>OY292395.1:30216908-30816908 GCA_958496205.1 Idaea biselata | reverse complement strand
TGATATAAGTACCTAAGGTTAATATTATTTTATCTCATCTTCTCTAAGTGCTCTTTAGAGTTAAATATAAGTGTATTATTCTTGTCAATAAACCAATATGTATTCTTACAAGTAGGTACAATAAACTGATATCGTAAAACAAACGGAACCTCATTCTGCAATAGGTCATCAACCTTGTTTAATTGTTTGTGTAATCTAGCCCCGAAAATAAGCAACTAGACTTGTAATTTGGTGACCAAATCTACATCTGTACTTCGGTTTTTAATTTCATACACCATGGTTGATTATATTTTATAAGACTAGTAAAAAAAAAGATTAGCTACAATAGATCGTCATAATTCACTAAAATAATTAAAATAAAAAATCCAAAAATGAGTTTAGCTTTAGATAGATAGATAGATAGAACGCTTTATTGTTCTCACCAAAAATAAATTACAATAAAATTAAGTACAAAAAATCTTAATCTACAGTGGCACAATAAGGGGGCCTTTAGAGTTTTATAGAAATAAATGTTTCAAAATGATAAGTTTTGGCTTCTGGTGACCAAAGGGCTGGCTGCTACTTTAGCCAACGAATAGGTATTGCTATACTTACATAGAGGGAATGCAGCCAGCCTTTTTGGGACACATTTTTGGATTTTTTAGACTACGATCTGACACTTTAGTTCTTTGTATTTGACGTTGTTTCTTCAGGAAGATGTGTCAAATTATAGTCTACAATTAAAAAACGAATTAAGTATATAGAATGCTTTGTCCTGACTGACTGACTGATCAACGCACAGCCTAAACCGCTGATAGTAGAGAGCTGAAATTTGGAGAGCGTGTTTTTTATATGATGTAGATTTCCGATAAGAAATGGTTTTTCGAAATTCCTGCGGGATCGGGACCGGGGCGCGGGTGGAACCGCGAAATTCAGGTAGTCTTCTATATTCTCATAAAATACTAAAAAAAAGTAACATATGTCCCTTTCCTGGTTGCTTGGTTTAATGTTAATAATATGCTACTGAATGGATCTAAAACTAAATGTATTCGATTCACACTATCAAATGTAAAACAAGTTAAAACCACTGTAAAAATTGATAATGAGGAGATCGAAATAGTCGTAGAAATAGCTGTCTTTCTGGGTATAACTTTAGACGCTAAGCTTCAATGGGGTCCACACGTGGAAGCTCTGTTCAAAAGGCTTAGTTCCGCAGCTTATGCAGTTAAGAAAATCCGGGAATACACAGATGTTGAGACGGCCCGCCTAGTCTACTTCAGTTACTTTCACAGCATTATGTCATATGGTATCCTGCTGTGGGGGTGTGCTGCTGACATAGAAACCATTTTTGTTTTGCAAAAGAGAGCGGTGCGAGCTATCTACAAAATGGGCCCCAGGGAATCGCTTGAAGAAAAGTTTAAAGAGATAAACATTTTAACTGTTTACTCTCAATACATTTATGAAAATCTGCTATACGTACATAAGAATAAATCAAGTAAATTTCACAAATACAGTGATGTCCGTCAGGTTAATTTGAGACACAAGGATGATCTGACTGTGCCCTATAGTAGGCTCCAGAAAATAAGTAAGTCGTTCTGTAGTACTAGTGTACTTTATTATAATAAACTACCTAAAGACGTATGTGACATGTCCATTACAAGATTCAAAAAATATATTAAACTTAAATTGTGTAATAAGGCGTAGCACGTCTAAGTATTTTGATGAAAAGAATCCATGGACATGATTGTTAACTGCTCCTGTTCAAATTACAGATATCTGTATTATGACGATTGTAATAATAATAACATGATTTAAAAAAAATTGAAAAAAAAACCCTATGAGTTTCATGTGGTTTCTTCTCATCGGAGGGCGCGTTCCGAAACCTCGGTAAAATAAAATCTCGACGTTTCAAAACGTACGTATGTGTGTATAATAAACGTTCTAAATGAATAAATAATTTTGAGTTTTGAGTTCTGGTTCTAAGCTACCTCCCCACCAATTTTCAGCCAAATTGGTTCAGCCGTTCTCGAGTTATAAATAAATAGTGTAACTAACACGACTTTCTTTTATATAAGTAGATACATATAATGATAATACCTAATAGATTATTCGGTCTACAGGTGATGCGTAAATATGGCGTGTACAAATTAGTATACAGTTCATCTTGCACCGTCTATGGAGAGCCTGAGAAGCTGCCCATCAACGAGAGTCATCCCACGGGGAGAGGTCTGACCAGCCCTTACGGGAAGTCCAAGTACTTCTGTGAAGAAATCATGAAGGATCTCTGCACTAGCGATAAGGTACGTTATTATATATACTTCTTTCTTGCGCCGTATAGAGAGGTAGACTGTCCATCAATTAAGGTCACTCCACTGATCATCAATGGGAGTCATCCCAGGGGGAGAGGTCTAACCATCCCTTACGGGAAGTCCCGTAAGAAATCATGAAGGATCTCTGCACTAGCGATAAGGTACGTTATTATATATACTTCTTTCTTGCGCCGTATAGAGAGGTAGACTGTCCATCAATTAAGGTCACTCCACTGATCATCAATGGGAGTCATCCCAGGGGGAGAGGTCTAACCATCCCTTACGGGAAGTCCCGTAAGAAATCATGAAGGATCTCTGCACTAGCGATAAGGTACGTTATTATATATACTTCTTTCTTGCGCCGTATAGAGAGGTAGACTGTCCATCAATTAAGGTCACTCCACTGATCATCAATGGGAGTCATCCCAGGGGGAGAGGTCTAACCATCCCTTACGGGAAGTCCCGTAAGAAATCATGAAGGATCTCTGCACTAGCGATAAGGTACGTTATTATATATACTTCTTTCTTGCGCCGTATAGAGAGGTAGACTGTCCATCAATTAAGGTCACTCCACTGATCATCAATGGGAGTCATCCCAGGGGGAGAGGTCTAACCATCCCTTACGGGAAGTCCCGTAAGAAATCATGAAGGATCTCTGCACTAGCGATAAGGTACGTTATTATATATACTTCTTTCTTGCGCCGTATAGAGAGGTAGACTGTCCATCAATTAAGGTCACTACACTGACCATCAATGGGAGTGGGAGTCATCCCACGGGGAGAGGTCTAACCAGTCTTTACGGGAAGTCCCGTAAGAAATCATGAAGGATCTCTGCACTAGCGATAAGGTACGTTATTATATATACTTTTTGTACCGTATAGCTGTCCATCAATTAAGGTCACTCCACTGACCATCAATGAGAGTCATCCCACGGGGAGAGTTCTAACTAGCCCTTACGGGAAGTCCAAGTACATCTGTGAAGAAATCATGAAGGATCTCTGCACTAGCGATAAGGTACGTTATTATATGTAGGTACTTATTTCCTGCACCTTATAGAGAGGTAGACTGTCCATCAATGAGCGTACCCCATACTAGCGTTTGGGGACACGATCTGTCTATAACTGAACCCGGACGGCGCTCTAATAGCAGACCCCACCTAAAACGGTTTGCAGTTGCGTTCCATGGACCTTTATTAGGGACTTTTGAGTTTTATTGCTATCCTTTTCTATTTATGATTTTGAAGCTAAAGTTTTCATGGATAATTTTGTGTAATTGTTACAGAAATGGATGATAGTATCTCTGAGATATTTCAACCCTGTAGGTGCGCACCACAGCGGTCGGATAGGAGAAGATCCGACGGGGATACCCAACAATCTGATGCCTTATATTGCACAGGTCGGTAAACCAATACAATTCGATAAGTTTAGTCTTTAGCTGCTCATTGTGCTCAGAGGTGTATTTCACCTAGTGTTAGAGTTATAACCTCACAACGAACTTCCCAACATCCTCTTAACCTAAAAGATTCCCTAAATTGGCCTCTTACTGAAATTTGTTTTCAGTGAAAACTACATAAGGGCTTTAAAGTCGCCATGCGGCCTGTAACCTAACGACTGCTAAGTATCAGATATAACAACTGTGTTAATCACAGTTGTTATATCGGATAGCAGTATATCTGCTTAACGTGCCTTCCAAAGGACGGACGAGCTCGAGAAAATGATTGTTTGCCACATTAATTTTCAGTCACCCATCCAAGTAATGATAGCGCCATGAATTGCTTAAGAACGTGGCGACTGTTACCATTTCCATACAAACTTAATTACCATGTTCAGTATTCATGTGAATGAATATTTTGGAAAACCTTGCGGTGGGGACCCTTTAAGAGTAAAATCTTAATCCGAATAATATCGATATTAAGGTAGAAAATTAAATTTTTCATAATTTATTTTGGTATTAAGTTTGTATGGAAATGGTAACAGTCGCCACATTCTTAACTCGCACAACCGTTCGAGATTGGCAGGTACAGCTAGGCTAATGAGCTCCTCTCTCCTCTTCTTTTAGTCCATTAAAATGTTACTTTTTTGGGCTTATCGTGCATTTGTCAGAAGATGCAATTTATTTTTTTATATATCAAGGGGGTCAGTTTAGAGTTAAATCCAAGTTTGTGGGGTTTCGACTCTTGTCCCACGGCCGCCATGTTGGAAAAAGGGGTTCAATTGGTTTTTATGGTTTATTTGACGAACTATAGGCCTTACAAAATAACTTTTAGCCGTAGAACCAAAAATAAAAAAATTACAGGCGAAAATCCATGAAAATTTGAGAAAAAAATTCTATTGGTCAGAATAATTTTATTCCTTCACACTTTTAGTTGGAATTTATAATTTTTCAAAGGGTTTTTGAAGATATAGTTTATTTTTAATTCCCAGGTAGCAGTAGGTCGCCTCCCCTCGCTGCTCGTGTTCGGCAACGACTACCCCACGGCGGACGGGACGGGAGTCCGGGACTACGTCCACGTGGCAGACCTAGCCCACGGACACGCGAAGGCGGTAGCGCTGTTCAAGCAGGCAGGCTTTAGCGGGTTCCATGCTGTTAATTTAGGTGAGTCACAAATCTCTTGACATTGATTTTTATTTAAAAAAAAATCCTACATATTTTTTTTAAATGCTTTCCAAAACTTTGATTTCGACTTGTTGTAACTAGAGATGGGCCGACTAGTCGGGAAAGCCGACTAGTCGGCAGTTTAACCGACTAGTCGGCACCTTCCTACCTATTAACAATTATGCAATAAAACCAATATTTATTGAATTCGTAGTACAGTTAGAAGGTGTGTAGTGAGAAAAACGTAAACAAAACACGTCATAGCCTACATACATCATCCTGAACATCATACATCTAAAATGTCATAACTATGCCTCAGCTCCATTCAATTTTTTTTCCAACTTCTATTTTTATTTTTCAACCATATTTTGGAAGTTTCGCTACAGCTTTCGAAGTGCAAATTAATCCAAAACTACCAACAATCGCCGAGTGATCATAATTTACTCAAATATCTCTGAATTATAATGATCTGCGTTGCCGACAAGTCGGCAATTTTGGAACCGACTAGTCGGCTAGTCTGCTAGTCGGCAGAACCCCTAGTCGGCCCATCTCTAGTTGTAACCTAACCTAACGCTCTTTAGGTCGCAAAAACGAAAGAGTGCAATCCTTAACTTCATCTCGGCCGGACAGGCACAATTGGTCAATTCAGTACTCCCGGATTGAGTAAAGATGCGTTGCTGGTTCGAATCCCGCTCTCCGTCGATCATGCGTTGTGTTTTTGCAGAAGTATTGTTCCTTTAATTTATATCTAACTTGTATATGTTGTTATCTAGGCACCGGTACAGGCCACTCAGTCCTAGAGCTAGTATCAGCCTTCGAGTCCGCCTCCGGGCGCTCCGTCCCCTACAAGGTGGCCCCGCGGCGCGCGGGCGACATCGCGACCAACTACGCGGACGTAGCGCTCTCACACCGTCTGCTGGGCTGGAGGGCCACGCGCTCCTTGCGAGACATGTGCGAGGACACGTGGCGCTGGCAGAGTGCGCATCCTAGTGGGTTCCGGGGGTAGGGGGGGGGGGGTCCTCGTGGGCATAGCTGGGCACCGTTAATCAAATAGTTAATCGTTAATCCGCTACAAAAAAAATAGCTTCGTTATTAACGTTAATTCTTCCAAAATGTAACGTTTAAGTTACATTTTGGATATATGTAAAAAGTAACGTGTACTAGGCATTGCATTAACGATTAACGGACTTCTGCATATAAACGGAAGTTAACGTCTCCGTTAACATTTTTAAAAGTGAACTTATAAGTTAATCCGTTAATCAAAAGGTTAACTTCGTTAATTAACGATTAACGGATAAACGAGTTAATGCCCAGCTATGGGTAGAGGGGGGTTCTAGTGGGTTCCGGAGGTAGGAGGGAGGGGGTTGCGAAGTTAATGTTACTCTTTAACTGCTGAAAACAGAATGTGTGTGTTGTTCTATCATGTTAACCAGTGCGGCACGCACGTGGTGTGTTTTCTTATGGCCATGCGGGGAACGCAACATGGGGTAATTAATTATTTTAAAATCTAAATTTGCCATTTTAGTTTTAGTCAAAATCGAGGACGCAACTCCTTTCAGCTTTGTTCGCTATCTCTTATAGTGTAGACTTCCCCCTGAAGGCCCGTTTAAATGGTTAATCCCTGAATATGCAAACACGCGTGTTTATTATTTATATTAATTATTAACTGAAAATGAACTGAACGTTCCTGTGTATTTGCCATGTTATAAAATTGAAACCAAAGCAATAATTATTTCGTTGTACAAAATGTGCATTTAATATATTATTTTATATTTAGAAATTACAATATTATGTTTACATTTTTGTTAAAAGAGTATCGTTCGAGATTAAGCGGAAATGAAAAAAAAAAAAAGATAAGTATATAAAAAAAAAAAAAAAAACAAACATAGACATCGTAGAGAACGAGTTCTTTTTTTTTCATCCCCGCCTAATAATGGTTAATAATACTTTTAAATTCCCAGAAGGGATGTAGGTATAATTAAAAAAAAACTTAAAATATTGGCTTTTATACGCTTTTGTAAGTGTTCTCATTCCAGTTATATATGCTTATTGTTATTTATTATTTGTTAAGTAATACCAAAGACGTAAAAATACCTAAAAGGTTAACTAACTAATGTTTCAAAAAGGCGATGACTAGTTCCATTTTGCCTACATAGATGGCAGCAACGAACAACTACTAAGGGTTGATTTTTCAATTTACAGATAAATGCTGTCTGTCGAATGAAAGCCTTTTTTTTGTTTGATATCTTTATATGATAATAAAGCTTTTATTCGGTAGTGTTATATTATATTGGATGGATATCTTTGTCTAGAGATTAGAAAAATAAGCCTTTACAGATATAAAATGACTGGCGAATAAAATTCATTATTAATTCGGTGGTGTAACATTTTGTAGGACATATATCTTCGGAATCCTCACTAGAGATGACAAAATTAGCCAATAATCAAATGAATTTGTTTTGTACTTTTGACATTGGTAATGAATGATGATAATCCTGGTTTTGAGTTTTCAAAATACCGTAAATATAGCTCATACCTATGTCGAAAACAAAAACAACAACGAACATTGTTTTTTTTTTTAAATCGATGTGCACTGTATGGACGACATTCCGTAGCTTATGAATGACCAATCTAAAAAAACAGTATTTTGACCAAGAGATCAAAATCTTAGCGCCATCTATCGGGCAAATTAGGAACTAAATTTAAAAATAATCTAAAAATTAAAATGCCGAATACAGACCGCTACTCAAAATTTGAGGACTACTTGACTTAAAATTACAGCTCAAACTTAAAATTACACAGTAATGTTAAAGAAGCTCCCCCAAGTAGGTACCCCTCAATTTTTAATTGGCGTTTCTGTCTTTTACCAATTATCATATTTTATTGGGCTGATTTTTCCATCTACCTGAACCTTTTTTTTGATGATGCATTTCTCCATGTAAAATATTTCTCGCTCGTGCCATTTCGGATAATTTAAATAGCTCGATTTCTGCCGATTCTCGTTCGATGAACAAAATCTAGTACTAGCTAATTGGAAAACCTTCTGAAGTTACTTTTCTTTTTAAAAGAAGATGATGTTTAATTTGGCGGAGTTACCATTTATACGACAGATACATATATTTTATCTGTAGATTGAAAAATCAGGCCTTACTTTGTAAATGTTTCAACTTACCATTCCTTTTACATTCTTATTCGAATTTACGTTTTTATTTATTTACCTTCGTGGTGCTGACTTGTTTCCAAAGATTTATGTTATTTTATTTATTAAGTATGATTTCTTTGTAACTGACTACTTATTAATAAATTATTATATTACTTTATTGTATTTTTATTTAAGTATACTCGGCGCACTTCGTAACGCCATCATCATATCGCAAAAAAAAATCGCCATTTCTTTCAACTAATCTACCGGCCACTGTATGTAGATAGGTGGGAACCTGGTAACGCACATGTGGGAACACAAAGGTAGGCCACTTTTAATCTCGATATTCCTACAAGATCACGACTTATTTAAGCTATAATCTGACATTTTTGTTCCTTGTATTCAAAATTATTTCTTTAGGAAGATGTGTCAAATCATAGTCTACAATTAAAAAACGACTTGACAAATGGCATCTCGAGAGTCCGGGGCCAAAAAAGAAAGAAAAATAAATAAATATAATAGTATAAATAATACGCCAAATTTTATTGTAATTAATCTGTATTATCTAAAATTACAAATCTTTTATAACGTCCGTGATTTAAACACAAGTATTGTGATTCAGCACTCAGTATTAACGCGTTCTAAAAATATCTGATTTACATTTTTACAACATTTAAACAAAGATATTAAACTTCTAACTCTGGAGAGTGGACAACGAGACAAGTATTTCAAGATTGTAGGGAAACTTAGGGCAGACATGGTTTGGTTTGCACGAATTTATTTATATGTGTGCTGTAGGGGTGGTCTGTTTTAGGTAGTGTCAGTGTCATCGTGTATTTTAACTAGTCTGGGCGCTAACGGAATCCACACCTTACAGCACACATCGGAAGAAAATGTCGATTTGTTATGATATGAGTTTTCTTACGGTGTAATATGCTGTCTGTGTGTGTTTTCTTCAGGAAATTACTTTATACGTACCTATGTGCGCCTATAGCTATGCTTCAAATGATCTTTCTTGGTGTATGAAAGTTGTCTTGTTTTCATCTCTATAGAGTTAAAAATTTAATATTCTTGCATTTTACTAACATTATTTATTAATATTCAAGGAGTACGGAGTTAGAAAAGTTCACAGACTAAAAATTCCAACCGGCCGACATATTTTAAGTAGTCCCAATAATATAAGCCAGCTTATCCGTGCGGATTCGTTCGCATACGTCCCAATCCTCTGGGAAATTTCTCACAACATGTAAATGTTATTTTAGGGCAAGTTATTTAGATAGAAACAAAAGTCACCTTTACATCGGCCGACTAAAAAATCTCAAGTCTGTGAAGATTGAAGAAACCAAGCGAAATTAACTAAAATAATAAAAATGTGCTGAATTACTTAGCTATTATTATTAAGGAATAAGTATCAAAAACGTAAGGCTGTATAGCTAAAACTAATTAGCGATTGGTCGTTATTTTCACATAATTTAAAAAGTATAGCTACAAAAAAAAAGGTAATAATTACAAAAAAATGCTTATTATTTATTTCTTATTCATCTAAATAAGCAGAGAAAATGAGAGGGGGATGAGAAAAAAATAACTAAAACAAAAATTTTAAACTTATCATTAGTTTATGTAATTAAAAAAAACATTTTCGTTTTCAAATTATTAAAATTACTATGGAATTATAGTTAAGGTAAGTATATAATGTTTGTATACATCTTGATATACATAGATATATCCTTTATTTTAACGTTAAAATAAGCGGTGAATCAAGTTATCGACATTTTTTTTCTTAACCGACTTTAAAGGTATTAAATTGTGGTGGCTGAGGCTTTTTTTTAATGGATCGCCGCTTACTTGAAGACGACGGCTTGGCCGATTGTGAAGATTATTATTTTTAAACTGATAGTTGGAGGTTTTGACTTCTCATCAGCAGCCGTAACTACTTCCATCGTCTTTTTTTAATTCGCTTATCTTTCTTAACTATATTTCTTGAGTTTAAACAAAAACCCGCCGGGTACAATTTTTTTTACGATTATCTTTTTTTTATAATTATAATAATTATGCCCCGACGGAAATGGAGGTTGTTATCATAAGTTTGAGAAGGATGTGTCTGTCTGTGGCATCGTACCTCACGAATGGATGAAGCGATACTGATATAAAATATAGTATTTTTGGTTGATAGTAGACTTATGCCCGCGAGTTTCTTAGCTATGTTTTATCTCAAGTGACTAAAAACTCCGACTAACTGATCCACCGTTCACTAACGCTAAAATAAAGGTAAATAATGTTTAAAATACATTTGATCACATTCAGAAACCCAAACTTATTGCATAGATAATAAATTCACTATACTTAAGCGTAGTACATCTAATGAAATAATTACTAATGGGAATTTTTCTATAAATATAGTTCGGAAAGCTGACCTAGATGGCGGCACCTCACATTCGGTGAAAACATGGAACTTTCAAGTAGACAAGCTTCATACAAGCATAATACAGATGTTTCTAGGAGACAAGACATTGAAGACAAATTGCAAGAATATGTTACTCGAGATTTTAGAAGACTTAACTTTACCGGTATGTAAGGTAAAGTTACACTTTGCTATTATAATCGATTTAATACATATTGCTTGATGGAACAATGAAATTCTGATTTTAAAAGACGTCAAAGTCGGTCAACAAAAATCTACGGAATTTCACTGACATCTATCAAATAAGCCTTGGAACTATTAGTGTATAACAGTCGATAAAAGTCTCGAGAAACCGAAGGATACTCTGCTACGTATCATAAAAAGTGCCCGCCATCTAGTCAACAACCAAGGATTTTTTTTTATTGAAAATTCCCCATTAGACAGCTGCAAGAATAAGTAAGTATATGCATAACAGATTAATCTAAGCATTATAATAAATGAAATTATCATTGAATCGCGAAGAAAACAACTAAAATTGAGATACATTTTTATTATTATTATTATCGTATGAAATCCCTGAAGTACCCTAACCGCGTAATACAGTTTCGATCGCTTTGAACAAATTATTACAAAAAAAAGCTTTCTAACAAAACTAACATTGAAATGACTTGAACTTTAACTTGAACTTGAACTTGAACTTTAATTCAATATAAACCAACATAAAAGTAATAATTGAATTGATATTAATTTTAGTAATCATTAGGGTTCAGTACAAAGGATAAAATCGGGACTCTTTTAATAAGTTTAGTTTTAATCACATTTCTTTTATTGTGTTTAGCATTTTCTTACGGCTGGCCGTTTTTACAACACAAAACTTTGCTTGGGCGTTAAAAATGCTAAAAGTTATAACAGCAACGCAATTAAAACAGCAAAATTAATTTAACTTCGAATCAGCTTGCCGAAAACTGAAAAAATATACAGAATGTTCCCCAGGAAGGGGTATTAAGCCGAAAGGGGGTTGTTCTAGAGGTCTAGGCGATCAACTTTTCGTTCGACAAAAAGTCGTAGAACAATAGTTGATCGCCTAGATGTCTAGAACAACCCTCTTTGCGCTTAATACCCTTCCTTGGATCACTCTGTATATAAAGACAGTAGTGACCCGCGGTTTCACCTGCATAATTCTCGATTGTAAAAAGCGATAGTAACTGCATTAGTCGGTTAGGTTAGGTCTACTTAATTTCATCATTTCCATTTAAAAATAAAATAATATCATAATTATTTTAAAACTACCGTCTTGTGAACGTCGCAATGATAAGTTGGTAGAGTAACAATTCTAAGGTTTTTTACAGTTTTGATGGAACTTTGTACCAGAGTTATTAGGGTTCTGTACCTGGAAAGGAAAAACGGAACTCTTATAGGATTGCTTAGTTTTTTTTTGAATTACCATGTTAAAGTAATCGCGTATTATTATTTATTTTTCTTACCTCGATGTTTTAACCATGTTACAATGGTCTTGGTCGCGAGGGGACTGAGACCATCGCGACCAAGACCTTTTTAACATGGTAACAACAATAATAATACGTGATTAATAAGACCCGGGAAAATGTAACTATGTTAACAAATCGAGTGAATTTAAATAGTCTATTTTTCGAAACATGTTTGGCCAATGTGTCAAGATCAAAAACTCTCACTTCGAGTGACAATATTCCATCAAACAATCGAGAGAGGAAAGACAGGTAAAGAATATAATTGTACAAAAATATCTATAATGTAATGTATAACAAAACTTTGGTCTGTAGGTAACTGCTTAGTTAAGAGGGTGCAAGAATCAATGGTACCAACGTATCACTGCAAAGGTTCACTATTCAAGACAAAATATTTATTAAGGTTGCCCCTTACGCGCTTTAGGCACATTTTGCTTTCAAGTAATTCAGGGAGTTTACTGTTTCAAAATTTCAGTCATACCCTGGGTTGATCAGGGTGTATAAGAAGGTGACAAAGAATACGTTAATAATTATAAAAATAATAACTATTAATTAATTATTATTAATGTATTCTGTGCACAATAACTGAGATTTAAGCTAGATCTTGCAGTTTAGGTTGTTTAAAGTAAAAACAATCTGTTTTAATACAGTTCGATTATTTCTTATTAAGCAAATGTAAATAAAACCCGCGAAGAGGCCTCTTAAAACTAAAAAAAAATACATGATAAAACATCGACGTGTAAAATGAATGATTCGTCAAACCAATATTATGTATGAGATCCTGGTGTTTGAACCAGTCGTTCTGTAGAAAAATAACCTTTATTATCGATTTCATAAAGTTTTATTCAGATTGTGTCGAATTTGAATCCGGAGTACATTAAAGGGTAGTCTACCTACTCTTTCTCCATACAAACGTAGTCGACTGTTTCCTCCCTGGATAAAGACATTACAGCAATTATGTTTATGCCTAAAAACCTATATCTGCCATAACCCTACGTTTTGATTTTGTTCATTTTCTAATAAGAATAAAAATAAAATTCAGCAGAAATAGAAAATGAAAAAAAAAAAACAAAACATAGGGGCATGGTCATGGCTGATATAGGACTAATGGCATAATCAAATATTTTCTAATATCCAGAGAGGAAACAGTCGACTACGTTTGTAAAGTTTGCATGGAGAAAAGAGTAGGTAGTCTGTCCCCTTAAAATATCAGCTTATTTGATACAATAAAATATATAATATTCGGTTTTTAAAGCCATGCTTGGCCTTGTCAGTGACCTGTCCATTATTATTTCATTTCAGGACATGGCAACCCTATCTGTTTAGATATTATTTCTAATATATTTTATTAACGTATGTGTTTTCTGTACATTGTAAAATAAGTGTATTAAAAAACTCGTGTTTGTCAACAATACAATTCATGTGCAATTTTACATAATTAATTATTAAATTTGATTTGAAATTATTTGAAACAAACTAGTTATAGGCATTTGGTGAAGAGATTTGTTCATGGTGTTTTAAAGTGTTAAAACGATCATAAAACTGACTTTAAGATTGATTATAAAGGAAAAATATGTTTTCAAAAATTCAATCGCAGCGATTTTTAAAGATGTATTTGTTCTTTAAAAAAATATTTGTATAGTTCTGCCTAGAACAAAATAACATATTACACGAAATATTTAAACTTACTTTTTGCACTAAAACTTTACGTCAAAAAGTTGAGATTCGTAATGGGACATCTTAAGTTGAATTTCGTGCAATAGTTTTTATCAAAGACTACCAATGCATGCTATTATTAATTAATATAAATTCTGCATTTATCACTATTTTCTTCTCTTTTTAGTACGGTGATGTGTCTCAGCTAGTGTTAGAGTTGTCAGGTCGCCCTGAGGCCTTTAATTTGACTTAACAACTGCTATCAGAGATAACAACCGGGACCAACTGCTTAACGTGCCGCGCCGAAGCACGGAGGATTTCGAGAAAGTTTAACACTTTAAAACTACCATTTAAATAATGATTATATCCTAACCTTCTTACTTATAAACAATGATTAACAGCTGCATAAACTATGCATCGTTTGTCCTTTACTGTGGACATGATGTTTCAAAGTTGACAGGATGAAACAAAAGTTACATAACTAACAGTATTCGACACAATGCGTTTTAGTGTCATTGAAACCGCAGGACGTAGCAAGTCATTTATACTTACTATAAGTAAGAAGGTATCAGCCGAAAACAGAAACGCTAGTCAAAATTTGAGTTCTACTAAAACAATTAAGCATCTCTCAAAGCCAAAAATTTCCATGGGTACTCGTTTTAAATTTAGAAGCTGCTTAATTAGTTAAGTAGGCCTTAGATTTTAAGTGGCGTTTCTGTATTCGGCTGTAAATCACTTAATAAAAGAAATGATTAAATTATACTCATTTTTCGGTTTTAATCGCGTTTAATCAACGCTCAACGTTTTGAGACCTTTGAGACTGTTCTTCAGGATTGACAGAACGTTGAGCGTTGAAGCAATGCTAAAAGTAATAAACACCACGCGATTAAAACCGAAAAATGAGTTTAATGTTTTAATGAAATGTTGTTTGTTTAAATGTTGTGTGTGTGTGTGTGAGCAGTATTTACCGTAATGTTAGATTGGTGTCACGATACGTTCACTATAGTCTTTAGGGCACTTGTCTGTTACACTGTTAGCCTTCTCGCTTGATGCTCGGCATTTGTGGCGGCGGCTCGGCTAGACCTTTCACCTGCGAAATACAAACAAACATACTTAATAAATAAATAAATTCTATTTTCCTTTATTAACCTGTACTGTCCTACTGCTAGGCAAAGGTTCTAGGTATCTAGCGTTTGGGGACACGATCTGTCTATAACTGATCCCGCACGGTTGCCCTCCGGGGTGGCCGGACGGAACAGCGGACCCATCTCTTCATACCCTAGCTGGTTATAGCTTGGGACGCTATAACATATATACGTAGGAGACATGGAACGGGTTGCTGCTAGGCAAAGGTAGATAATTTGATAGTGCCGTTTTGGGCAAAAGGTAGCTCTCATTTAAAGAGAACCGAATCTAGCATTTGGGGATACGTTCGGTCCATAACTGATCCCTGACGGTTGCCCTTCGGGTATTAGAGAACTGGGGTTTGCTGCTGGGCAAAGGTACGTTCCTCTTCCGTGGAACGAGTGGTGAGTGGCTTTATTTCTCCGGTACCAGTCTGGACAATCTGTTAGTGTCACTTTGGCACGTGGTAGCTCTCCTTGTAGAGAACCGAACTAGCGTTTGAGGACACAATCTGACTAAAACAGATCCCTGACGGTTGCTCCTCGGAGTGACCTGACGAACCCTTTATCTATACCCAAAGTGGTCATAGTTGGGGACGCTATAACGTATATAAATAGTTTTAGTCGTCCAGGGTTCCTTGCTGCTGGGCAAAGGTCTCCCATCTCCCTCCATTTGTCGCAGTTTTGGGACCCCATGGCTTCCCGAGTGCTCCAGGGGGAAGTCACCGTTCCTTACCTCCGGCTTGTCTTAGTTGGCTGGTCAAAGTGAACATTGGGAAAGCCTCCCGCTCGCTCTGCACAGCGGGCTGTCTGTGAAGACTAAGGTGTGAAGAAGCTTGTTTAGGCCTTACCTTAAGCCTAGCAGCAGTCTTGAGGAAGGCAGGCAGCTGTTCCTGCGAGACATTCACCTCGCCCGCGTACATAAACTCGAGTATCGCCTGCAGATGCAGGTACGACACGTCCTTCAGGATTATTATAGGGTGCTTCGAAGGATTCTCCTGGAAATACAAATACAATGTTTTAGGTCGTCGCAGGTGAAAGGTGATCCCAGAGCTGGTGGTTTCTGGTCCCAGCGGATTAGCCTAACTATCCAGCGTGGGAACGCTGCCAGCTTTTCGGGCACCATGCCGCGGGACGGCGGTGCCTGACAACTTCTTGTTACTTATAGTTTAAAGCTTTATTTTGATTTGTATGTAAATTAAATAAATAAATATTGCACAACGTTACACACAGCGTAATCTAGCCCCAAACTAAGCATCGAAGACCGAACTCGAACTAACTATCGAAAAGTACATAGCCTATAGTTTTGATCCCGATATTCCTGCGGGAGCGTGTAACCGAAGGACACGTGTTATTTTTTTAAATAAAACTCACGAGCAGACCTTCTACCAGTGAGCAAGAGGTCTCTCAAGACGTCGAAACGACGTTGAAAAATGCTTAATATAATATAAACAACGCGATTAAAACAGAAAAAAAATGAGTTTTATGACAATATTTCTTCATTTTTGTTTACAGCTCTGGGCTATTTTATCTAGATTTTTTTAAAGGAAAAATACGCATTCAAAAAATGTCACTTGCGGCGAGGCTTGAACTCGCGTCTTTGGGTCGGAAACGCTCATTTTAAATGACAATATGGCAAAACGGGAAAATGGCCGACTGCATTTTACGGTACGGTCTCAAAGTACGGACGGTACTTTGAGACTTAAGGTACGTATTTATGTCATTAATTTTAAACGCATCAGTCGGCATTAGGGTTTTCCTGCAATGTCTGTAATTTATTTTACAATGCACCGACCCGACCGTTACCGACTAAATTGTATTATTTTGTCGCCGTTACAAGTATACAATACATGCAAAGTTACAGTTTTATAGACAGTTTCTTCTTCGTTTGTTAATTTCATAATCTAACGTTTTAGTTATTTGTATTCGACGTTTTTTTCGTCAGGAAGATGTGTCAAATCACAGTCTACAATTAAAAGACGAAGTATAGTTCTATTCGTCTCTGAGATAAGCCTCCGACATGACGAAAGTATAACTTGTTGATTACGAACCTCTACAAAAATATATATTTGTATTACGTGCGATAAACCGCAGAACGCAGCTAGTATCCAATATTATGAGTAAAAAAATGTCTAATACAAATTGAAATAGGACAGACAAGTTTATAAACAGACAGTATTAGAACATAACATCCTGTGTGCTCTAATATAGTTTACAAAATACTGCATTTGAATTACCTATTAATTTTTATATTAGAGGAATACTAATTTCGCGCACATAATGCTTGACTCAAGCCAAAGAAAACAAGTAATAATCACTACATAGTATAAAACAAAGTTGCTTCCCACTGTCTGTCTGTCCCTAAGTATGCTTAGATCTTTAAGGTTACGCAACGGATTATGCGGTTTTTAGGGTTCCGTACCTAAAGGTAAAAACGGGACCCTGTTACTGAGACTTCGCTGTCTGTCTGTCTGTCTGTCTGTCCGTCCGTCCGTCCGTCCGTCCGTCCGTCCGTCCGTCCGTCCGTCCGTCCGTCCGTCCGTCCGTCCGTCCGTCCGTCCGTCCGTCCGTCCGTCCGTCCGTCCGTCTGTCACCAGGCTGTATCTCATGAATCGTAATAGCTAGACGGTTGAAATTTTCACAGAAGATGTATTTCGGTTGCCGCTACAACAACAAATACTAAAAACAAATTAAAACAAATGTTTAAGAGGGGCTCCCATACAACAAACGTGTTTCAAAAACATCGAATCGAGTAGGTCATGAAATTCAAAATGGCTGCCCTATCTGTCAAATACCAGTCTGCCTTCACTTACCAAAGAGTTTCAGATTGTCTTTGTGGCAAAGTTTTTTGTTTTTTCATTTTTTTTTAGTGGTGTGGTCGTATGATGGAAGTAAGAATCGAAGCTAAATATGTCACATTTTCGTATCAAATTTTAAAAGTGGTAAACGATTTTAGGGTTCGGTACCCAATTGTGATAGTGGTACGGAACCCTTCGTGCGCGAGTTTCGCACTTGGCCGGGTTTTTTTAAAAGATAGAATGATTGACTTGTAATGAAAATTATCAAAAAATATTATGAATATGATTCAAGAGCGCAAAAATACAATTTGGGCTTTAGCGGACACTGGGCTCCAGAGAGGGATGCAACCGGGAACTTCCCTCAGATGAGAAATTGAAGTATAGAGTACTAGCTGTGGCCCGCTTGTTTCACCCGCATATATCTCCATCTCGTAGGAATTTTCAAAAACAACTTTTATTTTTAGATACCTACATCTCTTATAAAACTCACTCTCCCAATTCCAGCTCTCTACTATCAGCAGTTAAGCTGTAGGTTGTTTTTTCAGTCAGTCAGTCAGCGCAAAGTATGTTATAAACTTTTTGAACTAACACAATTGGAACTCATAATTTTATATTTTCCTGGGTCTTAATCGCGATGAAGACCTGGGTAAATATAAAATTATAAGTATGTTATAGATTAAGATAAGTAAGTATGTATAAACAGGGTGTTCCGTAATGAGTGGATAATCCTGCACGTGCGTATGCGGGGGCAAGGCGTGGATATCAGTTTTCTATTCCAAGAAAGAAAACTAATATTCGGGGGATGGTTCCACTTTCCCGCCTTGCCCCCACATTCGCACGTGCAGGATTATCCACTCATTACGGAACATCCTGTATAGTCATTAATTAGTATACAGGTGAACCATTTAATTGGGCCTTCAGGGGGATATCCTAAACTATAAGAGATGGCGATAAATGCTGAAAGGAGTCGCGTCCCCGATTTTGACAAAAACTAAATTGGCATATTTAGATTTTTGAAAAATTAATTACCCTAGCCAGGAATTGAACCTTTTCTTTTTGCAAAAAAATAAACATCCATAATTATTATTATACCGATCGATAGTGTTGCTGATAAAGATCAAATCCTGGAAACAAACATAGTGTGTTAAATCGAGAGAAATGGCTATTTTTGAATAAAAATATGGAACACTCAAGTATTTGGTACAAGTACTCGAGCGTTCCCCGTACCTATTACCACGACCTACTCGATTTGAACGACTGCACTAGCATTTAATTTTATCACCACAGATCATGTTCTAATTTTAAAAAAATCGTCCACAGTTCAAAGCATAGGCTTTGATACTTGTTGAAAGTAGTGATGGATATCACTGTTAGATTCGTTTTTGGTGTAATTAAATATTTTTATTAAAAAATAGGCATTTGTCTTGATTTACTATATTATGTTTGTTTCCAGAATTTGATCTTTATCAGCAACACTTTCGATCGGTACAATAATATAGGATGTTTGTTTTTTTGCAAAAAGACAAGGTTCGATTCCTGGCTAGGGTAATGAATTTTTCAAAAATCTAATAATACCATTTTAGTTTTTGTCAAAATCGGGGACGCAACACCTTTCAGCATTTTTCGCTATCTTCTATAGTTAGGATATCCCCCTTAAGGCCCATTTAGATGGTTCACCCTGTATACCCACTGTCAATCCACGGACTTTGCGTTATTTATTTAGTCCAATGATAAACATTAGAATATTTGTTGTCAGACTAACAAATAAATAACTGGGACAGGACAAGGTTCCTTTCCAATTAATTAAATTATAAAGATCATAAATGTGTCCCTCAGTATCACCCACGTAAGTACTTGTTATTGGATGCCTACATCATATAAACAATACACTCAACATTTCAGCTCTTTACTACCAGCGCACACTATTAAATAATCCCTCTGTTGCGGACATGCTCATTTTTATGTTCAATAATGGTTAATCTGATTATAATAAAGCATTTGGTTAAACACCTATTATGAAAAATAACTTATTTTTTAAGATAAAGACACTTTTTGATAGGGTCAATGAACTTTACCTAATTCGTTTTTTGTCTGTAGCTCCTGAGAAATTGAACCTATCGAAGTGCCTTTAACACATCTGAAATGTCAAATCACAATGTATAATGTGTGCAATTGCCGAATTTCTAACTCCCCCAGAAATCGACTAATTAGTAACTTTCAAAAAAACGTTGATAAAAAATCAACTACTTCCTGGTCGCACTTTATTTTACCACTAATAAATGCTTAAATTATCTACCTATGACTAAAAAAATAATGAAATGATTATTATGTAAGATTTAGGAACTACAGTGTTTCTAAGGTTTTTAAAATTTCTATGGAAATAAGGTTGTAACAAAATTTAAGTTTATAAAATATGTTAAGTATTGTAAATAATATTAAAAGTAGATAAGTATCGTATACAAAAACGGGAAAATTAATATTATATTAGGTACTTGGTATACTACGGATGACTGATATCTGGGGGCACGGCAGTGCCGCCAAGTCGAGCAACAAAGCGGCACGGCCGTACCTTCTTTTTCTCGAAGCATTTCAAGCCATTTTCGACCTCCTATAGCTTCGTTGTGAATAAAACTAGAAACCTGAATTTTCTGTAACCAAGCAGGCATTTTATAAAGGCGGTACATTTCAAATTTCATTTAATTTGAACCAGTAGTTTAAAAATTATAACAAGTCAAAGATTCTTAATTTTGTCACTCACTGACTGACCGATCATCAAAAATCAAAAGGCACTTCTAGCAAAGATGAATCTAATTAAGAATACAATTGTACAGTACAATTAATAACAAGTTAATCTATTTACTTAAAACATTTTTTTTTTTTTAATATTGATATTATGGTGTCTATAAGATGTTGTTAGATTAGCTAATTACGTAATAATAACTTAAGACAGACTTGGAATTACATGGATCTCACAACTTTTACGGTAGAAGAACTGACTTGCGAGACCTGCTTTTTTTACAAGCATGTTTTTGGGATTAAATATTACTAGACGCATTTTGTGCGTAGAGGTTTCCAACGAATTAAAAACGTATAATTTATAAGTTTTGAATTTGTTGGAAGGATTGTATGAATACCTCATCTCTTATAAGCTCTATTTTATCAGTTTCAGTGTTACTGTATTCTAATGTGTTGAAATGAACATTTTCTGTCTGTGTCTGTGTGAACTCGACATAGCCAGTCAATTTTTATTTTTTACAATATGGCGTCTGGTGGTCGCCATTTTGAATTTTATTTTATTTTATTATAACTATCTAAGAACCATTGGAGGGATGAGACGAATCTAACCATACCCTAATTACCCTAAATCTGTTGAGGGGTTTGGAAGATACGAGGATATAAAGAATATTACAAACATACAAGATAGGTGCGAAAAACATAACCCTTTCCTTGCAGCCGGGTAAAAATAGTAAATCACGTACATATAGTGCGTTTCATCTTTAAATTCCTATGCCGTCAAGTTGGTAGCAAAACAAAAAAGTGCAAAATACATCAAGGTTTAGGGTATATCACATTCAAGATATTAAGGCAAGACTTTTTTGTTTTGCTACCAACATAACGGCATAGGAATTTTAAGATGAAACGCACTCTACCATAATCTTCGCAATTTTAGACAACTCAAAGACAACTCCTTTCAAAAGAAGATCAACCGAACATCAGGTAAAAATCATCGACAATATCTCAAAGAGTTTCGTAGTGGAGTAGTTCATAAAAAAATCTCGTTACACATGACACCAGACATTATGTAAAACAATTGGGTTTTAGCAATAGCCTAACGAGGGCGGACCCCTTCCCAATGGGGTGGCACACGCAAAGCTGAAAGCAGATGGCGCTGATGTCGGATGATCTTTTTTTTTTTTTGATGATGGTGCCCCACCAATGAAAACGCCGAGTTTTTTTTTTCCTTTCGGTCTGAGACCGATATGGCCAATTTGGCGCCGAGAGTTGTAAAAATCACCTGTTCGACAGTTCTTAATTCAAACCTAAGATTAGTCGACCAACGCCCTCTGCCGGGATAAAAAGTTAGTGTTCCTCCTCATTCCACATAATGCCCTTCATAGAAGAAAAAAAAACAATAATAACAAAAATTTAGAAGAAAAACTGGGCGGCCTTATCGCTAAGAGCGATCTTTTCTACCTAGGATCAACAGGACTCAAAAATAACTCGACAACCAAGTTTTGAAAATATTTGTGGTGGTCTCAGAGTTCATGTACATGGATGTTAGAGTGGTAACCCTATGTTAAAACTTTAGATGTAAATAATTCCGAGATCTACAATTTTACGCGTCTGGTTTTTTTTTTATGGTTAGTCATTAGTGTTATGAATACGTAATATTAAAATTAAGTGCGACCGTGCAGGGATTCACCTCATAAAATTATTTTTCTGAAATTACCTTTTTTTAGATTTTTTGTCCAAAAGAGATATTTTTTTCAGTTTTTGTGAATTCATTTAATACTTTTAGTTGAGTTATATAATGTCATAAAACAAATAGTAAAAAAACGATACCTGAAAAGGAGATATGGCTTTTCTATGGTTTCTATGGAGATTTCTCGATTTTTTAATTTTCTCCAAAACTATGGCCAATAAAAGCGTGAGATTTTGAATAGATGCTTTGTTTTAAAGTAAGCTACCTAAAACATACATAAAGTATAGATGTCCGCAACAGAAGGATTTTAGAAGAGAGTGCAGCGGTTTACGCTGTGCATCAGTCAGTTAGGACAAAGCATTCTATAGATACAGATTTGTATAACAACAGTAAGAGATCTGGGTCCCTAGTATGTTCTCACAATCGTGTCTCAATAGAGTATCGAGAGAATAAGTCGTTTGTATACTGATTCGTATGCAGACGCACGCTTCCATGTTACTTGGAAAGATTGGAATGTTCGTACGTCTTTGTACATTATCAGAGAAATTAAATAAAACGAAAACATCTCCAAAGTGCACCCAGCCCAGTAATTCAACACGATTAAAACTGAAAAAATGAGTTTGATTTCAATCCTACCTAGCAAGAATGAAAGAAAATCTATAATAAAGGGTATTAAATAGTTACCTCTAATAAACTTTTGAAGTAAGGACTGCATGCTGATAGAACCATCTTATGAGCCTTACACGTTTGACCCTCACAGGCAAGTGTTACCTGAAAATATAAACACATTTTAGATTTTTTGACACACTATGCATTTCAGCAATTTCAGTCACTAATCTATACTAATATTATAAAGCGGAAGAGTTTGTTTTTTTGTTTGTTTGTTTGAACGCGCTAATCTCAGGAACCACTGGTCCGATTTGAAAAATTCTTTCGGTGTTGGATAGTCCATTTATTGAGGAAGGCTATTGGCTACTTTTGATCCCGATATTCCCACGGGATCGGGACTTATGCGGGTGAAACAGCGGGGAGCTGCTAGTAGCTTTATAAACGAGTAAGGTCAGAGTAATTTTACTACTTTTTGTTTCTGTCTGTCAGCTTTGAGAGCATGCCAAATTAAGATTACTATCGTTTTATTTTACTCATGCAAGTTAAATATCCATATTCTCACAGGGTTAGGAAAACCAGAAAATAGCTTATTTACCCATCGAAATTTTGTGATTATGATTGTTACTCTTTCATGAAAAAATTACTGAATCAATTGCGACAAAACTTGGAACTTAAATAGCTGTATGCTACTTATGGTCCTGATATTCCTGACTGGGGCGAAATATTAGTAAATAATTTGGACATTTAGAGGGGTCATTCTATGATTCATGGAGTATGACAGGGTTAGCGTAGAATTTGACACAATTTGTGAATAACTGATATCAGACAGCATTCTGGTGAGCACCTGTGGGCACAGCGGACCCAGCGTGATGCCAAAAGGTGGGTAAGCAGAGACACTATTTCATAAGCATGATAGATAAGTTTCGAGGGAAGGTTATTCTTACAGGGTGGCACTGTTAAGGGCTGATACTAGAACTGCTGTAGCTACGAGAAAATTTTCTTTGATTTCTGTCCGAAGCTCTCAGAATCTATTCTCTTTTTTTCATACTGTATACTTCTGGATACAGAGCTGGTAGAGTTTGTCTTTTATTCAAAACCATCTCTAAATCAAAATTCAGTAAGGAGTAAAAACAACAGAGAATTTTATTGATTTAGTATGGATATCTTTTAGCCTGAGTGGTTTCAGGGACATAAAAACAACCATCGAAAACCTTGGGACATGACATTTTGTGTAGCAGTCCATAGGTCTTGAAGATAATGCAATGAGAATGGGTTTTCAAATATTCCCACGGCTCCTCCCGCGAACGTATTGAGAGGAGGTACCAATGATTAGGTTATGTCGAAAATTAGAGTGTAGGTAAGTGTTAGTACTCACATCTGTAAAGCTTTTCTCGTCCCTCAAATGCCTGAAGGAGGTTACCATATTTGTTTGAAAGTCGTTCCATTTTAGAAAGAATTGTTGGTCACCCATATTGGATGTTTTGTTCCTGAAAACACGAAAATTACTAAATTATGGACTTAGAAGAATGTGGAATTCAAGGCTTTTCGAACTGTCCGAACCTGAAGGGAGATAAATTAGACAGTAATGAGCGTAAGTTATTGGTTTATTGCAAGAAATTATTGTAGTTTTCTAAGTTTACCTACGTCACGGATAGAAAAAAATGATGCTTGCTTACTTACCCCCACAAACCGTCACTAGAATTTAGACGATGGTTTATCGTACACAATAATCCAAGGACACACGTAGTATTACGAAACTATAGTGTAAAAGTTAAGCAATTGAATTCAATCTCAAAATAAAGACGCCGTCTCGAATAAATTAGCTGCTGATTTCTTTCTATTTCATACAATTTTTTCGTTCATTCAACTATCAATCAACCAACACACACAACGTTTGGCTATTTTAGGGTTACCAGTTATTAAATAATTTTAACCATTATTTCTAAAACTGTTACGCTCAAAATACATGACGACACTAACACACTTGACCTAAAACTAACCACATCTACAGCGCACGCGCACGAAGATCTTTAGATGTGTACTGCATAGGTCGCACTTTGGATACGTTTTCGTCCGAATTTCATTCGTGCGCTAACGTAAGGAGACGTAGAACTATCCCAACCTTCCATCAAAATTACAATTAATTGTTCTTCGGGGGATATTGCGCCCCGAAAGTTACTGTATTTAGTCAGGTTAGGTCGTATTTTGTTTTAGTTAGAATATATTCAAAAGTTTCTTTTTTTTCATACGTACATAACCACGAAGCAGTAGGTACGGGGTTATTATTTATGTCTTCCATAATAATTATGGTGACACAAATTCGTGTCTTTTTAAATAATTTTCCCGCACCCATTCGGTTCTGCGACAGCGAAGACGCCGCCGCGCCGCATTCTTCCAGTTCGAAGAGAATTATCTTGAAGAAACAGATTATTCATTGCCCTTCAACAAAGATGACCTCTCGAATGCGAAACTAGATTTGATTTGAAATTGGCAACACTACTTAATTTGACGGATAAAAACGTATTCAGTGTGCGCGCTCAATTCGTACGACCACGCTCGTAAGTTTACGTAGGTACGATACAAATTCGTGTCCAAAGTGCGGCCGGCCTAGGTATGGGCTGTTTTAGGTAAAATTGATTAATATCAATTAATTAATGGAAACTAGGGAACCTTACACAGCACATGTCCCGTGGTATAAAGCACGCACTTGCCTATGTATTACCAATGATTTTTGACAGCTAACAGAGAGTGTAGCTCTGCTGCTATTAGAAAGCAATTTGAGACGAGCGATCCTCTACTACGTATTGCGTGTTTTTTATTCTAACAATAGATTGCTCGTCTGTCGTGCGATAATTGTGCAAATATGTACCGTATGCTAACTTCTTTTCAAGGATTTTGCAAATATTCAAGGATAATATTAAATTATTTAAACTACCCGATATATTGGGTAACACTTGGCACATGGCAACGGCATCTGATATAATGTCCGTTCATTCATTTGTTCATTCAGTGTTCCCACTTTTTAAACTTTTTTTGTTTTTTTTTTAGTATTTGAATATAAGCGCTCCCTGTCGAAGATTCCGAGTACTAGGTTTTATAGAGGGCAGTAGTTGGAAGGTCGAAATTCGAAACAAGCTTTCCAGTCTATAGCCAATCAAATCGTTTTAAAAATATTTTGTGTTAAGCTAAAGATTTAAATTTTCGGTAATAATAATAATTGACACCTCGCCTCAAGGTGTCGGGGAGTAGCGACCCCGCGGCTTCCTGAGTGCTCCAGGAGGAAATCCCCCCGCCTCTGGCTTGCCTTAACCGGCTGGTCAGAGTGAAGTCGCGAGAGCAGAAATGCTCGGAGGATGGACACCTCACGTCAGTGATGAGTTGGCCCGCTCTCTGGAATACCAGTGATGACTTAAAATCCAGTGAGGTATCTCCATCCTTCAGCCTCTCACGTCCCTGTTGCTCCCTTGATGTAATTTGCTCAGCTGATTAGGGAGCCCAGTTTGTGAGTTGGCGAGTCTCCGTCTGCCATTTTTACGTGTTTATTGGACATTGTTACGGCAGGCGCCATAGTCAGCATAGTTCCCCCAGTAGCTAATCCACTACCATCACATCACTATAGCCCATGCTGTTTTCGTCCGTAGATTTCTCAATAGTTCTATCCGATCCGGTGGTTGTCATTTGCTGCATTTTATAGTGCAGACAGGGATAATCGCCGGCTTGGTGTCCACTTCATTGTTTGCGAGTAAAATTGTTATTGAAAAGGGCCTCTGCGTGTTGGCTTCGGCTCTACGCACGCCTTCCAAAAGTCCGGGGCTCCATAGATAGCCCCGTGATACTGGACGTATAGGACAAGGTTTATAGACCTACATATTCTTCAAATTGTTAAGACTACTTTTTTGCAAGAAAAATTGATACTATTTAAGTACCTTTGCATGATTGTAAAATGTTAAGTGGGTAATTAAAAATACTGATAATTTAATACACATCATCATTTATTTAATTCACAAAAAACGTTTTTAAAACGACACTCGATATGCATATAATATAGAGAGAGGCAAAAGTGAATTTTTAAAAATTTACTTAATTAAATAACTAATTAATTTTACAGAGAATATTTTCATGTCACCAATAATCAAGTCACACTAAGATTTAAATAGGTATTTTACTCTAAATCCTTAAATATAATTAAGTTATAGCAATATTTAAACACACTAAAGTTTGAAGGCCAAGCGGTGTTGCCACAATTTACTTATTTTAACTTATTCATAATGTTTAAGTACACGACTAAGTACTAAGTACAAGTTAAGCTATAAGTATCATTATGCACTAATAAATCTAAAAATTAAAGCAAATCTAGCAAAACCATACATTCTGGCCTTATAACTACTAGCAAAATAATTATAACAATATCAAATAAGTTTCATTTACTTAACTATAATTGACACTAAGCAGGGAATCTTAAAATACTTAATTTTACTTTGGTATAACATAGCAGATATTTTTTTACATCTAACAATGATTATTGCTTTAGAAAATTACAATAATTAACAACTTTTATCAATTCTATAAACTTCACACAAGTATTATTATGAATACAAGCAAATTAATAATAGTTATGTAATTTTAAAGTGAATATAGGTAATATATTTTGGTTTTAGCATAAATTATGTATTGAATTATACATAGCTTCAGACTTAGGTATGTCTAGCGTATGAATCGTCGTCCATTGTACGGAGACCGATGCTTATTTCTAACCTAACCTAAACTATCTAATCTAATTGATCTAATTTGAGTTTATAACCCATCAAAAATATTGCTGTAACATAAAAATCTAATAATAATATATTTTCTTTTGAAACGAATTGTCCCGGAATGGTCGACAGTCCACCTTTGGGTTTAAATAAAAATATACAATCATAAAAAATATAAAATAATAAACCTTAATATAAAGAAAGAGATCCTAGCCTTCTAACACTAATTTAAAAAGAAATGCCATATATTTGAGCAAAAAATAACAAATCTACTGTACCATTAATGATAGTTTATATAATTTAAATATAAATTTCCTTATGAAACCAGCTCAAGGGCCTATTTCACACAAGTTCTATGTAAACAGTCATAAGATTTTACATATAAATAAGTTACTTTCAAAAGGTGCGCTTTTTATAAAGTGCGAAAAGAGAATAAGATAGAGATAGAAAGACTAAAGTATATTTTTTATTATATTACTTTTATATAAAGAGAGTAAAATGTAATATCTTATAAGTACTTAGAGAAGCTATATCGTTACCAATATTCATAATAATTATTTATTAGAAATACATTTTCATTGGTAGTTCTATTAAAACTAATTTTTCACACTAACATTACATTTATAGATAGGTAGGTATATGTTTGGTTTCAGCTTAGTTTAAAGAAATCGTTAAAATTGACTAGACAAATATATTTTTGCATGTATTTGGCTGTTTTTCACTACTAGAGGGTGCTGATGGTGAAAACAGACTAATTAAAAACTCTATTTATCGGATCTAGGTTGATCCGGTAAATAGTTGTAATAACATAGTTGTTTACTATAAGCTTCTTCATATTTTACAAAAACAACACCTACAGACTTTTAGACTATTGTTTACGTTTGAAAGGAAATAAAAAGAAAATTCTACCCTAAATTCTATGCAATTGTACACAATTCTGATAGAATAAGTTTTAGATTGTAAATAGAGATAGATAAACATTATGACCAGAAACGAAAGTATGTAATATTTGTAAAAATATGAAACAAAAAGTCTGTAAATATCATCTACTTAGTCAGTTTCACCCAAAAAGTTTGAAAAAGTCGTCGACTAGATGGAAAATGCAAATTTTGGTTTGACTATAGTTTGATAGTGTAAAGTGCATGGGTATTGTCTCCACCTAAACTGAAATAAAAAACTCGAATTCGGAATTATTAACACAAAACTATTATTGTGCAATGAAAATTTCGCAGTTGTTATACTAGTCTTTGTCGTTCTCGCCTAAATAAGTATATTTACTTCATATCTCTTGATTAAGCAGGAGGGAGAGTGACAGGTTATTGATACTGCTACACGACCGAAATTAAAAAAAAATAAAGATTTGGAAAAAATGACATTTAAGAATAGTATTTTTAGTGCTACTATTTCCAATTACAAGGTTCTAATCCCGTCTTATTCGAAAGTAACTTGAACATACTTATCTATCAATATTATGATACGATCTAAAATAGCAAATCAAATTGTAGGCGGAGACACGTGTCCTTAGTCTATCCTAAGCCGTAACATCTAAAATACTAAACAATATAATATACAAATGTACTTTTAAAATAAAGTTTACCTCGCATTACTTCGATGTAAGAAACCACACAGCATTTAGCTCATAATAAGGCATTTAAAGGACGGTACTTTTTTTTATTAATAAGGCATTAAAGGCACCTAATTTATTTACAAAATTCGAATTTCAAAAGCTTATTAACAAATACTTTAGCGTTACCAGTAAATATTTATTTATTTGAATGCTCTAAACTCTAAACACGACTAAACTTTTCATAAGATAGCCATCGCAATAACTCTTGCAGACTTTATTTGAATAAAAAAACGCGACTTTAAAGACGTAACTTGCAACATTACGAAAAAACTGTGCTTTACCGAAAAAAAAAACAATCTTTTATAAACGACATGACTTCAGCTACTCGGTAACAGATGGCGTTACTTTCGTTTGTATCTGCATTTTTAGTCCGCGCGGCGCTAGGATCAGTGTCGCTGGCGTCACGAGAACTAATGCGTATTCTCATTTATTGACCCCCAAGATCTTGGCTGCTTCATCAGCTGACGATAACAGCTTGTTTATGGTCTTGTCTGGAATGCCGAGTAGTTTTCCAATGAGATCACTGCCGTCGCCGTCGTTTTCTTCGGAGGAGTATTTCCGCGATGTCATGTCTAGTTTAATCCGCTTTTCGTAGGGCACTGAAGGCGGGGAGTTGTTGTTGTTGACGTTGCTTTGGATCTCGTTGCCAGAGTCTTCGTCATGGTAGTATCTGTAGGGGAAAAATAGACTTAATATTTTGGAGGGAAATGACACTCCCTACCCACTAACTATTACGTGGTGCTAACTAAACTATGCACCTAAAATTACCTTAATTGGTAGGTAGGCAGGTACAATACAGTATATGAGCGAGTGTGGTGGGAAATACGCGAGCCCAACACACTGGTCGTGTTCTAAAGCTAGTCCCAGACTAGCTTTATATGATAACCTTTGTATTTTAAGCCAAGAACTATCATAAATCAAAAAATATGGTCAAGATAATCCGTGTATATTATACCTAATATTAATAGATAATATGGCGGAAGTTTGCCATCCAATGTTTAACCCGGGGTTAAAACCGACTATCCTGCGCAGCTTACTATTTCCTATTTAGCGATTCTCCAATACATTTCTAAGTAGCATAGTAATGCTGTTGAAAATACTCACCCATTAACTTTATCAGTGACATGCAGAGGTTCATCCTCGTCAGTTTCTTCCCTATGCTTCTTCCTGTGCCGCAGCATGCTGTGTTTGAGGGTGAACCGTCGACTGCACAGGTCGCAGGCGAACGGCCGCTCCCCGGAGTGGGTCCGCATGTGACGCCGCAAGTCTTCAGCTGACCAGAAACGACGCACGCAAAATGCGCAAACCACCTGTGAATATTTAGGTATTTAAGATTTGCTTAGATAAAATAACTAGGTATCTAAAAGATTGATTTTCAGCTTGATATTATCGAAAACAAACATGCGATTTGATTTTAAAGAACGTCGTGTATATGCTCTAAACAAAGATGCACGTTTAGCCGAACAGTGTCTTTTAGTTTAGTCAGTTAACAAAAACAGTTTGGAAGAGTTTGTCTTCTTACCTTTCTATTAGCGTGATCAGGAAATTTCCCTCTCTCATCATCTTCAGCACTATCGCTCCTATCACTGGCAGCATCCAAAGCTCCTTTCCCAACAAGCTGCTCGTATTCAGATGCGTGGACGCCAGCCAAGTGGTTCAGAGCTCCAGCGCGATCTCCAAACGAAGCTTCGCACAGGTGACACTTGAACACCAGCCCCTCGCAGTTATCCTCATGATTCTCAGGGTTTGGCGACCCTGGCTGGGACTCAGATCCATGCCGTGAAGACATATGCTTCTTCAAAGTTTCCATTGATGAGAAAGTGCTAGTAGGACAAGTGGCGCATTTGAATGGTCTTTCCGGCACTGTTCTTACGTCGTTATTCGGTGGTGGAACTGATTCTGAGATGGGTTCAGCTAATATGGCTCGCGCTGATCCCCCATGTTTGCGTAGTAAGTGACGATCGCAGTTGGACTTGGTGGTGAAAAGCAGAGGGCAGTGGGGACACTTGAACGGTTTCTGTCCTGTATGTGTCAGGACATGGCGACGTAAAGATGAAGACCAGGGGAACTTTCGGTGGCAGTATGGACAAGATACTCGGTTTGGGGCCAGACTGTACGCAGACTTCTTCTTTGGAGGTTGAGTACCGGTGTCGGATTCAGATCTGAAATTAAAGATGAGGTCAATATTCGTTCCTTTAATGATCTATCTATAATAAATAACGCAAGTTGAAATAATCTATAATACTTACTTATTTTCATCGCTTCCCGAGTTATTGCCCTCGCTTGTGGAAGCAACGAGTCCTTCTTCGTCTTCTTCCTCATCACTACGAGTCGGTACAACAGGAACCGGCAAAGGCTCGGTAGTTAGTGGGATCGCATCCGTACCGCCATTTTTAGGAGCGGCAATAGACAAGGGCTTGTTGATAAGATTGCCCGCAATTTTGAGATCAAAGTCCTTATTCAGTTCTTGTTGGCAAGTAGCCATCAGTATTTCAGCAGCTGCACGCTTAGCTGCTGTATGATCTTCCAGGTTCTGATCGAGTTCTGGTTCTTCATCTATAATTAAAGCGTCATCCTCGTCTTCTTCATTGTCGGCAACTTCATCAGAGTCACGTCGGATAGGAGACCTATCAGATTGCTGTAGTGGCCGTTCTAGATGGCGTGCTAAGAGAGCAAATTTTACGCGATCGGCTAAAGTATCAGAAGTTGGGTAAGGAGGCGGGGCTCTCGGGGCCGGTCGTCTTACACTCCAATGTTGAGGATGTTGCTGTTTCACGTGTCGTTCCATATTTGAGCGAAGAGTGAACCGAGCTGAGCATTGAGAGCAGGAAAACGGTCTTTCAGTACGATAACGCCTCTGTTTCTGCTTCGGCATAAGAACACCGTTTTTTATGACCATCTTCACGGAATCAGTTTGCGGAACCAAGTTGTTTGAGACTGGCCGTGGAGACTCAGGGTGTGGCGATGGGACAGGAGATAAGACTTGAGGAATTGGTTTCTCTTCCTCCGGTTCTGGCTCTTGCTTTGGTTGAGGATCTTGTTCGTTGGGAACCAGTCTACCACCAGACATGCTAAGGCCGCGAATTATTTCTTTCTGGATGCGCTGCTTTATTTCTGCGAGTTCTTGGGAGTCATTTGGGTGAGGAAAAAAAGAGGGTTGAAGAAAGTAAGGAAAGGACGGAGGTAAAGGCAGACTAGGCAGTCCTGGTACTGCCCCGGCGTAAAGGGATGCGTAGTAGGCGGGATCGATTTTAGGAAGAGAGCTTTCGAAAAGCCTTTGTTGAGCGAGCAGAAATCTGGTTTTCTCGTAAGCAGATGCAGCTACTGTTGCGGGGTCAGGTTCGAATGTTGGGCGCGGTGGGGCTTTTGGTTCATCAACATCACTGTCACGTTTCTTTTTGCTGAGATCGAGGACATCGCAACTGTTATTGTTGTCGCTTGTACTCAAATCTACCGGTGTTTCTTCATCGTAGACTTCAGGTTGAACATCGTTAGTTTTAAACGCGATTTCTGGCAGCCTGAATTCAGGTATTTGTGTCAACTGACCTATGCCTTTTACTTTTATTCTGGGGACATTTTGCTCTGATCCCCTTGGAGTGAGAGGACCTTCGGGGATGACAGGTTTAACAGTCAATGATGCCACAGGATGTCTGTCGGTTATGAAATTAGGGTTAAAATGAGTGAGAGGGGTGTCTCGTCCGGTGCTATCACTTCGTCTATCAACTTCTGGAGGAGAATGGAACGCAAGTGATCTTTTTACTTCTTCTCGAGCGAGTTTTGAATTAACTTCATCGTTGAGGGGATCTTCAGAAGGATGGTAAATAATAGACCGCTTTACATCTTCTCGGGTAACTTTAGCATGTCTGTTTCTTAAATGGCGTTCACAATTAGCTTTTGTTGTAAAGGCATAATTGCACACTGCACATTCGTATGGCCTATCTCCGTTGTGGGTTCTCATGTGCCTGACTAAAGCAGCTTTATCAAGAGATGCATGTGGACACATATTGCACTGATAAGGTCCAGGTCCAGTTCCACTCAGATGTACTCTATTATGTCCTTTCAAAGCTCGAAGGTTAGGAAACTTCGCAGGACATAGTCTGCAAGGGAATTCACCACGTAGTTTCATTCTCCTAAATTCCGCTGCGAAGTTATCTTGTGTCGCTTCTTCTTCGCGTTCTTTTCCGATGGTATCAGGAGGAGTAAGTACTGTACTTTCTAAAGCGACCCTGGTGCCAGTAAGTCTCTCTAAAAGGCTACTCGTAGACGTGACATTTAATATCGATTGAATGTCTGCCAAGTCTCGAGCTGCGTCGATATGTCTAATTCCGTTCCCGATATGTGCATCGTCAAACTTAGGCGTGTACCTTTCCATAGGTGGTGTTAATGTGCCAGGAATACCAAAAGTCCTATTTCTTAGATCCAACTTCGCGAAGAAATCTTCTCTACGATCCCTCTCTGGGGTCGGTATTCTATTAGAAGGGCTGCATGTTTTTCTATGTAAGTCCAGAACTTGTACGTTGGGAAAATCTCTTGTGCAGAGTTCGCACTTAAAGTTATGCCCTCGCTCGAGTCCACGAGTTATTTCTGGAAACTTCTTATTAGAAAAATCGACAAGATCTTCGTACCCTGAGCGGGCTTCATCTCCGTGGGCGGTGAACCGGTGGATCTCGAAGGCGTTGACGGTTTCAAATTGCTCATGGCACTTGTAGCACTCGAAGCGAGCGAGCTTCTTGTCGAGCGGGGCGGGGCTAGGCGAGGTGGACGCGGCGCGTTTGCGTGCTCGCCGGGAGTCCTCTTCCTCGCTGCGATCCGATTGGTTATCGCTGTCTATACTCATCGTACGTGTTCTCAGCTCCTGTCTTTCTGTTTTCATTCTATCCAACTCCTCCGTGTCAACCTTAGCTTCGCTGATGACCTCCTCTGTTTTGATTTCTGTAACAAAAGAGAACGCGTTACAATCGATTGCGGATCGTGTTTGAATAACGCAGGGCGCTTTCATTTTACAATTCCAAGAAAACCTCGACAATAGATGAGTCAAGCGATTGCGGACTTCGTTATTAAAATAATACAATGAGATTGTGTCTAATATAAATCGAAAAATAGTTTCTATGTATAATAATCAGCTAATAGATTCGGGGAGGGACTTGAAAATGCTGCGTCAATGCAGTGGTCTGTTGTTTACACAGCTAGATACTGTATTCGAGATGGCGGTGGTCCACGTCATAAGATTTACATACCTACTTACTTTATTTTTGTCTTTTTATCAGTAGGCGTTGCCAGCGTTATCAGTTCTGCGATGGATCACTACAGTATCCGCATTTTGTCAGATTTATTGTTAACTAAATTTAATCATTACGCGTTTGTTTTAAAGCTCAAATTGGCGACTTATCGATCGAGCGGAGTGTCTCATTCTAGCTGAAAAGTTCTTTATGTATGAATCACTATTATCTTTTGTTTGAAACTCTGTTAGGCGTTGAAAACTGAACTGTATTGCTTTGTCGTAGAGTTTTATTGTGGTTGGCCAGGGCTGGAGCGCGAAAATCAATAAGTATGACGCGAGGCGTGTGGTTGTAGCCTGCCGCAGAGTCGTCTGCAATAGGTACCAACCTAGGCATATACCTACTTCAAATACCTATAGAATACATATAGCTTTGTTATGTATACGTCGTCACTCAGTTCATTACAACCTGGCATCATTATTCATTGCTCGCTACGATCAAATTAGTTTCAAAGAAGTGTTTTTTATTACCATAAATCAATTAACAAATTTTAACATAGGCATCCACTTTACAACAAGGTGGGATTTTGTTTTTCAGAAACATAAAAGTTTTCTTTTTTTAAAGGGACTTAATCAATTTTTTTGCGTCACCCAAAAACGTGTTGATAGATCCTAAAGCTTTTGAATCATAATAATATATTATTCAATTCTCATTCGGCACGTAGTTGTTTTAGTGACTAACAGCCGAATACAGAAACGCCACCTTAAATTTGAGGCGTACTTACTTAAATAATTGAGCAGCTTCTAAATTTAAAATTAGTATGAATTTGGTAGGTGCTTATTTGATTAAGTAGAACTCAAATTTTGAGTTGCGTAATGCCAGATTCTTGAGTAACGCCCTCTTCATGAAGTTATTAGGGTACCGTCACTCAGGAAATTAGAAATTGAATACGATTTTCCAAAATTGTATGCTCTGTGGGATTCGAACCCACGCTCTACTCATCATCGTTTTGCAACTCAAGTCTTTTTGTTAACAGCGTATGCTGTGACGAGACTAGGAAGAGGCAAAATATGAACCTTAAAATATATCAACCGCAATAAGAGGACAAACGTAAGTAATTATAAGTAGGTAAGTACATACTTAATATTAAAAAGGCCGACCCAATTGTGATGTAAGTAGGTTATTGAATTATATGTTTTCCCGTTGACGAAAGAAATGATTCATACACGTCAGATATGAAATGCTTTTACGTAATGAATTCCACTCTAATAATGAATGATTTAACCCGAACCAGAGAAAGGCCCAAGACAATTCGGGGACAGTAAAATACCTAGATATAGGTATGTTTGTTCTCTGGATCTTGTAAAATTTCTAACCACTGACCGTGGGACCATATTAGAGCCCCGTTAGATAAACTGGGGATGGACTCAGAGGGTTTATTAGCATATTCTCCACAAAAAGTGACCCACCAACGGGACCCAGTTCTCTAAAACTATTTTTGTATGTGATAGCGTTCCCAACTGTGACCAGCAAGGGTTTAAAGAGGTGGGTCCGCTGTACCGTCAGGCCACTCCGAGGAGCAACCGTCAGGGATCTGTTTTAGACAGATCGTGTCCCAAAATGCTAGATTCAGTTCTCTTAAAGGAGAGCTGCCTGGGTATGCCTGGCTGCCTGGGTGGACATTATGACGATTATCTAAAATAAAGTGTTGTTTTCCCTACTTTCCTTGTTAATCCTGGTTTGGTGGGGATACTCAGAGTGGCCGTTGCCGGGCAAGCCTAGTAAAGTTAGGGCAAGATTGACCCCTGTGACTGTGGGTCTCACGAGCAAACTATGCAAGACCTCATACATTGTTCCTTCAGCCCTATGTAGATACATGACAATGTTCCTGCCGGCCTCCAGAGCAAATTATACAAGACTTTTTAACTTGTCTCTCCAGCCCTCTGTTCTATTGACTGGCTAGAAGTCACCGAATGGCCATGCCAAGAACCTTGCTAGGTGCAGCTTGCAGAAGAACACCAAATAATACCAATCTATACTAATATTATAAAGAGAAAACTTTTGTATTTGTGTGTGTGTGCGTGTGTGTCTGTATGTTTGTGAACTCAAAAACTACTGGACCGATTTCAAAAATTCTTTCACTATTAGAAAGCTACATTCACCCTGAGTAACATAGGCTACTTTTGATCCCGATATTTTCACGGGATCGGGACTTATAGCTTATATTTCTTTAAAAATAAACTGTACAAGTGTTAAATCAGTGTTCAGTTGTAAGTTGGTACCTTTTTCCGTTTCATTGCAAAATAATATGTTGTAATTCAAAACGTCATACCAAGAATTTTATAAAAGCTGATTTCAGTAACGCGTGCCATGTAGTTAGATGTTTTCAATAGGCGGTGAATTGATTATTTCGCATTTTCATTGTTTTAAATTATTTTGAATAATGTATCTGTGAATATTTGAGAAAAGATGCCCAAATTGCACTTTTGTCAAGAATCAAATGTCTAAAGCATGTTGCAGACGAATTTAACATTTTTGCCTTGTAAGTTTTTCTAATGAGAATCGTATCTAGGTACTAGAAATATTTTACAAGGAGAAATGCACCATCAAAAATAATCCCGTGACGGGGTTCGAACAAGTGCCCCTCGATTGCTGGACGAGTGCGCTAAACATTACGTCACACGTGAAGCCACGTGACACGATGAATTAATGATTCTGCATCTTCTCTCATTTGTTTTCCACTAAGGTTCAATGGTCATACAATGCAAATGAAATGCATGATGTGTGTTTCTTTCTGTCTCCCTTACATTGCATGAAACCGAGAGATGCCATCCAGATGCGTGACGTATGTTAGAAGGCACGCCTCGTCTTTGGTGCGACTCAGCTTAAATTCCCACTCTTATAATTAAACTAGATATTTAGAAAATAGGCAGGTAAGTAGGTACCTATGTACAGAATAATTACATCATAAAAGTCCTTAGAATTCATAATAAGTATTATTTAAGTTCACTCGAGTTCACCGCGAGAGAAGGTGTGACATAGATGTGAACAACGCTCGTGACTTCCTCCTTCCCGCTGATTCGGAATTTAAATCGACCTATCTTCGTTTAGGGTTGCCATGGTGTTAAAGTTTCTACAGTTTTGGTAAATAAACTGACTGGTACCTACCTAAATATATTACCAACATTTTTACATTTGAACGTTTATTTTCACTAGCTGTGTCCAGTTTCACGTAAGTCCCGATACTCTATAAGAGAAAAGATTGTTTGATTGAAACTACTGGACCGATTTCAAAAATTCTATCGCCAATAGAAAGCTACATTATCGAGGGAGGAGTAACATAGGCTACTTTTGATTCCGATGTTCCAACGGGATCCAGACTTACGCGGAGGAACCGAGGGGCGCAGCTAATATATCTATAGATTAAAGGCTGCCACACATAACGGCACGGGCGCAAGAGCGTATAGCCACTGCAGTAAGTCAGTAACTGCTTTCTTCAACACTTGAATGACTTACGGTACTGAATTACACATCTTAAACCTTCATTTATGGTGTCTCCAATTACTTGACCATAGTTTGCGACAGTTGCAACTTTCAAAAGTGCTGCTTCGCGATTTTCGACTCTGTGACAATCGCTTTTAAAATCATGATTTGTTTCACAGTTTTTGGTCTAGGTATTGATTGTGGATAATGAATATGGATGAGAAGACTTGAGTTTTCGTGGAGAAACTTAATTGTATAGGATTTTGTGTTACGAATTACGGTTCGGACATACGGAAGTCCCTAGTAAGTGTACGGCGATGTTCGACTCATCACCAATAGATGGCATTAATGATGCTAAATCATAAATCGCGCTAATGATATTTTTCTGAGAATTAGATTATATACAAGCTTCGGTGCCACATTGTAGGTGGACATGGTCATTCCTCCGGAGGTACACACCTCCAAAGGAACGATCATCGTCCAGTAATTTTAACTAAAAATAGAAGAATAAACCATTTTTGTACGAATTTAACTAATTTAAGTATTTTTTCTAAAGTCATAAATTTAACCATTCTTAATTTAATTGATCTAACGAAATAACTATTTTAAGCTTATGTGACTATGACGCACTAAGACGATCGATTTACATTTAATTTCAATAAAAGTTGCCAGACTGCAAAATTAAAATAATACTTAAGATAAAATTCATGTAAATTAGCAATTCTTGTTTCTTCTATTTACTTATTCTCCTATATCCTACATTACAAATTGTAGCTTGGGGCTATGACAGATATCTATGTTTGGACAGACAGACTTTACCTTCATGTTTTAATAAGATTTCAGATTAGATTTCTTTAAATAGGTACTCCTTCACGCAAAAATTATTAAACCGATTGCAAATTGGTATGCAGATAGCTGAGATCTGGGACTCAATAATTTGTTTTCGTTTTTGACATTTCAAGCGATTTAAATAGCTCTTTTTCATTTGATTTCCGTTCGATATCGGCAATTTTTCCATGGGAATCGCACGACCGCATCGAATGGTCTGAATCACTCGCCTCAGGAATCCGACATCGAACTAAAATCAGCAGAATTCGACCTAGGTATTGAAATTGCCCGAAATGGCAGCTGGATCCTGGAGTAAAGACATCAGTTGCTTTTCATCACGATATTCCCACGGGATCGGGACTTACGTACAGTACCAAAAAAAGACCAAGTCCCATGTCCCCATTAAGCTATGAGGATCCGCAGTCAAGAATACAAAACAATCATAAATTCAGTAAGTACAGTCGGCCATCTTGGCGCTCATTAATTCGTGTCAGGAGCTCTCCTTCCGCGACAGGCTAACGGTTCCCTTCTATGTATGATTCTTAATAATTCTCACACGTGGGCTCTTTTATTTAAATTATAAATATTTAGGTCCCTTGAACTGCCGTTAGCTTTCTTCCCGTAGGTGCCATGGGCACTCGAGATGATGAATATTAAGATACAAAATATTAGATTTTTCTTCTGTTTTCGCGATATTGTTGTTGTTGTCAATGAAGAAGGGATGTAAAGGTCTCGAAACATTGACCGTTGAAGCAATGCTAAAAGTAATAAACACCACGCGATTAAAACCGAAAAATGTCTTTAATTTCTACCAAATATTATTTAATAACGATAACTAACACGATGAGGTAAACAAGAAACAAAATATTTTATTTCTGCAATGCCTCTGAACAATGCGCATGTCATTATGTTAGAGAATTATAGCTTAGCTCTAAAGTAACTGATATGTATGCTTATGTTATGAGAAAGAAATATTTATAAGGAGAAATGCACCATCAAAAAATCAGTGATACTGATGATGCATGCATGCGCAGTGGTAGCGTACTCGCCCGGCAAGCAGGGGCACAGGTTCGAATCCTTTCATGGGATAATTTTTGATGATGCATTTCTCCCTGTAAAATATTTCTAGCAAAATACGGCATTTTAGCAATAAAAAAAGACATTTCTGTTTTGAAACACATTATTGAGGAGGTATTTATTTAGATATAGGAAACGGATGTACCTAAAGACTGTCTAGGAATAAGCCAGGTAAAACGCTAACATAAGTAAATTCTTTACAATATAATTGGAAAATCACAATACCTACTGCAACCTACGACGCGGACGTGACCGACTACCTAGACTATGAATGAAACATTTCTTGCTGATTAGTTATTTCGATCGAAGAATTCAGGTGTTTATGAATGGATTTGACGGATTGATCGTATTACAGACTGACGTGAGGCGTCAGGTTTCGAGGATGCATTTTATTTATTAGTTGTTATTAGGTATATTTGTTTCCGTTGTGTGAAAAGCAAAATATGAATTGGGCAACATTAATTTTAAATCCAGAACCGGAAACAAATACCTATCCGTAAATAATACATAAGTAGATAGCAAATAGCACAGGTAACTTTATTTGTACAACATAAGACAAGAAAATACATGGAGTAAATACAAAGCTTAAAATGTAACTTGCAAAAATGGGCGGGCTTATCGCTAAAGCAATTTCTTCAGGACAACCTTTGGATGAAATAGATCTGATGCACATCACAATTATACATCCTATGATCGTATGGATGAATGAATATCCGGTTTCGAAATTTCCATATTTTACACACTTCGAAAACACCTCGATATTTCTTTCAGAGTGGAAGTTCTATCAAGGTGTAGTTGTAGATTTTGAAATCGAAAATTTCCTGCACAGTTTCAGCTCTAAAACTGCATGATATTTTGTTAAATATTTATCTTTGAGTCGAGATTAAGTCAGAAGGAAGTTTGTATTCTTTTAGTTCAGTCAAACCTTTCTTTAGACAAGATGCCCCAATATTTTGGTCCCATTTAGCATATCTGAGTGATAGTTAACGGTATCTGAGGAGATAAGCCATGAGGTACTCACTCAGTCATGTTCCGGTTGTAATTGTTGTTTACAGATTGGGCAACATCCCAATTTGGTTTTTCTGATAGTGAAGATGAGTAATGTATAATACTTTGAGAGAAAGATATAGAAGCCCGAGCCTGTACTTCCTGGACTATCGTACTTCGTATCGCATCGATCTTATCAAAAAATATTGCATTTCGAACTAACACACCCCTTGTTTCAAAATTAATATTTAAAATAATTTGTGAATATTTTAATGCCTTAGTAAAGAACACATTCTCTAAATTTGTTTTTATTTGTCCAATTTGTTTCTATCGGCGGCTCAGTCAGTCAGGACAAAGCATTTTATAGGTTTGGTACCGCAGTTATTTATATTTAAGAGGTACCTACTTACCAAAAAATGTAACAGGAATAAAAATAAATAAAGGACATTGATGAAATGGTTAATTTTTATAAAAGCAACGCAGATAAAACCGGAAATGAGTTTAATTAAAATCCAACATCGCGAAAACAGAAGAAAATTCTATGAAAATAAACGCTTCAAAGCAATGTAATTGCTCGTTTTGTTCACCAAATGCGTAGCTATTTTCTAATATTCGATGGCTATTAAATGGCCATCGACAGCTAACCAACCGTAAAGAAAAGCATGTGGTAAAGAATCGCAAATGAATCTCCAACAATAAAACCCTAAAATACAACACGAAACTCAATTAACTTACTTTACCAACACGAAACTATCGACACAATAAAATCCAAACTTAGATGTGCCTTAAATATTAACGATTGATAAAAATCGGTTCAGTTGAAGTCAATCTTTTAGAGTAATCATTTATAATCAGCTCACGGGTGTCGGTTTGGTCGAGATACCAAGCCCTTTCAATGATCATGATTAGTACGCTTTTGTACGCGTGGTTACCACCGAGTATTAATCCTACAGAGCAACAGCTTTATACAAGCCCGCGGCGCGGGCGGCAGGCACGGCGGGAAGTACTCCACTACATGCGCATTTATGTGTGCGTGACTTCTCACCGTTTTCCACTCGGGTTTGCCGAGGCCGCCCGAAGACCCTACTCGGCTCACGTACGTGAACCCGTCGTCGGCACACTGTCTGTGAGAGAGGTCACGCACACATAGCTGCGTAGTGAAGTACCTACGCCTGGGCTTGTATGAAGCTGTTTCTCTGTAGGATTAATACTCGGTGTCGTTACAGAGAAAGCGATTGATTTGTAACTGTTTTTGGGTATGTTTGTGACACCTATCGGTACGTGGTTGTGTTGGAGGATGTGTGAGGTTCATGCCGCGTCTTTTCTACGAACGCAACGGTTCCTTTGACGATAAGATGTCGTACCTTTTGGGAGTATGAATTTGGTACTTCACAAATGAATAATTCATTGTTTTTATTAAAGTTCCGTACCCAAAGGGTAAAAGCCGAACCCTATTACTGAGACTTTGCTGTCTGTCCGTCTGTCTGTCACCAGGCTGTATCTCATGAACCGTAATAGCTAGACAGTCGATTGAGATAGCTCAAGATACAGGCAAACATCTAAAAAATGGCGGGACAGGTTCAAATCCTGCCATGGGAGAATTTTTGATGATGCATTTCTCCCTGTAAAATATTTTAAATATACAATTTCATTTTGAAACTAATCCAATCAATGAACTTAAACATTTTAAGTAAACAATATAAAATGCGTCATATTCCATGTATTACAATGAAATCAATTCACTCAATCAGATCATATTGATGACTATTGCGAAAGGAAACAGATTAGCTAATGATCTAATTTGATGTTTTCTTAGAAATCTGAAACCTTTTTACCTACCTACACACATCATAGGTACCTACTTTACATTTGTATGGAAAAATTCATTCGTAAATAACTAACACGAATTAAGTTAAGTTTTTTTTTAATTTGTGCAGTTCTTGTGTGGTTAAAAACTTCCTTTTTTAACCCCCGACGGAAAAAGAGGGGTGTTATAAGTTTGACGTGTCTGTCTGTCTGTGTGTGTGTGTGTGTGTGTGTGTGTATCTGTCTGTGGCATCGTAGCTCACGAACGGATGGACCGATTTCAATTTAGTTTTTTTTTTGTTTATAGGTGACTTTTGCGCGAGTGTTCTTAGCTATGTTTGATCAAAATCGGCTCAGCCGTTCATAATATATGTGGGTTGAAGCTCGACAATAAAAATCAAATGTTTTCAAATATGCCCGAGTGGGGTATCAAATAAAAGAGCATAACTTTTGTGACAAGAATATGCATGTTTAATCAAAATCGGCTTAGCCGTTCAAAGTATATGTAGGGTCAAACTCGGATCTAAAACCCGATTGGTTCTAATATGCCCGAGTGGGGTATCAAATGAAAGGACTTAACTTCTGTGACAACAATATGCATGTTTAATCAAAATCGACCTTACAAAAAGGGTGAAATAAAAAAATTAAATTAAAAATTTAAAAAACCCCCGACTTAAAAAAATCTTCAAAGTTAAAACAAAACTAAACTTTAAAAAGGTAAAAATAATAAGCCGAAAACAAATTTCATGTCTCTGAGTAGGTATGTGGTACCTTACTTTCCCGCGTCGGGGGACGCGGAAACGTTAGATAGGTACTATAAGCACGGGTAGGTTACCATCAACTTCTGTGACACATGCCCGCGTCCCCCGACGCGGGAACGTAAGGTGCCACATACCTACTCAGAGACATGAAATTTGTTTTCGGCTTATTATTTTTACCTTTTTAAAGTTTAGTTTTGTTTTAACTTTGAAGATTTTTTAAGTCGGGGGTTTTTTTAATTGTAAAAAAGTATCTACCTAGTCCCTGTCTAAATTAAAAGTGTTAAACGGGGCGTGCTGAGTGATAAGTCGCGGAAAAGTGAAGCGAGGCGCCTACTGACTCTCGCCTATTCTGTGAAACCCACGCAGCTTATCACTGCGCGTTGCTCCAAAAAGGTCCTACAAATTATGAGCGACCTTATCACTAAAAGCATTTTCCTACAAGTATCCCATTCTACTTTCCACTTATAGAATCTTATGAATACGAAAAATAGATGCTTGTTTATTTACATGTTTGGGTTTTAATCACGCAAAAACTACTGAACCGATTGCGATGAAACTTGGTATGCAGAGAGCTGGAGATTCTGATTAACATATAGGCTACTTTTTATCCCGATATTCCCGCGGGATCGGAAGTTACGAGGGTGAAACCGCGCAGAGTATAAGTAAAAATACTAGCGTAGCAAGTTTCAAAACATCGAAATAGGTAGGTAAGGTACCTATTAAAACCAACAAATGTCTCATTAGAGTTGCTATTAAGTCTTGGAATTTAGTTTGCTCAGTTGACAATATCTCTAGAGATGAGTCCGCGCCGCATCCTATTGTAAAGACACACTTGCGCACACATTATCTTGAGGTCGTATGTGGCAACATAGGTTTTCTAATAGCTTTGAATATAACTTGAGTGTTTAGCCGACTTCAATAAGGAGAGGTTAACAGATATTATCAATATTTTTAACTAGCTGCGCCCCGCGGTTTCACCCGTGGGACTATCAGGATTTTGAATCCTCCTAATCTAACCTATGTAACCTCTATCACTTAAACTAACCCTATACAAATTTTCATCCAAATCGGTGGAAACGTTTGAACGCGAGGAGGGAACAAACCAACTAACAAATAGACAAACAAACTTACTCCACTCCTACTCCACCTAATAATGTCCGCGGGCACTCAGCGCCAAAAATAGCATGGCTGTATAAATCATCTAAACTTAGATGAAAAGGTCAGTAGTATTGGATGTTTGTTTGTTTGGGGAGGAAAACTACTAAATATTTAAATATTTATTTAAACAGGTATTCTCAAATAATCGATATACCTATCTCTTGATTTTTTTTCGCGACATTAGAAGGCGTCAAATGATTGGCGAACAGTGTAGAAGCTTACACGCGGCATCTATTTAAACTTCGTTTTTTTTATTTCAGACTACGATCTGACGTTTTGGTTCTTTGTATTTGACATTTTTTCTTCAGGAAGATGTGTCAAATCATAGTCTACAATTTAAAAACGAATTATACACGGTTAAGTTGCAAAAAAGGTTCATTTATTTGACACCCAAAGAGTGTCGAGTGGGGTTTCAAAAGAAAAATGGTATACCTAGATAAGAATTTAATCAAATATCTGATTGAATTAAATCCGATACTGCACAATAATAGAGGACGTAAGTTTAATGACATAGTTATTGTTTTTCTCAAGACTTAATATATGCTTCGTAATTGTTTTGAATAATTAAGAATTTATTTCAGTTTGGTACCTATCTTGATAAATACTTAAACTAATTCAGTGTGAAGATGATAGCTATATCTACTTATTTACATTTTTAAAACGTTAAAACTTTAGAGATACATACATTATATTTACTTCGTAAAGCCAATAAAACTAAGTTAGCTGAGCTTAGGTTTCCAGTTTTTAGGCAAGTGAGCATAGCTGTGTGGTTTCACACTAAAAAATACTGTTTACGAGCATAACTGGGGTTCAATAAATATTGATTTACTTGCGGTTTCACTCGTGTAAGTCCTGCAGGAATATCGAGATAAAAACAGCCTATGTGTTTATCCAGGTCTCCAGGTAAGTACATATCAAGTTTCATCGCGATCGGTTCAGTAGTTTTTGCGTGCAGAAGTTACAAAATTTTTCCATTTATAATATTAGTAGGTTAAATTTGATTGCGTATGAATAACATTTCGTCAAGATAAAGTATAAGTGAATAGATATTTTGTTGGTTAGACTGTCCATCTGTCTAATCTCCATTAAATCTTTATCTGAAGCCATAGTAAGAGTAGCAGTCATTTATCAAGTCATCAACTCTGTAGTTTAGAGTCACAGTATCAGATGACCCATAACAACTTGATATGAACGATGCGCACGCGCACGAGCACACGACGACACCTGAGAATTCCAACTACCCTCCCATTTTATTGAGCAGTTTTAGATTATATTTATTGCTGGCATCCGGCGAATGCCTTGCCGAGTTGAAGATAGACCTTGAGTTTAATGGTAACTTGATAAAACTAGCTAGGTTTACATAATCGGTTAGGTATATAATTTACCTTCTTAAAAGTTTAATGAGACTGACTGGGTCTGTAATGTTCGTGATTTTTCCTTATTTACCTAGCTAGATAGATGGATTAGGTACTAACAACGACGTTCGAATTTGATCCATGTTTTTAAAGGTAAATGTCTGAGTAATTTCCCGAACAGTCTAACTTTGGAACTGGTAAAGCTCGTCCGTCAAAGACGAGTTTGAAATGCATCACTATCAGGTGACCTTTCTCCTTCGAGTCTCTAATAGAGACCAGTCGTTCTATGCCCTTTTCCTTCTATTGTTGTGGTCGCACACGAATCACGCCACACCTTTCCACGAAACGCCGACACCGAGTACCTATTCCCACTAAAGTTTTCATAAAAATTGGGTTTTCATTTGCCACACACGATTGACGATGATGGACGCCACACGCTACCTACATTATTTCTAGCTTTAAGGGTAACCTACTCTTTCTCTATACAACAAACGTAGTCGATTGTTCCCTCCCTGGATAAAGAAGTATGTATGGAGAAAGGGAAGGTTATTTTTCCTCTTCAGTGGTGGTTTGTATAGCAAGCCTGATGGTGCGGTATTATTACTTACGTTGTGAGGAAGGAGGTTCAGCGGCGGGTGCCGCAGGCGCGTTCGCAGCGCCTTGCATGACCCGCGTCAATCGACCACGACGCCGCCTACGGACAACAACTTCGCTTTAGATATTGTTTATTAGGGAAGATCCTAAAAAGCAATTTATCCTTATATCCTAATACAGTATGTGCGAACGTTTTTGAGTAGGTAAGTATTAGAATTTCTCTTTGTAACCCCTTCACTCCTTAATTATAGTCGTGCGATTTACGCCTGGCGCTGTCACTCTGTCACACGTTTGGATGGCATTGGATTGGATGGGTGACGTTATTATGCGTGTGACTAAAACCAGGAGCAGTTGGTCTCGGTTGTTATCAGATACCAGTTAGGTCATGTTATACGCCTTAAAGCGACCTGAAAACTGTAGCTCGAGAAAATGACCTGAAAACTCTGACACTAGCTCGAGTAAATGATTTTGTATTTGTTAGTTGTCTCACATTATGCCTTATAGGTGGTGGTTTAGCAAGCAATAATTCAGAGAGGCTTCGGCCTTTAATTTTCACCGTTCACCGGCTTTCATCGTAAAATAAAGGAAAATCGCGCCGCACCATTGCGGCTTATCACTGCGCGTTACGCCTGAACTGAAACACGTTGTGTAATCGTAAGATTCTGAATTACATGTAAATTACACCGTAATTTTAAACCTAAACGAGTACGCATAGATAGATTAAAACGGTCTCGTAGGTATTACTTGAAAATTATTCTTAAAGCATCACCATTTTGTGATAAAACGAGGTAATAAGTGTCTTTACAAAAGACGTGAGTCAAACGTTATCACCTCGCTTCCTGTTGCGAATCGTAATCAATCGAATACGGGCTCTTTTCAGCTAAATAAATGTAAACCCTATTTACATTAACAAAGAGATGGAAATCGGTTGTCTCGTTGTGATGTTAGTTTTCTCGAGATACGATTGGCGCTTCGTTTCTGGTTCCTATTCTATCAGTAAAATGTCTCAACTCTGCTCAGTTTTTATCAAAAAGAGTTCGTTGTTTTTTTGAAAATTTTACAGTTCGATAAAGCTTTTGATATGCTAGTAATTACTTGCGAAGTTACCAACAGTTTGTTGAACCGCATTAAAAATACAGAGAAGCATCGGTGGATCATTTAGGTCCCGACAGAGGTCGGGAAAGGTCCCAACAGAGGTCGGGAAAGTTCCCAACAGAGGTCGCGAAAGTTCTCAACAGAGGTCGGGAAAGCTCCCGATTTGTATGATCTGCGGTAAGCCAACTTAACTAAGGTTAGCTTAGTTCGCCAGTATTTCAAACAAGTGCAGCATAACCTGGCATAGATTGCGATGGATATATGAAAAACTAACTCATAGTTAAGTCAGTTTTTCATTCATCCTCCTGCATTAACTTAAGGTCTCTGCATACGTAACGTTTCATGTATGCAGAAATTGACACGTCCCGTCCGGGAAACGTTACGTATGTAGATACCTTTAGCTGTGCCTTTAGTTTAGTGGGCGGTGGATTTTCAGCGTACAATAAGCTTTCAAATACACGACACTGACACTACCAGACTACTAAAACAGACCACACCTACTACACACATTTAAAGAAATTCGTGCATTGTGCTGTAGAAATTCGTGCATTGTGCTGTAGAAATTCGTGCATTGTGCTGTACACTCACAGCACACATGCACGAATTTCTTTATAAAGTGTGTGTAGGTGTGCGGGCTCTATAGGTAAACTTGCAGTGTCAGTGTCGCCCGTGTATTTTGAGCTTAAGTGCAAGTGTACGTCACAGCAATATTACCTACCTATTAGAACATAAGAATCCTTTAGCCTTAGTTGTATCGTAAAACGATGACGCGCTGCGCCGCGCACCTTACCTCCTATTACAGTTTGAGAGAGACAATGCGTGCTAATAACCTGACCAGCGGTATGCGGACTGAGCAATGACACATAGAATAACTTACTTACTAAAATATACGTAGGTACACTAGCTGCCCCAGTTACACCCGCCTTAGTCCCGGTCCCGTGGGTATTTCGCAAAAGCCTCTGATCGGATCATGTCTAGAACACTCTCTAAATTTTGGCTATTTACTTTCAGAGGTTAAGGCTGTGCGTTGTCAGTCAGTACAAAGCATTTTATAGATATTAGCGCGATACAGCGGCAGCAGTGGCTTAGGCTGTTCATTGATAATAATATATTATTTAGCTCAGTCAGCACTTTTAACTTGTTGTATGTTTTTGAACGGTTTTTAGATAGCTTAGTAGGTCTAGGTACCTTAGTAGCTTACCACGGGGCTAGATGGCACTGTGTGATGTTCACTGTTTCTTTTTATTTACCAAGTTCCACCTTTGTTTACCTGATATTCTTATCGTATTATTCGGTCAATATTGCTATTGGATGTTTTACCTTATAAGGTAACATTACAGCATCCTCAACGTAATATTTATAGGTCATTGACTTTTGTGTTACAATTTTCCTTCTCTATAATACCTATACTATAGGTATAGCTATAGGTCATTCATATACCTACCGAATTACGTGTTAATGTTGTTTCCTTTTAAGTTTGCCCAAAGGTCTTTGTGGGCTCATACACACCCAATAGCATAAAACTTTTATCTCGCAATACAAAACTGCATAGGTAGGTTAGGTACTATGTGTTTTCACCTACAAAGAGTAAATTTTAGACTCTTTCCCCATACAAACTTCTAAACGTTAAGACAACAGTCTACCTACTCTTTCTCCATACAAACGTAGCCGACTGTTTCCTCCCTGGATAAAGACATTAGAGCAAATATGTTTATGCCATAAAACCTATATCAGCCAGCCATTTCATTTTTTTCATTTTCCAATTAGAATAGAAATAAAATTCTGAAAAATTAGAAACAAAAAAAATCAAAACGTAGGGGCATGGTCATGGCTGATATGGGACTTATGGCATAAACATATTTCATCTAATATCTTTATCCAGGGAGGATACAGTTGACTACGTTTTTTAAGTTTGTATGAATAAAAGAGTAGGTAGACTGTTCTCTTAAAGATGAATCCTGACAGTAGGTATAAAAGAAATTAAAAAAACTAAGTTTTTTGTATTGAAAACTTTTCTCTTAATTTAAATACCCAATATTTTTTTCTTAAGCTTCTAACTAATAGCCTTATTAATAAACGTGGAGTAAGGTCGGAGTAATATTATCTATCACTTTTTGTTTCTGTCTGTCAACTTTGAAAGTTCTTGCCACGGAAACGACAAAACGTGTTCTCACTACTCCGACCTTACTCCACGTTTATTAATAAGGCTAAAAATCATGTTAAACCTTGCAACAATACCTAAGATCTCAACTTTCGCGCACTGGCGTAAACTGCCGGCGATTTTATCCTACTTTACTGAGAATATTCCGTAATATTACACTTATCTGCTGATAGCGGTCGCTTTGAACACTTCTGTACTTGTATCCTTCTATGGAAGTAGGTACTCATTCAATAATACTGCATATTTACCGGAGAATCATTTCTGAGACGGGAGATTTATTTTGTTCTATGTTTATCTTTGTTATTTTATCTTTAAAGATGTGTATCCGTTGTCCAGTCCCTACCCATAGTACAAGCTTATTGCAAGTTTCGTTGCAATCGGTGCAGTAGTTTTTGCACGTAGGCAAAACAACAAACACACATACACTGTCACCTTTATAATATTTAGGAGTAGAATAAATTTATTAAATTATTAGTTACATTCACAATTTGTATTGGTAACTAACAGAGTCCCGGGGTTTTACCCGCGTAAGTTCTGATCCTGTAGGAATATCGGGATCAAAAGGGATAATGTAGCTTTCTATTGGTGAAATCGGTTCAGTAGTTTCAGAGATTACCCGTTTTCAGAGATTCTTATACAACAATGTTACCAACGTTAACTCTTTATAATATTAGTATAGATTATAAAATTACTAAAAAAGAACAATAAATACAAAGTTTAGACTATCGCGCTGCCTTTAAAATGTTGTAAAAGCTAACTCGAGCTTTCGACTACGACTGTACTACTGTAGTGACCGCTACTCCCCAATAGATGGCGCTACTAGTCTTTGAAACGTGAAACGTTTGAAGTTACATTACGCAAGAATACCTTACTTACATGTAATTAACAGATAATTAAATAACATTGTAGACTAGAGTGGTCATTGATAGGTTTGTTTATCACAAACACAAGGATTTTCTGGTGCTACGTGATCCTACAATACCTAATCTAGATTTATTTACTTATAAAATATTATCTCATTTATCATTGACGTAGGTGTTTTATCCATTACCGCTTCTTAACGTTTGATCAACGTCTGACGTGGTGGTAAATGGGATCTAAGATGTAGCACGCTTTCATAGAAAATACTACTCTTATCGTGGAGTCAAGAACTAACAAAAACAGAGATGATTTTTGATGACGTTTTTTTTCTACTTATTAATTATTGTATTTTGTTCGATATTTTGTTTGATAACACAACACCTAATCCTTCTTTTCTTTGTTGTCCCACTGTAGGGCGCAGGCGTCCTCCTATAGACATTAAGACGCCACGGGATCCTATTTCGGATTGGCGAATGTCCCATGCTTTCAAACTGTGGTGAGTCCTAGGACATGTCGGTTTTCTGACGATGTTTTCTTTATCGTAAAAGCGATGTTAATTGCGCGTTGGACTGGCATTCTAACCCACGACCCACGACCCTCGGAAAGGAAGTCGTGATATCTACTACTAGACCAACACCGCTCCTTTTTTTAGGGTTTCTTAGTCATCAAGAAACCCTTATACTTTCGTCATGTCCGTCTGTCTGTGTAGTTATTGTTTTTTTTATGACTAGTATTTACGCAATGCAATGGATGCTTGGGATTTTTGTGTTCAAAATGATTAATATATGTACCTACTTAATACCTAACTATTGTCTCTTATTCATAATATATCCGACATTATTAAACCACAAGTGCCCAAGTATTTCTAGTAGATATATTATTTACACATAGGTAGGTAGTAGGTACCTATTGTTCATCAATAAATTTTCATACAATGATACAATAAGCTACATTCTTTCTGTTTTATGCGGATCAGGTGTTTAGCCGACTTTGAAAGAAGAAGCGTAGTGTTATTTACTGTTTTTATTATAATTTTTAAATTGAATAAGTGCGTTATATCGCCCACGAAGTCTAAATATTTCAAAAATGTGTTTAAAATGTTTAATAAAAACGGCTGTATTTATATTTTCTCTGCTCTTCTTTTTCTTCTCCCTCTCAACGGTTATCTTTCCTGAGGGTCTAAGATGTAGCGCTCTTACCTAAAAGATAACTAATTACACGTGACTTAAAAACCTCTAATTTTTTTCACTGCGGGAATCAAACACGTTACCTATCAAATTCTGCGTAGAAGGCCGGTGTTTCCCCGCTCCACTACACAGGATCCGTTATCGAGTGTCAGTAGGTATTATACCTAATCTATAGAAACGCCCCTGGATTTGATAATAGTAGGTACATAAAGTACATTTTTTAATTTTAAGACTATAATCTGACGTTTTTGTTCCTTGTATTTGACCCAAGAATTGGGAAGACTTGGCTTGACGTCGTAAGATCGGATACTTACATGCGTGCAAATGGCCTCACTACGCGGGATGCCGAAGATCATGCGAAGTGGAAACGTAAAAGTAGGAAAGCAGACCCCAGGCTTTCGAGAGAGATGCAACCGGGAACATCGTGAGGATGATGATGATTTGAGACTTTTTTCTTTAAAAAGATGTGTCGAATAGTAGTCTTTAGTTAAAAAACAAAGTGAACGCGCCGCGTTTTCAAATTCCAATCAATGAATGCAGCAGCGCGATGCCACGTCACAAATAAAACTAATATAATAGTGCTGTGGTCTGTGGACATTTGTATGACGTCATTTCAGAAAGTTCTGAAAACCTTCTTCCTTTTACGGCCATCTTATTGTAAACTTTACGAAAACTTATTCGCATTTTTTATTACCTATCTAAAATATAATATACTAGCTGCGTCCCGCAGTTTCACCTGCGTAAATCCCGATCTCGTGGAAATATCGGGATCAAAAGTAGTCTATGTTACTCAGGGTGAATGTAGCTTTCTAATGGAAAAAGAATTTTTGAAATCGGTCAAGTAGTTTTTGAGTTTATTCATTACAAACATATAGACGAACACACACAAAAATACAAATGTTTCCTGTTTATAATATTAGTATAGAATAGATAGTACCTATAGATATAGATAAACCATCTCATCAAGAAGCACCACATCTTTTCTTCTATACCTAAACATCTACAAGAGACGGTGTTCAAATCAGCTTCGTCACAAAGTATAGGTAGGTATGTTGATTCGATACCACAGATATGAAGGCAGGCACCAGCTCAGATGTAGTGTAATTGAGCAATTTGTTCGAGAGCACATCTCGAGATATCACTGATTTGCTGATAAATGTGTCTCAACTTGAGATCGTAAGACTTCTTATCGATACGAGATTTTAATAGCTTGTTTATGAGACAAAAACAATTTTTTTTAAGGGAGTCCTTTTTTTTATCGAGGGGAATCACCTCTAGGACCATCAGGCCGCTCCCGGGGGAGAGCGGCCCGGTGTGTGGGGGATGGTGGGCGGCCATAGGTTTACCCACTAAACCCCTCGGTGTCCAGCACTCCTCTATTATTGATGTACCTATGTGACTTTGTTACGCAAGAAATACTGAACCGATTGCAATGAAACTTGGAATATAGATAGCTGGAGACCTAGAATAATTATGTAGGCTTCTATAATTCCCATATTCTCGTGGGATCGGGACTTGTGAAACCGCTAGGCGCTAGTTCTTCATCATAAGAGGTCCTTAATTTTTGTTTATTAAAGTTGGTTTTGTTTATTTTATTTATTGTGTTCATTAATAAATGACCCTGCTCGAGTATGTAGGTCTTGGTACATAGTAAATAATTTCTGCAACTCAGCGTTACTTATCATAATAGTGTTTCGTAAATTACCTACCTATATACTTACTTTCATCATCTATATCTTCTATCTATTTCTATCTATCTATTACTATTATACAGCGGAAGAGTTTGTTTGTTTTTTTGTTTGTTTGTTTGAACGCGCTAATCTCAGGAACCACTGGTCTGATTTGAAAAATTATTTCGGCGTTGGATAGTCCATTTATTGAGGAAGGCTATAGGCTACTTTTGATCCAGATATTCCCACGGGATCGGGACTTATGCGGGTGAAACCGCGGGGAGCTACTAGTCATTCATAAATTGGCATATTGGCATATTATTATACCTAGTTGATACATAAAGGAAGGAATTTGATAGGTAGGTAGGTACTTTGGAAAATAAAAAAGTTACCTACTGTCAGTTAATTATTCAATTTTAATCTACTTAAAATTTCAAAATAGCAAATGTAGGTATTTATAAAAAAAAAAAAAAAAAAAATATCTTTCGTAATTTTATTTTTTTTGTCTAAAAAATCTCTCCCTATAAAATTTGTTTTTTTTGTGCTAAGTGGGTAAATACAGTTTTTAAATATTTCTTTTAATCGTATCTTCACCTCTAGATTATATCGTTTCCCCCCTGCTAGGTATTTTCTATATTATCGAAGCTAAGAAATTTCTTTGAAAAAAAAGTTAACACACTTAATTTGATGTCTTATAAAAAACCTTGAATTTCTTCAACTTTTAGTTTAAAATTGTACCTACCTATTCTTAGCCGGTCAGAGGTTTTAGACGCTAGATTTTGACACAATAGTGTTAAAAAGGAAGAAATACTACTAGCTTCAAACTTAGGAGTTAAATTTTTAACACGGTTTGGCATAAGCCCGCCTTAAAAAGCACACTAATAGTATTTTTTTAAATTAAGTTTTATTTATTAAAAAAACACCACAGCAGTAAATTTTGAAAACATCGGTTTGCTTTTTGTTTTTGAATCTGTTACTTTCTTATTGGATTTTCAAAAACTATTACCGTCGCGTCGCATCGGCTAAATGTATGTAATTTATTTTATATCTTACTAGCAGCTCCCCGCGGTTTCACCCGCATAAGTCCCGATCCCGTGGGTATATCGGGATCAAAAGTAGCCTATAGCCTTCCTCAATAAATGGACTATCCAACGCCGAAAGAATTTTTCAAATCGGACCAGTGGTTCCTGAGATTAGCGCGTTCAAACAAACAAACAAACAAACAAAAAAACAAACAAACTCTTCCGCTTTATAATAGTAATAGATAATAAATTAAAAGGAGAAGAAAGAACAAGAGCTTTTAAGAAAGTTCTAGTTTTGGGCTTATTTTTGCCTAAATTTACCTTCTAATAATAATTATTTTTATAGAGTAGCGATTTGTATTATATAAATTCGAGCATTTAAAAAATATATACCTACAAATTAAATTCTACTTATTAAACATGTCATAGAAATTATTTTTGAATTTACTCAATTGAGAATGTTGAAGATTTTTTTTCGGACATCAAAAATGCATATTTTTTTGAAAAATAACAGGCAAAGCTCTACGAAAAGGAGCTTTTTTAAAACAACATACTTTCCTAAAATTTACTCACTTTTATAAATAAAATAAAACCTTAACTGGAACAATAAAGATCTAGACTAGACCAATAAATGTCGCGAAGGAGACAATGCCTAGTTATCGTGCCACAGCCACACTGAGCCCACTTGATTTTCACCACTTATTAGACAAAACAAAAGGACGTCGCCCTCGCAAAACGATAATTTGCATTCTAATCTAATCAACACTTACCCAATTGTGGATAATTTCTTCGATAACACCCGAAATAATTATTAATTGTCCAAACAAGTTTCAGTCTTTTTATCACACACTACGCACAGCTTTTCAAATTTCGAACACAAAAGTCCAATTCACTATAAATCGCGCGCTTACATCGCATCTCGCGAGCGACAACCTCTCGCTTCGAGATGGTGTCTCGATGTGTTGCTGAGAGCACGCATTGTCGCTCTCCTCTCGGGGGAGCAAGATACGGACTGCGATTGGTCGAGAGACACGGCCGAGAGAACGAGAGCGCGCATCTCGAGCGGGACACGAACGAGCGAGACAGATAGCGTCGGCCGTTGCGTCGGGCTAAGATCGTCCGATGCGACTCAGGTGGATTCGAGAGTTGTTGCCGTAATGTGGAGATGCCGCGGATATCCTTTGTTACCCCACGTCTCCCCCTATTTGCCCCCTTTCGTTTGGGCTACATAAAATCTTGAATATTAACGTTTATGTTTTTGTAATGTTATTTTTATTTTATGCAAGTTAATTGATCTAGGTTTCTTTCTAAATTGTCTCAGTTTGTTTACTCCTTTGTTAACGGTCAGTAGGTAGTGGTAGGTATTTATAAAAATAATCAGTTTTGAGTTGATGGGTATACTTTTAAAATTGTAACAAAAAAAATTAACATTATAAAGTAGATACTAAATTGACAGGGCAGGGCTGGAATAAAAAATAATTCCAAAAGTTTTTATTTAAAATTTTATAATTAACTGTATAATGTAGGTACCTACTTAGTATGAATTACTTTTAACCAGAGCGGCCATTTTTAGTCTTTACCTACAAATGGGTAAGTTTTATTATTTCATGCAAGCAACATCCGCGGACGAGGAAAAAAATCGGGACGGGATCAAACAGCATCAACCGCTGTGTAGCGGGCGGGACACAAGTCTGAAACCGGGACATTCCCGGGGGACGTAGACTGCAGCTACGGGACGAGTCGTAGCCAGGCTACGAAAAGAGACAGGACGTAGCCGGGCTACGAGCCGTAGCGTAGCCTTAAGCCGGGAGCACTTTGGATACGTTTTCGTCCGAAATTCGTTAGTGCGCTAACGTACGAACGAAGACGTACAAACAATCCCATCCTTCCAAGTACTATGAAAGCGCACAGACTTGTTATGAATCACTATACGTACGACTAATTCGTATGCAGTCTGCGCGCTTTCATAGTTTTAGGAAGGCTTGGATTGTTCGTACGTCTTCGTACGTTTGCGCACGAATAATTTGGAACAAAAACGTATTCAAAGGGCACCCGGCTAAAACACAGAACACACAATCCGGGGGCGTTTCGGGAAGGCCACTGCATAGAAACTTGACCCCAAATACTCCCGGAAAGTTCCCGGTTTATCTCTCACATTAATTAATAAATAGTTTTGAAATTGCGTCACCTGTAGCATCCAATCTTCGATTTGCTAATTGCGCGATAATGGACGAATAGTGAGTTATTTTCGATAAATGTTCCAAGAATTAATTATCATTGTTACATTACTCAAGATTTAGAAGATTACCTACCATTTCTTTGTGATACTGACTTCTGAGAAAGTGTTGCTTGATGGCCGACCAATTACTTAAGCATTTTATTGCATAATTGATCCTAGTAATATAAATTATAAGTAATAGGTACTAATATTATAAATGTGAAAGTTTGTGTGTGAGTAAGTACCTAATCTATATCTATAAAATGCTTAGTCCTGAGTGACTCACTGATTGATCTATCGACGCACAGCCTAAACCTAGTAGAGAGCTGAAATTTGGAGAGTGTGTTCTTTATATGATGTAGGTATCCGATAAGAAAGGGTTTTTGATAATTCCCACGGGATCGAGACTTTTGCGGGTGAAACCACGAGAAAAGAGTAAACGAGTTCGTGTGTTACTCCTTTACGCAAAAATTACTGAACCGATTGCGATGAAACTTGGTATGCAGATAGCTGGAGACCTGGATTAACACTTAGGCGTTTTACTCTATATTCCCGCGGGATCGAGACTTGCGTTTTTTCATACATTTAACTTAATGTAGTAAAAACAAACGGTGGTGCCCTGCGGGTTGTGGGGTCACTAGCGGTACTGCGGCGCGGGGTCGGGATCGGGTTAATAAAAAAAACGGGGCAAGTGCGACACTCGCGCATAAAGGGTTCCGTACCACTATCACAATTGGATACGGAACCCTAAAATGGTTTACAACAACCAATTTTTAAATTTTATAGGAAAATATGAAATATTTATCTTCGATTCTTACTCCCATCAAACGACCGAATCACTCAAAAAAAAAAAAACCTTGGCACAAAGAAAATCTGAAACATAAAAGAAACTCTTTGGTAAGTGAAGGGTATATTTGACACAGCCATTTTGAATTCCATGACCAACTCGATTTGTCCTCCTGTCCCTCTTCCTGTCCTGACTCCTTGTTATGTTTGAAACACGTTTGTTGTATGGGAGCCCCTTTTAAATAATTGTTTTATTTTGTTTTTAGTATTTGTTGTTGTAGCGGCAACCGAAATACATCTTCTGTGAAAATTTCAACCTTCTAGCTATTACGGTTCATGAGATACAGCCTGGTGACAGACGGACGGACGGACGGACGGACGGACGGACGGACGGACGGACGGACGGACGGACGGACGGACGGACGGACAGACAGACAGACAGACAGACAGACAGACAGACAGACAGACAGACAGACAGACAGCGAAGTCTCAGTAATAGGGTCCCGTTTTTACCTTGAGGTACGGAACCCTAAAAAGATTATCCAATGATCCACGGCCTCTGTGGCGTGTTGGTTAATTAAACTTAAAAATAAAAATGTGTTACATGTTACCTTTTTTAATAAAATTAATAATCTAACTAATTTTATTTTGTTTTATAAAATTGATTTGAAAATCCGTAACAGTTTCTTACACTCGTATTTATAGTCAAATTAAGGTACCTACCTAATGTGTCTGTAACATTTTCGTTGATGTTAAAAATCACTAAGTACCTACCTAATAATAAGAGCGAGACAGGACATTGCTTAGCCAAAAGTAATCACTCAGATTCTTCTATGAATACGGGGGTTAGAGTTGGAGGGGTCATTAGCATTACCTTTAGTTGACCTTTTATTTAGTTTCGACTAACATCTGTAAGGCTAACTAAAATTAATAATAATTAATAAATGATCTTGTTTCACTTGGCTTTTAAACTCAGTTTAATGACAGTACTTAAAGATATTATAACTTGGTCGTAATAAGCGATGTTTATTAACTCGCTCAGTGGATCACGTTGGAAAATAATTAAAATTTATGGCCGTTACACATATTTACCTATCGATAGTAAATAGATAGGTAAAACGTTATCTCGAAACAATATTCTTCATATGTCTTTATCTTAAATAGGTATATATATTTTTACTTGTGTTTTACTTGTATTTACCTATTATGTCTTTATTTTTCAAAGACTGGTTCAAATTAAAAAAAAAAGAGTACCTACTCTTTTCTCCATACAAACTTTACAAACTGTTTCGACTGTTTCCTCCCTGGATAAAAATATTAGAAAAAATATGTTTATGCCATAAGTCCTATATCAGCCATGACTGACTACGCCCTTCCGTTTTGATTTTCTTCATTTTTTAATTTATCTGAATTTTATTTCTATTCTAATTAGATAATGAAAAAGACTAAAACGTAGGGGCATGGTCATGGTAGATATAGGTTTTATGGCATAAACATATTTGCTCTAATGTCTTTTCCCAGGGAGAAAACAGTCGACTACGTTTGTATGGAGAAAGAGTAGGTAGACTGTCCTCTTAACATTGGCTCATGTACACAGTTATTTAATAAATGATTTCTTATTTCTAATTTCAACTGGCCCTATAACAGAGGCCCTACTTTATTTCGTCATTTAGGAATTAACATTTTTTTCAGCGGCTTCAAACAACATAAACTTTTTAAATTCACACGATTTCTTAACATAGTTACATTTTCCCGGGTCTATATCGCGTATTTTTTTTCTTACCTCGACGTTTCAACCATGTTACAGTGATCTTGGTCGCGAGGGGACACTTCAAATGTAAAACTACCAATGGTTTCAAACAAATCGATCGATCGGTCGAAAGAAACACAGTAGCCCTCCTAGGCCTTTTTACATGACTTTAAGCCGTAGGTGTCCTCACGATGTTTTCCTTTACCGTAAGAGCGATGTTAATAGCGCACTTTATTTTTTCTTAAAGAAATAGACATTGGTCGGTCAGGATTCGAAACCACGACGTTCGGAATGAAAGTCGCGGTATCTACCACTAGACCAACACCACTCTTACTTACTTACTTATTTATTTATTTTAGCCTATTTTGTCCCACTGCAGGGCAAAGGCCTCCCTCCCTTCTCTCTTACTTCCTTAGGTACTTATTTTTATTTTTGTGCCCATTATCTGTGCCATTATGCTGACTGCAATCCCCTCCGAATGGCCAATGCACGTCCTGTAAAATCTTTCAAAGAGAATTCCTTCTTTTCCTCAGTCGGGTAAAAGATTCTCTATGACAAATAAATAGTGGCCGGTACATTATCGGTCCCTCCGCATCTCGAGGGTGACCTCGCAATCGGTCACCGCGTATGCAAACACAGCGCCCTCTGTCAACAGTTTATATCTACTACGGTGAAGAGACGTAATAACATGGTATCTAGAGTGAACTCTGTAATCTCGTTGGTTCATGTTAAGAGCTTTTTTTAGGGTTCCGTGTCCAAAGGGTAAAAACTGCAACCTACTACGGCAAAGAGATGTAGTAACATGGTATCTAGACAGAACTCTGTAATCTCGTTGGTGTATGTTAAGGTAAGAGCTTTTTTAGGGTTCCGTGCCCAAAGGGTAGAAACGGCATCCTTGTTTATATCTACTACGGGAAAGAGACGTAATAACATGGTATCTAGACAGCCTAGAATTTTGTAATCTCGTTGGTGTATGTTAAGTTTAGAGCTTTTTAGGGGTTCGTACACAAAGGGTAAAAACAGTCTCCTTTTACCTTCGTTTTTTAATTGTAGACTATGATATGATGGATGACAGATCCTCCTGATTTTTTTTTTGTCAAATACAAAAAATCAAAACGTCAGATCGTAGTCTCAAATTAATAAACGAAATATAAGTCCACTGTCCAGGGTCCCAAGTCTGCTCTCACAATCGTGTCGTAACGGAGTGTCGATAGACCATTAAGACACGTTTGTGAAAGCAGACCTGGTTCACTGTGTCTGTCACTCAACTGTATCTGTCACAAGACAGTTAAAATTTTCACAGATGATGTATATCTGTTGCCGCTATAACAACAAATGATGAAAATGAAATGGTACAATTATAATCACTTATATTAACATTGTGATTATGACGTCATATTTGTATGCACCCACGGGTATGCCGTACCTGGCGTACATACCTCGATTGATTGGATATTTCTATGTTATCGTCTTTTCGTGTGCGAAAAAAGGATACAAGACGAATAAAATAATAATCATACACCTCATTTCACTTGGATGAGTCATTTCAAGGTCATTAAAAATTAAAATTAGAAATGAGAAGAAAATAGCCAACTGAGCCATAATATTGTAGTTTCTACACCTAGCTATTTCACCCTGGTGAAAAAAGTGGAATAGGTGTATAATCCTAATAATTGTACCATGTTGCAACCCATTCACCCATCTCTCTCAAATTCCCTCTCACAGTCTATCCAACCTGTCTCAGGTGTGTTGTGCATCCTGCCATAGGGCACAACTCACCTGCACAACTCACCTGAGACAGGTTTACCAACTAAACCCTCACGGTGTTCCTCGCTCCGCAAGTGTCGAGGCCACACAAGCCCTTTTCTCGAATACCTATGCATATATGTTATAGCGTCCCCAGCTATGACCAGCAAGGGTATAAAGAGAGGGGTCCGCTGTACCGTCAGGCCACCCCGGAGGGCAACCGTCAGGGATCTGTTATAGTCAGATCGTGTCCCCAAATGCTAGTTTCGGTTCTCTTAAAGGAGACTGGTACTGGAGCGATGAAGCCGCTCACCACTCGCCACCACCTACCATATATCCTACCATATGTGGTACCGGAGCTGTTAAAGGCACGCTCACTTCTCGGCATGAATCCACATGCCTACCTGTGAACCCACAAATCCTGGTAAGGACCGCGGGTCATCCCCAGCCAGAGCCCTACACTTTAGAGGTCGAGGGGGCTTTTAAGTGTCGAGGCCAGTGGGAATTCCTCGTGGACTACACCCACCAACCCCGGCCTTTTCAGGCCCTATCCCTGTCCCGAAGGACAACCCCTCCCATCGATGTGTTATTTATATCTGTAATAATGTTAATACTCTTTGATCTGTTCTCAATGTATACGGGATACTTCTGTTGATTTTACAAATCATTTACGTATCTATAATATTATATGTTCATTTCACATATTTACATGTACATATATCTATCTGGTATCCCAAAATCCCACCTCAACCGACAGAGGTTGAGGTGGGATTTTGGGGGAGACCTGAAGGTTTAAACAGTTTATGTTATGAGGTTCGTAAAAGGAATGGCTTGTCTACTGGTCACAATAACTGTGCACCTGTCATTGTTACGCACTTAACGATGATAGGTGCACAGTTATCATGACCGCGTCAAAGGCAATCTCTATTATGAATATCCAAATAGAACCTTTCTTAACACCCTGATGTTATAATCTTTTCCTATATAAAAGAAAGTCGTGTTAGTTACACTATTTATAACTCAAGAACGGCAGAACCGATTTGGCTGAAAATTTATAGGGAAGTACAGACATTGTGACAGACAGGCAGCGGAGTCTTACTTATAGGGTCCCGTTTTTACCCTTTAGGTACGGAACCCTAAAAACACGGTGCCCTCTGGGAACGGGGCCCTCGAGGAGAACCCGATATTTCAGAGTTGTATCTAAAGAGATCGATTTTACTTATCATATATTTTGTTCAGCTGCCAACAGATAAGCGTCGTTATCAATGAATACATTTTATTTATAGATTTATTAATTTGTTAATAAATAATTGTAGCGAAAGATCGGTGTTTTCTGTCAAAGTAAGTATGTTTTACTTATCGGAGAGCTCAGGTGTTCTAGCGTTTGTACTTGCCGAACGTTGAGTCTGCAGTCGATCAAGGATGGCAATGTTAACTTTCTACATTTTTAATTTACTTATTCTTTTGAATTTCACGATTTTTTTTCTACGATTTTCGCGATTCTGATTTCAAACGCTCAACTTTCGGGACCCTAATTCTCTTCTTCAGTCAATCCTGAAATAGACCTTGGAGATGTAATTGGTCATTCTTTGAAAAAGAGCCCTGTAAAAGTCTCGAAACGTTGAGCGTTTGAAACAATGCTAAAAGTAACCCGCATCACGCGATTAAAACCGAAAAATAGTTTAATGGTAAAAATAGTTAAACAATTCAACATCGCGAAAACAGAAGAAAAATCTATGCTTAATGTAATAAAGCAACGCAATTAAAACAATAATAAAATAGTTCAATTGAATAAGCAGAGAGGCAAAAAGGGCAAAGGATACGGCTAAGTAGCCATATTCTCTAAGACCCGGAGGGGTACCTACTACCTACTTTAATTCTACGAACGAACTAATGAAAAAAAAAATCTGAAGAAAATAAATTTTTCAGACGGATGATGACAGATTTCTTCTGGTATTCGTACTTAGAATTAAAGTAGAGGCTACAATTTATTAAAATTGGCAACCCTATGAAAGATGCGTCCACCTCGGTAAACATCAGTATGTACCGTGAGAATCACAATAGCCTTTGATACAGAAGCGCATCAGTTGCATCTCCTCTTGTAACAATATCCGGCTTTTTACTCGAAATTCTACTTAATCTAACCTAACGCAGACAGACAAGACAGTGCCATTGTGCACTTTGCACTCACATTTTAATCCTTTTATAATTAGGTGGAGATTGATGGAGCACTTGGAATTGCAATCATTTCATTCATTTATTTATTTCTCAAAAATTAAGTTAGGTATTAGAATTACTATTAAAAAGTCGGTTAATCAAAATTTTATTAACACAAAACTTCTCAATGGGCTTACGATACGGGTTGCAATTTTGAAAATATGGTACCTACCTAGTCTACCTTTAAAATAAAAGAAGTATAGTACTCCTTTTTTTCGATCAAGTATTAAGTGGATTTTTATTTTAGTGCCAGCACAAAATTTACTAAAGTGATGAAGTAAAAAATTAAAAAACCGCCTTCAACAGTGAAAAATAAAAAATGTGAAAATATAGAAGTCTGAAGTCGGACAGATTTACAAACAGATCCTCCGTAGTGGCGTGACTTCAGACTTCAGGGGTTTTCTACGTTTGTTTTTCTTTTTCACTGTTTTTGAAGTAGGTTTTGAACAAGACTTATATAAAACTCTTGGTGCGGTGTTGGTCTAGTGGTAGATACCCCGACTTTCATTCCGAGAATCGTAGGTTCGAATCCAGGCCGACCGTGCACCAATGTCTTTTTCTTTAAGAAAAAGTTATGTGCGCTAATAAAATCGCTCTTACGGTGAAGGAAAACATCGTGAGGAAACCGACATGTTCTAGGACTCACCACGGTCCGAAGGCGTGGGATATTCGCCAATCTGGAGTAGGATCCCGTGGCGTCTTACTCCTTAACCCCTCTAAGAAATCACGTACAATGGTCCAATTGTAAGGCTAAGTGCGGAAAAGGCCCAGCGAAACTAACTAACTACTTAGTATATAAAACTCTATCTATGTAAATATTTCAGAGTTACTAGCTAACTATAGACCTGCCTACATACAGATGTGCTATTTTATTATGATAATACAGAATGTTTGTCTTGGATTTCCCATAATTTATCTCTCTATCCAACTATTTCATCATTATGTTTATAGTTATTGTAGAAAAAATCTATAGCTAGAGAGAAATGCATAGTTAGTAACTCATATTAAAGCCACAAAGCTGCCATGACCACACTTACCTCCTATGTTTTGGGGTTTTTTCATATTTTAATTTTTCTAAATTTTATTTCTTGTAACACGAAAAAAACCCAAAACATAGGATCATGGTAATGGCAGATATGGGTTTTATGGCATAAACATATTTGATCACATATCTTTATCGAAGGACGAAACAGTTTTTTCCTCCTAACTGTTTCATATCATCTCTACGTTATTATGTCTACATGAAACAGCTAAGTACAGGTATACCTACTTCGTCTTTTAATCATAGACTATGATTTGACACATTTTCCTGAAGAAGAAATGTCAAATGCAAAGAACTAAAGTAGGGTACTTAAACAATGAGGGGGAACACTAACTTTTTATCCCGGCAGAGGGCGTTGGTCGACTTATCTTAGGTTTGAATTAAGAACTGTCGAACAGGTGATTTTTACAACTCTCGGCGCCAAATTGGCAATATCGGTCTCAGACCGAAAGAAAAAAAAACTCAGCGTTTTCATTGGTGGGGGACCATCATCAAAAAAAAAAAGATCATCCGACCCCAGCGCCATCTGCTCACAGCTTTGCGTGTGCCACCCCATTGACATCGACAGTAAAATTATTCAAATTTGCAGATTCTATTTTCAAACTTGTCGTTAGTTCTCCAATATCAGTTATCAGCGGCGCCGACGCAGCTCTCATCTCAGTAAGGAATCACAAGTTTAGATAGGTACTTACCTATATTTCATTTTTTAATTATAGACTATTTTTGACATATCTTCCTGAAGAAAAAATGTCATACCTATGCAAAGAACTAAAACGTCAGATCTTAGTCTGAAATTAAAATACGGAACCCTAAAGTCAAAGTCAAATATATTTATTGATTAAGAAATATGTATAAATTACATGAACGCTTAAAAATGTCGGCATTTTATTGTGAAGACGAAAACGAAGAAATACAATCGACATAGACAATAAAATAATTCAAATTAGCAGATTCTATTTTCAAACTTGTCGTTAGTTCTCCAATATCAGTTACCAGCGGCGCCGACGCAGCTCTCATCTCAGAAAAGGAATCACCGTGCGAACTTCGTTTCTCAGAAACGGTCGGCACTCGTCGCTCGCTCATTGTATCGTTTGTAGAACACAGGTCCTGTGTGATTGCTAAATAATTGATGTTCCCACGATTTATTATTTGTTCTTTAATGTCATGTTGATTTAGAAAATTAATAGTATTTCGGTGATTTGAACGAAAATTTCATCAATCATACGTAGCTCTAGTTAATGTCGATTTTGATAGGAAATGTCGGAAAATAAGTGCTGAGATGGAATATTTATATTTTCTTTAGCATCTACTCAGGTAGGCATACTTACCTACCTAAATTTTTTTGACGTTAACACAAGGCGTAATGCGCATTGATTAGTCGCGTCGGTGGCGCGGCGCGGGCCGGATAGTGCGAAAGCATCCGGCCCGCGCCTTTAGGACAGTTCTTCTCATCCGAGGGATGTTCCCGGTTGCATCTTTTTCGGGAACCCGGGGTGGGCTAAATTAAATCCCAAATTATTATCTTTTATTTGAGGTCGACGAAGTCAGTCATCAGTCATCATCATCAATCATTAAAACCATACCTTCTGCAAATAAATTTGGCAATATTTTTAAGGCCGGGCGCCTGCCTGACACCAACCCTCCTAGGGACCAAGCAGTTTATCCGCCATCGCGCGGGGAGAATTTAAGATTTGCTAGGCTCCCTCAGATACCTTAGTCGCCTATTACGACACCCACGGAAAGAGATGGAGTAAATTATACTATTGCATGCCAGGGCTACACAGCACAGTACCTTATGACTGTCGCCCATTCTGTGGTTATGTCAAAGGAATTTTGCGCCAATTTTGGTTGGCAAAATTGGGTTAAAAGGTTACCTTTAAATTATTATCGAGAAAGAATAAAAAAATGTTAAAACAATAAATATTTTCCAATAATAAATTTAACTTTAGTTTACACTTTACAGTCAATGCCAGCGGACGCGGTGTCAAAAGGTCTATATGAATATGTAATAGGATCGATCTTTATTACGTCTGTCCTGTCACCGCAAACATCTTTAATCTACTTAAAAAGGTCCAAAAGTCAATTAAAGTCACTCACATTTGAAATTATAATGAACAGAGCTAAACTCTCACACTTTTTAAATATACCTACGTGGTTTCCGTCCATCATTTTTTTTTAATATCTATTTTTTTAATATTTCTAAAGTTATTGCATTATTGCGACCACGGCCGGTGTAACGTGTAATCCGTTGCCGAAACGTCGAGATCATTTAGATCTAGAATTGATGAATCTAAGTCAATACCTTCAGGATGCCCGCAAACATACCTAAACTTTTTGAACTAACACGATTGGAACTCATAATTTTATATTTTCCAGGGTCTTAATTGCGTGATTTTTACTTTTTAATTCTCTTACCTCGACGTTTCGACCATGTTACAACGGTCTTGGTCGCGAGGGGACTGGGGAAAATCACGCGATTAAGACCTGGGAAAATATAAAATTATGAATACCTTCCTAGCTTAGTAAAATGCCTTTGCAAATTTCGTCTAACTCGCTTGGTTATGAGAACTGGAGGGTTACTTCGGTTCGTTTCGATACGACAACGATACGATAATACGATGGTCATATCGAAACGAACCGCAGTTTAAATATTTGCAAATCAACCGTTCCAATCGTGTTAGTTCAAAAAGTTTAGGTATGTTTGCGGGCATCCTGAAGGTATTGACTTAGATTCACAGACATCTCTCAGGGAGGGTTTGAATCCCGCTTTGCGTTGTGTTTTTGAAACGTATTTCTCCTTTTAAACATTTCTATGATAGCGAAGTGAAGGCAGAAATCGATTATTTTTTACATTTATTATGTAAGCAGCTAGTTACTTTTCAATCGCCAACAATGTTGTGTTACAACAACAAAAGAGGCGCTATACTTAGTAAGTGACTTACCGAACGCATCGACTTCAACAATTAACATAATAATCGGAGTGGACGCAAACTTGTTTATTGTTACGAAATAGTTATTTGTATCACTAGTAATGTGATTTTATTATTTAATTCATACCTTTTTTGTGAGGCAACCATTTAGGGGGCGTCCATAAATTACGTGAGGTGTTTTTCGAAATTTTCTGTCCCTCCCTCCCCCCCTGGTGAGATGTCGTAAGATTTTATTCAACCCCCTCCCCCATCCTCCAATCTCACGTGAGATTTTTCAAAATGTGGGTTTCTTACGTAAACGCGTTGGATTGTTATTGTAAAAAGAAAAAAAAATGCTTCGTGTAAACTGTAGAGTGTGTTCAGTTACTGGAGCATTAAAATACAGCTCCGGTAGCAGATTTTTTTTTTCAGTGTGTAGAATCTGGATTAAATGAACCAAAATAGTATATTTTTTTTGTTTTAATCAGAAAAAAAATTGCGTGATATTTGCCGAGACCCTCCCTCTCACCAACGTAAGATTAGATGAGATTTGACTCGATCCCCTCCCCCCCTTAAACATCTCACGTAATTTATGGACGCCCCCTTAAGGGCCCTATTCTGAAAAACTGAAAATCCATGTCGGGCGCATCGAAAATGGTTGATTATTTCATGACGGAATGTCGTAGAACTTTTTTTTGTGTACAGATTGTAGGCGACATTGTTTTCGATATTTCCGTGCAGTTTCCATACAAATATGTCGAAACGTATTGAAGCCTATCGACATTTTAGCCAAATCAGACATTTTTTGTCTTAAATTTGGATAGGCTTTGCACCAATAGGAGGTTCTTGTCTCAAAACTACACCAAAATGTAGGAAATAATGTCACCTACAATCTGTGCACAAAAAAAAGTTCTACGACATTCCGTCATGAAATAATCAACTATTTTCGATGAGCCCGAAAGGGATTTTCAGTTTCAAGGTCGTTGGCGTATATACTCCTCTTAAGACTTTTGTAGTTCATGCTCAGTCTCTATCTAATTTTCTGTAAATAGATTCATACAGGGATATCCTACTAAAATCATACATTTCCAATTTTCCTCCTCATCTTCATCTAAGGCAGGGGATTCCCTAACTTATTTGAGACGCGCCCTCTTTCGACCATAAAAAAACATCCTCCTCCAGACCAGATTATCAGGTCAGAATAAAAAAAGATTTATTAACAAAATAAGTAACAAAAATAAGGGTCCGCTAAAATCCCAAATTATAAGTCTTCATTATCATTTCATTCAAGTCTTCACCTGCAAATAGATTTAGCAATATCTTCCTCGCTTTAAACGATAAGACCGCCAATGCACAATGGTGCCACCTAGATTTAAGTTGTTTATGTATTTTCTTTTTAGTGTAATTTTGAATTTTTGGTCTGTTACAAATAATGAATTGATCTATCTATCTGCCTTGAGACCAAGTAGTTTCACTAAAATATCCCCTAGGTTCTTTAGTCGAATTTTACGACACTCACGGTAAGAGTTGGGGTAACCCTAATCTATACACTTTTTAGGGTTCCGTACCTAAAGGTAAAAACGGGACCCTATTACTGAGACTTCGCTGTCTGTCTGTCTGTCTGTCTGTCCGTCCTGTCCGTCTGTCCGTCTGTCCGTCCGTCCGTCCGTCCGTCCGTCCGTCCGTCCGTCCGTCCGTCTGTCCGTCTGTCACCAGGCTGTATCTCATGAACCGTAATAGCTAGAAGGTTGAAATTTTCACAGAAGATGTATTTCGGTTGCCGCTACAACAACAAATACTAAAAACGATAATAAAACAATTATTTAAAAGGGGCTCCCATACAACAAACGTGTTTCAAAAATAACAAGGAGTCGAGTCAGGACAGGAAGAAGGACAGGAGGACAAATCGAGTTGGTCATGGAATTCAAAATGGCTGCCCTATCTGTCAAATATACTAGTCAGCCTTACTTACCAAAGAGTTTATTTTATGTTTCAGATTTTCTTTGTGCAAAGGTTTTTTTTTTTTCAGTGATTCGGTCGTTTGATGGGAGTAAGAATCGAAGATAAATATTTCATATTTTCCTATAAAATTTAAAAATTGGTTGTTGTAAACCATTTTAGGGTTCCATATCCAATTGTGATAGTGGTACGGAACCCTTTATGCGCGAGTGTCGCACTTGCCCCGTTTTTTAAACTTACACCGTCACCGATCTCCGTCCATCATTACTATTAGACGGGTCACACCGGCCGTGGTCCTAAGAAGACAGTCTTCTCGGGACCACGGCCGGTGTGACTCGTTTGCCGAAACGTCGAGGTAATTAAAATCGATGATTATCTATAACGCGATCTAGATCCGTGTCTAATAATATTGATGAACCCTTTTCTATGCCGGTGCTACACGGAAACTAAATAGACAGTACAGCTACCTACGTACAGGTAAATAGCAGTAAGAATACCTAACATCAAAGCAGAGCCCTAGATCTAAACAATTAACATTAGATAATGATCATTATATTACGCAAACACATTAGCATTCTCTTCGATCATTGACAATTAAGCAATACCTACGCTTTCTCTAGGTACAATGGCTGCATCTACTCCGGTACTCATCTGAGAATTGTGTAACGCATACAGATTGACTGTCGGACAATCTCGACGGTTAATAATGCTCGCGCTTTACAACGCGAGAGAAACTCAAAATTCCTGTCGTCCGCGTCGGGTTCTTTGAAAATTGGATTGTAGGTTTTGTTTTTGGGAAGGAAACGCAATTGTTTCCTTCCCAAATTTAGGTGTAGTTCCAAGACTTACAAAAAAAAGTAAAGTAGGTACCTACCTACCCATTGCTTTTTTGAAGAAATGCTCAGCTTCCAAAAACTTTAGTACCCGATGGGATTCGAAAACGCGACTATTGGTTCGGATTACCAATAGTAGCGGGTTCGAATCCTAAGTGTGAATTAACACTAAGAAATAATGTTTACAGTAGGTAGGTACCTACCTATGTAATAAATCCGTTGTCTATAGTACCATAGTACAAGGCTAGTGGTTATTTTTGGGGGCTAAATTGCGCTGTGTGTAACGTCGTGAAACAATTATTTATTTTTTAAAAAGATAATTACCTATTTGTATATATTCCCTGTTATCATTATCTTATAGATAAGAAGATCCAATTCGTTATCGATGAAATGTATTTTTTAATTATCTTACTACGCGTGCCCAACTAGAATGACATCATCAAAGGGACTTAAAAAATGTACATTAACGTTGTTTAAGTTATTATAACACCAAAAAGTGTAAAAGTCACCCACAGCCACTGAAATGAAAACTATACAAGTACCTAAGTACGCTGGAATTGCTTTACCATACAAAATGACATTAGATCTTTGTGCCGATTCTCAAATTCTCGGTTCCCGATTCTAGGCAGATTTAAAAATATATTTAACAGGAAAATAGAAAATCTTAAAATTCGCCGCTCGTGCAGATAACTCGTGTGGTCTAGCTGGCAGAGACGTTGGGGTACAGACCCAAATACGCGAGTTCAATCCTCGCCGCGAGTAAAATTTTGAAGATGTTTTTTTTCCCTTAAAATATTTCTAGTAAATCTGCCGAGAGCAATTTAGTTGGGGTACAGACCCAAATACGCGAGTTCAATCCTCGCCGCGAGTAAAATTTTGAAGATGTTTTTTTTCCCTTAAAATATTTCTAGTAAATCTGCCGAGAGCAATTTAAACAAAAATACGGACTAGGTGCTAAATCTTCTGTGTAAGCATGCTAAATCTTGAACTGCTGTGAGTGCTGTTTCTTTCCTATCAGTTCGTGATTTGACTTACCTATTACTACAGCTAACATTAATATTTCGAGTGTCCCGTCCATTGACCGCCACTATAAAAATGTGTCAAAGAAGCAGGCGCGTGCGCCGGTAGCTGCGCGAAAGCAGCCGGATGTCTGCGCGTACTTGCGCCCGCGCCGCATGCCTAATTTATCAAACTTTTCTTTCGAGAGAAATGTTTGGACATCTTTTTTCGGGTATGTGACGCGTCATAGACTGGGGCAAAGCTGTAGTCAAGTACCTACCTGACGGGTAAACTCAAAAAACACATACTTATCGGGAACTAATAGCGTTCCTTGAACAAGAAAACGAATTCAGAAACAGAAGAAAAATGCGAAGAAATGGCTAAAAAATATTAATGAAAGTTTTAAAAGTGATTTAAAAAATTAGAAAATAATGCGTCTATAAATCGGATCTTGAATTCTAGATTACCTATACCGACTGCCTGACTTTTATTTATGACAGCCATGCATGGTTATTTTTTAATAGTTTTAATGTGGTTAGAAATATTCGTCAGCCTCAGCTCTGTTATTTTTTACGAAGACGGTTTTGCAAACTGTTGGTAGGTAACCTATCTATCAAGAAAGTCACACAACATGTCAAAAACTTTTATGATACTTACTTAAAAATTTGCAAAAAATTAAGCGTTAAAAAAAATAAAAAAGCTAAGTCATAGTTGAGACATTTTAGTTAAAGAATAGGTGCCCAGTTATTGTGTAGCCCGAAAAAGAATTAACATAATATTGCACCAAGCAAAACTTCAGAGCAAACCAAGCCAAAACAATTAGGACATCGAAAAATATTTTTATTACAATTTAACTTCAAAACTATTGCGCTAAATCTAAACAAATATTCACTAAAATATTCGTACTGCAATATTAATATATAAAAATATGTAGAAATACTAATTAAAATGGCTTAGCTAACTTAGATCTAATATTAAAACAGGTCAGCGAGTGAGTGTAGCGTGGAACATATGACATTTGATTTCGTAAACAACTCGAGATGAGTTTTAGACTAATTATCGCAATTATGCGTGGACCTTGCTACTACTTAACGGACTGTGAGCAGGCTATAGATGATAAGTTGCACTGGATAAGCCTCTTGATGACGTAGATAACTTAGTGGAACCTACACTCATATGGAATTTAAAACTATAGTCACGGCCGAACAGTACAGAAACGCTCCTAAAAAAATTGAGTTCTACTTAATCAAATAAGCAGTTCTTAAACTCAAAAAATCTCATACTAATTTCCGACTTTAATCTGTCGTTTTCGTTCTTTGTAATTGACATTTCTTCTTCGTGGAGATGCGTCAAATCGTAGTCTACAATTAGAAAATTAAGAATAGTCATTCTACGAACAGTAGACCTCGCAAGCATTTAGCCCACTTAGTGGGCGGAGTACCCAACTAATCAAAAATTCCACGCGACAAAAAAACTATTCTTTCAAAGTACCTATATACCAAGTTTCATGAAGAATCGGTTGAAATTGAAAGTTTCATGAAGAAATACGATCTGTAGGGGAGTAGCAACATGCTGACAGACGAAAGAAAAATTTGCCTGATTTAAAGAGACACTTTGCTCGATCAAAAAACAGGTTTGGAAGATGAAATGGCGGAAAATAAGAGAAGAAGATCAAGTACTTCAAACAATGTGAAAAAAATTCAAAAAGAAGAAAACCATTGGGAAAATGCATTAGGAAATTGGTGCAATTAGATAGCGCAATACAACGGTTATGTAAAGTTGCAAGTTCAAGTCCTGTCTAGTGCAAAATTTTGAAAAAGCATTTAAAAAAAAACTAGTCATTTAAATAGATTCTTCTTCTGTTTTCGCGATGTTGTATTGAAATTAAAGACATTTCTCGGTTTGAATCGCGTGGTTTTTATTACTTTTAGCATTGTTACAACGCTCAACGTTTCGAGACCTTTCCAGGTCTCTTCTTCAGGATAGACTCAGGATCAGGATCAGTCTATCCTGAAGAAGAGACCTGGAAAGGTCTCGAAACGTTGAGCGTTGTAACAATGCTAAAAGTAATAAAAACCACGCGATTCAAACCGAAAAATGTCTTTAATTTCTAGTCATTTAATTCACACAATAAAAATAAAAAAAATCATAGCGATGTAAATAATTAAACAGAGCCACATCCAGCGCCTCTAATTCAAGACAAACCGAATATTATATGCAAAACTGTAAAACACACAACGCAATAAAGATTACAATTATTTTTACGTTTCAACATGTTCTTAATAAAGTCGACCTTATCATAACAGGGGCTTTATCTATGGAGCCATCTCATACACATTCATAGGTAGAAGGTAAACTGGTACACTCAACACCTGTGTATTTCATGAAATTGATTGTTTGGTGCTTAACTATTTACATTTCCCGGGTCTTTTCTTACCGCGACGTTTCAACCTTCTTACAATGGTCTTGGTCGCGAGGGGACATATCAGTAACTGATATGTTAACAAATCGTGTGAATTTCAAAAGTTTATAACTAAACTAATTTATTTCAATTTTTAAAGTAACACTCAGGTGTGGCAGAGAATCGCAAAACCTAAAAATATTTGGTCACTAGCAGCGCCCTATGGTTTCACCTGTGGAAATCCCGATCCCGTGAGAAAATCAAAATAAAAAATGTTTTTTTTTGGTTGCTTATAGGTCCTTATTGTGTTTTTATCCCGAAATTCCTCGAACGTATACTTAGGTAAAACCGCGTGGCGCTTCTATGTAAACAATTATGGTACCTACAAATAATAGACAATTGAGTAATATTATTAAATTGAAGCTGTAGGAAAGAGAAAACGTAACAAATTGAAGCCTCTAGTAGGGAGGTACCTATGTAAGTGATGGATGGGCGACATCGCTAAATTATATGTTACTCTATGGGCCTCTTACAAACACTTTCATATAGGAGTGGAGTGAATATACCTAACGAGCTATGTGAGAGTGAACTGTGGTAAAGTAGGTTTACAAAAAAAAACTGTGAACGACACACAGCGCCATCTAGCCCCGTGGTAAGAGACTAAGCTTGTGTTACGGTGACTAGACAACGGATATAATACCTATATTTCTTTTTCTTTTGTTTGTAAATAGAGGAACACCCCAGACCAGGCACAAATATTTAACGATGGAAGATTTTTCTTCTGTTTTCGCGATGTTGGATTGAAATTAAGCTCATCCTCTTGAAGAAGAGACCTGTGAAGGTCTCGAAACGTTGAGCATTGAAACAATCCTAAAAGTAATAAACACCACGAGATTAAAACCGAAAAATTAGTTAAATTACAATGTTGATGATAAATTTACCATTGGCATATTTTGAGCAGTTGCAGCCTGCAGCGTCATCAATTCATGAGACATGATAGTAAATATACTGCTTTGTAGACAGTTTTTAAGATCATTGGCACAGAATACGTAAATAGTTCATTGGTTACATACTTACTTTTAGCGCTTTTTGGCGCAATGGGGCTTCGAACCAATCAGATCTCCTCTGACAAGAAATAAAGAAAAGAGGTTAGATATGTACTTGGAAATAAATAGCTATTTTTATTTGAATAGAGGTTGCACTCATAAAAATTCCAGCGCTTGCAAAAATAATATTGGCCGCAATAAATAAAAAAACCTTTATTCACTTAGAAAACTAAAATCATCATTTCCGGTTTCAAAACGGAAGTTGAAGATATGTTTTTAAATTGTCTCTCGCATATAGTGCCAGTAATTTTATGAGTGCAACACCTCTTTTGAAATAAAAAAAATATTAATTTAATTTTTGTGTTTTTATAACATTATTATTAAGCCTTAAATACATTTAAGCCATGTCTGTTTGTTTCGGACGTAGTTTTACTTATGGATTCAAACACAATTATAATTAAATACGTTTACCTTTGTCTAATAAATTTAATAACAAGATTTATATTATTACTTCTTATTTATTATTGTAAGGTTAATGACGCTAGACCGTTGAGAATAAAGTGAAAACACAATCAAAACATGTTTAGCCAGCCCAGCTGTGCGATATTTGCTCAGATGTCGAACACTGTATAGGATAAATTCTTTATCTCTTATTTATCTCGGTCAATGACGTACTTTTGCTATTTTCTATGCAGCTTTTTAGAATAATAAACAAAAATATTTGTGATACATATGCTAAATTTTTCTTTATCACAAATTTGATGTACTTACTTACATATAGGAAAATAAAAATCTACCTTCTGATTAATATTTCTTTTTCTATCAATCTTCATCAGCTCTCTGAGTTTTAATTCTACTCGGACAGTAGAGTCTCGGAGAGTCGGAGAGTCTACTCTCTGAGCAGAGAGCACGAAATTAAAGGCATTTTCATACAAATCTCTAGCAGTAGTATACCAAGAGATTTAAATATACCTACTTATGCGATATTGTAGCCGCTCTGAGAATTAAAACTCGTGCTCTCTAGAGTTTTCTTCTGTTTTCGCGATGTGGTATTGAAATTAAAGACAAGTCGAATCCATGACAATCCTAAATCCTTAGTCAATCCTGAAGAAGGGACCTGTAAAGGTCTCGAAACGTTGAGCATTGAAACATTGCTAAAATTAATAAACACCACGCGATTAAAAACGAAAAATGCCCTGACTGACCTTTAAATATTAACGCAGCGCCCAAACCGCTGGTCCTAGAGACTTGAAATTTGGAGAGTGTGTCCTTTGTGATGTGTAGGCATCCACTAGGAAAGGGATTTTAGAAAATCCAGCGGGGTCGGGAGTTACATGGGTGAAACCGCGGGACTCTGCTAGTTTCATAAATTTTTCTTTTAAAATATTTAAAAGGGGTTACCAAATAAACCGTCAAAGCAGTTCTTGATTCGTTATCATCTCAGCCTACAAATCTGACCCTTCGGACAAATTGTATCAATTGGTGTGGTGAGGTCAACGGCCGGTCTGACAATATTGACTCCGGCCAGAGGAACGATATCTTCTCCTCAAACATTGTGGCCAAACACGATATCTACATGCGATAGAGGATCCTTCCATCTCGAATAATAAGTGTAGTGTTATGTTAACGGTTTTGAATATTACCTAAGTACTCATTTTAATATTAACATTGATAATGTTGTTTTCGTGATCGAGTTAGTGCCCCGATTTATGAAATTGTGAATTTGGCTGCAGATTTTTCTTGTGTTTTCTGTTTTCGCGCGTGTTTTGGCTGTAGTTTCGCAGACATCAGAGGCTAGGCTTTATGTCAAAATGTGCGTCTGACAGTTAATTTTCAAATTCAGTCGTAACCTTTGAGATTTTCCGAAGGAATTTTCCAGTTACAGGGTAAAAACGGAAACATTTTACTAAGACTTCACTGTCCGTCTGTCTGCCTGGCTGTCACTTGGCTGTATCTTATGAAGACAGCAGCTAGACAGTTGTATTTTTAGGTTTTTATCCCCTTGCGGATTGACAAAGTATTTTCAGGACTTGTTTTAACGAGACATTTTAATCACAGAAATAATGTAGGTACCTAACCTAACCTATACAGAAAATGTTTTCCAAATTTTCGTAATACATAACGTAATCTAATTACTTTTATTAATAAGAAAATCTTCCTCTGAAAAATGAAAGTGAAGGAAAGTTACAAACGAAACATCATATTTTTATCACGCGAGCAATATGGCGGAAGCGTTGGCGCGAAAATGAATCTTAACTTTTTTCTTGAGCACATTTATTAGCGCGAGACATTTCTACCGGCCAGTGTCAGTTACCGCTACAGGTTTATATTGAAAAACAACATAGCATCATGCAACATGGCAGTTATTGCTGGCAACGATCGCGACAACGATTGATTAGCGGGCTGCTCGCATGGATTCTGTTATGCCGGTGGCGTAATTGTATTATTAACTTGTTCTTTATTGAAAATTATGCGATCTATTTGCTACTGTTTACAGTTTTGATGGCGGGTTTCTTGGGCGATTATGACATTATGAAGGGGTTAGGTTATGAAGTATAGAGAGGTAATAATGGTGTCAAAGAGCAAGACAGGTACTAAAGTACATTTAAGGTACATTTTATTGGTAATTGGTTTAATTTGATTCGCTGTGGTACTCACGCCATTTTGACTCTCACGAAGACTGCCGTCTTAATTCTTCTACATGAGGGCGCTGCATCTTGGACTCTATCATCAGTCATCCATCACTTATCATCAGGTGAGATTGTGATGAAACGCTCATCAAAAATGTGACTCTAGCATCCTTAAGTCGAGATCTGGACTTGAGGATCGATGTATATATGCCGACTCTGTAAAATTACAACCTTGGAGACTTCAAGTCCAGAGTGGATAGGTTTCTTTAAGGCTTCGCTTCTCATCAGGTGAGATGAGGTCGCCAATGCTAGCCTCTCTAAATTTGACGTAAGCGACATGGCCGCAACTGTCAATTTTTCAATTACGCGGACAATAAATCGTGTCTCAAGTCTCTGCTTGAGTCACGTTTTAAATACGGCCCTAAATAGTAATTCTAACTGCTACTGCGCATATATTGTGTTAGCAGAGCTAGACCGTAGACACACACAGCCACCCTAGTCGTTATTTTGTAAACTAAACGCCGAACATCCCGTCTGTCTATTTTTTCCGTCAGCCGGCGCAGTGTTTGTAAACTCCTGCGCCGGTTCGTGAATGAAATTCGTGTAGTTTCCGCGATTTGACATTGCGATACGTAAATAATCGTTTGTCTATGATTTGGATTGATTCAATTCGTTAAAGACTAGCAGATTCCTGCGGTTTCACCCGCGTAAGAGAGGAGCGTCCTAGAGGGTTACTGCGGTTCGTTTCGATACGACATCGATACTGTCATACGATGATTCTACTGTCACATTCTGATAGTAGGGTGACAGTAGAACCATCGTTATGACAGTATCGTTGTCGTTACGAAACGAACCGAAGTAACCCTCCTGATCCCGTGGAAATATCAGAATCAAAAGTCGCCTATGTAACTCCTTGATAAAGTAGCATTATAGAGGTATAAGATTTTTTGAAATCGATGTAATAGTTTTGGAGATTACTCCCAATATACATAAAAACATACACGTTACCTACGTTACCCTAAAAAATGTCGATTACAAGGACTAAACGTCAGAATTTAGTCTGAAATTAAAAAACGTAATAGTAGGTAAGCGAATAGTTATGATTATACTTATGATGACCTATTTGCATTGGAGGTAAACCCGGACATTATAAATATGTGACTTATTTCAAGCAATGACACAAATTCCGATAACAATGAAGTCAGAAATTGGTACCTATTCGAAACGCGTCTATATTTATCGATATGTTTTAGGAATTCATAGACACACGTGATAAGGACTCCTTCCTATCCATTGTTGACTCAATGCCGTCAGTATCAGATAATTGTCGTGTACAAGAACACACCTTATATTTATACTTGCTTTGCCGCTCGATTCTACCCTGTACGGGCTGCGTTTCCACCAGAGATGTACACGGATGCGTATGGTAACTAACTTATAGAATCGCTTCATTTATCTAGCTTCGCTTCACGCCGCTCCGGTAGAAAATACTTTGCGGAGCGAGGCTAAGGACAAGACTAGTGGAACCTAGCTCAATGTCTATCCTGGGGTTGTGAAAAAAAACTCTTTACTCGCGTTCTTTCTAAACTACAACCTCTGTCTAGAGATTCAGATTTATTTTTGGCAAGCATGCTATTTCTTTGATCTCATCTTCCTCCTTGTAAGGAGGCCTAATGGGACATCATGGTCTGATAAGATAAGACTCTTCGATAAATATAGTCGACGCACTAGAACAATGTAAACTCCAAGAAAGAGGTTAAAGGTACGAGTTGGCAACGGGCGACATGAAGCGGCAGCGGACGACGTGTCGCGGCGACACTACTGGTTTCTATGTATTTCTATGAAATTCCCTACGCTCGCTCGACGACGCTTCGCTAGCTTCGTGTCGCTGACTATGTAGGGAGTTTCATAGAAATACATAGAAACTAGACTGGTTTCTATGTATTTAGCCAGTGGTTTAACCATTAGTGTTGCCGCGAAACGTCGTCTGCTGCCGCCTCATGTCGCCCGTTGCCAACTCGTACCTTAAAAGTCAAAGACGGCCGTTCAAAGGAATACAAATCGAAGATAAATCACTGATATAACACTGTTATTATCTGGGAAATAATTATCAAATTAGGTGCGGTTGGGAAGTCCCTTTCTAAAACGAAAATCTTGTCAGTACGACAATTTTCGTGTTACTCCCCAATCTATTGGGATTACGCGATTACCTATCAGTCAAAAAATACAAGTTGTATTTTTTTAACTATTCGATATTATATACCTACTGATACCTACTATATGTACCTAACCCATTTCGAAATGACAAAGAATTTTTATCTTACTACTAAACCCTTTTTAATTCTTTTAAATACAGTCCATACATTTACTACTATTTGTGTCCCGCGATTTCACCAGCGTGTGTACCGATGTAAATTTCGAAAAACCCTTTCTTATCGGATGCCTACATCTTATAAAGAACACGCTCTCCATATTTCAGCTCTCTACTATCAGCGGTATAGACTGTGCGTTGATCACCACACGGGATGCCGAAGATCGTGCGAAGTGGAGACGTAAAAGTAGGAAAGCGGACCCCGGGCTCTCGAGAGAGATGCTACCGGGAACAACGCTCGGATGATGAGACTGTGCGTTGATCCATGATTCGTCAGTCAGTCAGGACAAAGCCTTTTATAGACATAGATTTAGTCCACCTAGTCACGCCACGCCAGTGTGTTTTTGACGACTTCCTTCTATTAACTTTCGGCGGCCACGAAGGCGTATCCATGGTGGTATATCCATGAGTTTGGGGAAGAGATGTAACTCAGTATGGTACATACAGTGCAAATAAACGATTCTATAGTTGTGTCTGTCTGACTATCTTTCTCAGAAACGGCCGAGCCGTTTTTAAAACGGTCTTATCCTGGAGCATGTTCTTTAACGCCACTGTTTACCTAACTACCAATCTTCCTATACTTAATTTCTGTTTCAAAAACGGATTATTTTAGAAAACTCGATGTTCTAATCATCTAAGTATATGTACCTACCTACTTATTGATTGCTTTGTGACGATAACCCGTCTCGTTCCTAATATAATACCTACCTAGGTACATAAAGATAACAAAAAATAATTTTCTTAAGATTACTAGATTACAGTTGAGGTTTCAGATAGGATTGTAATGTAGGTATAATAAACTTCTTAAAAGTATTTTAAAAAACATGTTTATTCCATTCGAAAAAGATCCATCTTATCAATTTTTCATTTGATTAGAGCCGATTAATGTCAGGGCAGATGATAAAGATATATCTACTCTTTGTTTAGTTTATTAGTTGCGTCTGACCTTCGGAACTTTGTCTTGTGGTTTGATGATCCGGGCTCGGTCAAGTATCAAGCCTGAAGCGAAGCAATGCTTGACTCAAGCGCACTTCAACAGTAAGAGTTAGTTATTAGCCCCTTTACTTATAAACGATGATTAACAGATGGCTAAGTTACCTGTGTAACGTAGGTATGTCTCTGTCTGTTAACTTTGAAACTTCATGTTACAGTAAAAGACAAACGTTACACATAACTTCATAACTTATCTGTTAATCGTCGTTTGTAAGTAAGGGGGTAAGTTCTTACGAACTCTTGCAGAAGAATGATGCCTTGTTTGAATCTGACCTACCTATTCATTTGATGGAATGTGTAGTCTAGTGGTAGATACCTCGACTATACCGAAAGTTCTGTATTCGAGTTCCGGCCGCGCAAACCAATTCATTTTTCCTTCGACCGACCTTAAAAGACCTCTTTTCTGTCATTCGGAGGTCAATAAAAGAAAACAAAAATATAGTAATGTTAGGTTAGGTTAGGTTAGGTAAAAGACCCCCCCGAAGGGTTCCCGCCTTGTCGTGGCGGGGGGGCTTAGTAACCGTGGCCTGGTCACCCACGGTGAAGCGAAGAGGAACTCACCCGAGGAGGAGCCGCTCGCGGCTGGAGGAGGTTTCGGGGCCGCGGCAGGAGAGGAGTGTCGGTGTTTCGTTGCCGCTCTCCCTATCTGCCGCGGCCTCGGCGGTGCCGCCACCGCTAGATGGCGGACGCGGTGGGGCTGCAGGGGAAGAGGCGTGTCGGTGTGTCGTTGCCGCTCGCCCTATCCCCTGCAGCCGAATGGTGGTCGGCGACGGGGCTACAGACCTCACCCGTCGCAGGGGAACCAGGAGTGTCCAGACATCCCTGGTTCCCCTAAACGGCTCTTGGCGGCTGACTCGGGGGGGTCAGGCGTTAAACAACGAGCCCGAGGTGGTGGCGGCGTGTCCACGCCGCCCCTCGTGAGGGTTTTTCCTCTTCGGAGGTTTTGGCGAGGAGGCCGGACGCGGCCAACCGCTGTGGGGCAGACGGTAGTATGCGAGAGCGTTTCCCGTCTGTCCCCACACTTGCGGCGAGACGGACACCTTGGAGTTTAGTGGGTATACCCTGGCCACCCACCATCTTCGGCCAGGGGGACCCCCACACACCGGGCCGCTCTCCCCCGGGAGCGGCCTGACGGTCTTAATTAGATTCTCCAAGAAAAAAAAAAAAAAAAAAAAAAGGTTAGGTAAAAGAATCTGGTAAGGTTAAGTTTTTTTTTTTTTTTTGGTTAGAGAACATATTTAAGTAATGTTCCCGCGGCGCTAATGGTTTACACCGCGGGGCATCACTGGATTGTTTGGTTGTCACTTGCACTTAGACTTGTTGAATTTTGTAATTGATTTCAAAGAGTTTAAATTAGAAGATGGAGCGATTTGAAGTTTTTAGAAGAAATTACATAGAAGTTACGTACCAAAATTGGTACGGGCAGAAATCATTTGGGTCATGAAGGATACTCGGGGGCATAGGAGAAGGGAGGTAGCACTGTGGTTGAGGTTGGATTGGGATAAGGTTAAGTTAGGTTAGGAAAGCCCAGGCTCCCCCCCGAAGGGTTCCCGCCTTCCCCTCTCGTCGTGCGTCCACCTTGCCGTGGTGAGAGGGCTCAGTAACCGCCCACCATAGCAATCCAGCTATGTTGGGCGGTGAAGCGAAGAGGCGCACCGGGCGGGTATACTTCGCACACACTCTTTTGGTGTGTGCGGAGTATACCCGCCCTAATTGGAGGTGGGTGCCTTGCCTTTACCGGCCGGGCCCGGCAGAGCACACTGCCTCACCAAAGCGGCAGAGCACACTGCCTGACCAAAGCGGCAGAGGACACTGCCTTACCAAACCAGAGAGGGGGAACGGGCCCGCGAGTTGCTCCCCGGCACTCATGGGCCCAAAAGTTCCACATAACGGGCGGGCAACGTAGGTTGCCGCCCTAACCCGGCTCTTGGCGGCTGACTCGGGGGGGTCAGTCGCCAACCAATGAACCCGAGATGGCGGCGGCGTGTCAACGCCGCCTCTCGGGAGGGTTGGCCTTTTTAAGGGCCAGAGAGGAGGCCTGAAAAGGCCGCCCGCAGTTGGGGCTGACGGAATTTTTGCTACCGCAGTTACCGTTGGCCCCGACACTTTGCGGAGCGTAGGACACCGTTGGTTTTTAGTGGGTATACCCCGGCCACCCCCACCTCGGCCGGGGGGACCCCCACTCACCGGGCCGCTCTCCCCCGAGGGCGGCCTGATGGTCTTGATTAGATTTTCCAACGTAAAAAAAAAAAAAAAAAAAGGGTTCCCGCCTTGTCGTAGCGGGGGGGCTTAGTAACCGTGGCTTGGTCACCCACGGTGAAGCTAAGAGGAACCTGAGGAGGGGCCGCTCATCAGGGCTTTAGGGCAAAGCCAACGATGAAGCGGCCAGTAGGCTGCGTGGTGTATGGGCGCCACGCAACTGAGGCGGGCCGCAACGCAATGCCGTATGGGAGGTATGCCGCTGAGAGTTGGGAGGCCGCGGCGGGAGAGGAGTGTCGGTGTGCTTTTGCCGCTCTCCCTACCTTCCGCGGCCTTGGCGGGGTCGCCACCGTTTTGGTGGCGGACGCGGTGGGGCTGCAGGGGAAGAGGAGTGACGGTGTGTCGTTGCCGCTCTCCCTATCATCTGCAGCCGAAAAGTGGTTGGCGACGGGACCACAGGCCTGACCCGTCGCAGGGGTACCAGGGGTGTCCAGACACAGGGTCGTCTGGCACCAACGTGCTTTGGTTCCCGAGGTGGTCACGGCGTGCCACGTCCCCTGGTGCGCCGGTGATGGGGGCGTTCCCCCTGAGGAGGGTCCGGTGACGGACGGCCGTGGCGGGTTACACAGATGAATGCGAGAGCGTGCCCGTGTTTCCCGCCATTAGCGGTAGAGGAGGTGGACCGTGGAGTTTTAGTGGGTTGGAGTCCCACATAACTGCACTACCTCCCCGGTGGTAGTGCAGTATGCGCGCGCATTTCTCCACGTAAAAAAAAAAAGGAAAGCAGAGGCTGAGAGTAACGTTAAAAAGGACAGTGAAGATGATTAGGGGCACCTTTGACCGTAGGGACTGTAGGGACGTTTAGGGACTGGGATGATGATGATGACAAGAGATGAGACATGTATCACCATAATATGGTGGTTCACCAACATACTTGACAACATTTATTTCAATAATTTGTATATAAAATTAATTTGTGTTGATAATACCTAGGCGTTTTACCAGATAGAAAGATTACGAATTTTCGTGTACTTTGTACATTTCCGACAGTCTGACTTTGTTTCATTGTTATGTTCCACGTGTAAACAGATATTATCAACTTGTAAGTACAATATAGGTTGGTACCGCGGAGGAGATACTTTATCAATATTTCAAATTAGACAATTTATTTTCTTCGCCCGTCCGATAAAGCCGATTGATCGATTATAATTCTGCACAAACCGTTGGGCGTTCCAAATTTAAAATTATTTCTCAAGATGGACGACAGTGAAAGCGCGGTCATTGGTCGGGGAATACGCTGCGTGCGCATCTAACTCACGCTTACAACATTACCAATGCTGTTGATCTCGACTCTAAGCTTATGAGGAGACGGTTTACTTTTCTCTGACTGAAGTGTATGTGTATAATTTGGTCGTACACTACCGCTCGACGACGCATGCACTCTTGTCAATTGAGAGATATAATTATAATTTTATTGTTCTTTTGTTTATTTGTTTACATTTAGCTCTAAATTGTAAGTAAATTATGATTTAAGCGGTCAATTAACACTTTGTATGAATGAACTGTTAGTGATACTGATAACCATGGATGAGAAACAGTTTATTTATCTCGTAATAGCGATCTCTTCTGGGCAACATCTGGATAGACCGATATTTCTTAAGATTAGGTGAAAGATTAAGGAAGGGTCTATAAGGTTGTTTTATATTCTAACCTACCCTGTTATAAGGTTGCCTTTTACTCTTACGCTGTTATAAGGTTGTATTATATTCTTACGCTGTTATAAGGTTGTATTATATTCTTACGCTGTTTTAAAGTCGTATTGTACCTATTCCTACGCTGTTATAAAGTTGTATTATATTCTTACGCTGTTATAAGGTTGTTATTATATTCTTACGCTGTTATAAGGTTGTTATTATATTCTTACGCTGTTATAAGGTTGTTATTATATTCTTACGCTGTTATAAGGTTGTTATTATATTCTTACGCTGTTATAAGGTTGTATTATATTCTTACGCTGTTATAAGGTTGTTATTATATTCTTACGCTGTTATAAGGTTGTATTATATTCTTACGCTGTTATAAGGTTGTTATTATATTCTTACGCTGGTATAAGGTTATTTTATATTCTTACGCTGTTATAAGGTTGTTATTATATTCTTACGCTGTTATAAGATTGTATTATATTCTTACGCTGTTAAAAAGTTGCGTTATATTCTTACGCTGTTTTAAAGTCGTATTGTACCTATTCCTACGCTGTTATAAAGTTGTATTATATTCTTACGCTGTTATAAGGTTGTTATTATATTCTTACGCTGTTATAAGGTTGTTATTATATTCTTACGCTGTTATAAGGTTGTTATTATATTCTTACGCTGGTATAAGGTTATTTTATATTCTTACGCTGTTATAAGGTTGTTATTATATTCTTACGCTGTTATAAGATTGTATTATATTCTTACGCTGTTAAAAAGTTGCGTTATATTCTTACGCTGTTTTAAAGTCGTATTGTACCTATTCCTACGCTGTTATAAAGTTGTATTATATTCTTACGCTGTTATAAGGTTGTTATTATATTCTTACGCAGTCAAAAGGTTGTATTATATTCTTACACTTTTATAAGGTTGTATTATATTCTTACGCTGTTATAAGGCCGTATTATAGTCTTACGCTGTTATAAGGCCGTATTATATTCTTAAGGTGTTATAAGGTTGTATTATATTCCTATGCTTTTATCAGTTTGTATTAAAGAACGGACGCTGTTATCGTTTTAATGATGAAATAATAAAATGTCTCTTATAGAAGTGATTAATCGTATTAATCAGTCTGGAATGACTAAACACAATAGTCTTAATAAAATATGTACATAGATTGGTAGAAGTAGATAGGCAGGTACCTATAATTTGTTGAGAATATTGAGTAGGTACGTAGTAGCTTTATCTAAGTTATTTAACAAACAAATTATGGCTCTTGAAGAACCAGTGTACCTAAAATAAATCAATTCCGGAGGTAATCATATATTAACAAAATTCTAAAGGCAATAAACATAATGTTCCAACTCTGAAGGCAATCACATAGCGAAGTGGGGAAACTATGTTTATAAACATAGTCCTCTATTAGGGACTAGAAGGAGAAAGGTTGCCTAGTAGTGATCCATTTCAAACCGTCTCTGACGGACGAGACGAACCAGGAAAGCTACCGCGGTTCTTCCGTTGACAGCAACTCGATCCCGACGCAGTAGTTTGACATTTCTGACAGCGGAGTTTTCAATTTTAAAACCGCGCATCCATGGCCGTCAGCCGTCGATTTGAAGATTTTCTGTCAAAATCTTCAATTCAATTCAATTCTGTCTGTGTTGCATTCATACAATTTGGCTTCGGCATCTATATGAGTAATCGACGCGCCGATTTGAAATTTTCGCGGTTCGAAATTCGACCGTCAACTGTCAAATGAATCCGATCCCGATTCCGACGGAAGAACCGCGGTAGCTTTCCAGGGAGGCTACCGCGGTTGTTCCGTCGGCATCGGGATCGGATTCATTCGACAGTTGACAGCCGAATTTCGAACAGCGAAAATTTCAAATCTACGCGTCGATTACTTATATCGATGCCGAAGCCAAATAGAATGAATGCAATACAGAGGGAATTGAATTGAATTGAAGATTTTGACAGAAAATCTTCAAATCGACGGCTGACGGCGGTTTTAAAATTGAAAACTCCGCTGTCAGAGATGTCAAACTACCGCGTCGGCATCGATTGCTGTCAACGATACAACCGCGGTAGCCTCCCAGTTCCAAAGTCAGACTGTTCGGGAAATTACCAGGGGTTCCCTAACCTATTTGAGACGCGCCCCCTTTCGACCTTAAAAAAAAATCCGCCCCCCCCCCCGTCCTCCAATCCAGATTATCAATTCATAATAAAAAAAAGTAGTATTCAATAACAAAATATGTATTGTCATTGCTCACTAACTGCATCCCGCGGTTTCACCCGCGTAAGTCCCGATCCCGCGGGAACATCGGGATAAAAAGTAGCCTATGTGTTATTCCAGGTATCCAGCTATCTACATACCGAGTTTCATGGTAATCGGTTCAGCGGTTTTTACGTAATTGAGTAACAAACACACACACATACTCACAAACTTTTACATTTATAATATTAGTAGGAAGTAGGATTAAAGTTTTACAAAGTCATACCAGGGATATTTGGTAAGTACCAAATACCTTTGATAGCGCCAGTGAAGTGGGTGAAGTGAAGTGAGGGCACTTAGGGAACCCCTGATCTAGATTATCTAAGATGACCCTACTATACTTACATCTAATTAGGTTAGGTTTCTTAGGTTTAGGTTTAGGAAAAGCCCTTTCTTATCAAATGCCTACATCATATAAAGAACACACTCTTCAAATTTCAGCTGTCTACTACCAGCGGTTTAGGCTGTGCGTTGATCTGTCAGTGATTCAGTAAAGACAAAGCATTTTATACATTACTTTCGTTTTCTATTTCACTGGTAGCATGAAAAATGCGTTCAGTGTTGGTTAGGTAGGTAGGTATATTGTTTCATTTCTATACCATCACCGTGACGCAGTTTGTTTTGATTTCGATAGAGACTTTGTTTTTTTAAATAATTAATATAAAAGTATTAATAGACAGGTAAATTTACAAAAAAAAAAGTATAAGTTATATGTAGTATATCCGTTGTCTAGTACCCATAGTACAAGTCTAGTGCTTAGTTTGGGGCTAGATTGCGCTGTGTGTAACGTCGTGCAATATTAATTTATTTATTTAAATAGGAAAGTATAATTTAATGACCCAAAACTATATTATAGGGCTGATTTCTCATTTATTCTACAGATAAAAGATAGGTATTCTGTAAAATAAAATCGAAACCAACCAAATTTAAACCAACTGTCCTATAAACATCAATATTTATTCCATCGCATTCATTATTACATTAAGAGGAGTATATACGCCAACGACCTTGAAACTGAAAATCCCTGTCGGGCTCATCGAAAATTGTTGATTATTTCATGACGGAATGTGGTAGAACTTTTTTTTGTGCACAGATTGTAGGTGACATTGTTTCCTACATTTTGGTGTAGTTTTAAGACAAGAACCTCCTATTGGTGCAAAGCCTATCCAAATTTTAGACAAAAAATGTCTGATTTTGCTAAAATGTCGATAGGCTTCAATACGTTTAGACATATTTGTATGGAAACTGCACTAAAATATCGGAAACAATGTCGCCTACAATCTGTACACAAAAAAAAAGTTCTACGACATTCCGTCATGAAATAATCAACAATTTTCGATGCGCCCGACATGGATTTTCAGTTTTTCAGAATAGGGCCCTTAAAAGAAATACATTAATCCTCTAAATCTAAACTTATAAATAATAAACATGTTAGAGGGCGTCCCCCGCGGCATCGTTCCCAAGATACTGGCAACATTTCCCCTCTGGATCGCTTAGCTGATTCTTTGGGAACAGAAGGCTTTGAGACGCCCCGCCAGATCTTTAAATGCAACTTGATTTGACTTCGTTTTAAATGATAGTGACATTTTGATTCGGTAGTGTTACATTTTATTAGACAGATATAACTTTGTCTAGACTCTAGACAAAGTTATGTCTGTCTAGTTATATCTAGACTCCAGAGAGTGGAAAAATCGGCCCTGACAATTTTGGCGAAATGGAATCAATTTTCAGTAATATAGTTTTCAAAATGGCAATTTACGCCAATTGTGTTAGAATATTTTAAATATTATTCTCGAGCTCCTCCGTGCTTCGGAAGACGTGTTAAACACTGGGTTGTTATCTCTAATAGCAGTCGTTAGGTCAAGTTAGAGGCCTTAGGGCGACCTGAAATCTCTAACACTAGGTGAGTCACACCACTAATATAGGTACCTACCTACGAAAATAAGTAGAAGAATATCATACAAATTGAAAATAATAAAAAATAGGTATTACAAGAAGTTCCAAGGCGGAAATCGGGCCCGCGACCTTAATAAACTCCGCTGCACCACGTACTATTAATTTGCCACATAGTTAGTTACTGCTAATATGAGCAAAAACTAAGATAATTATTTCGCTAGATACACTCGGTTGAAGAAATATCGGTTGTTAACACGAAATATGTGAAAAAGTTTATTTTCGTAACAACCCGTCCTGTCCGGCAATCGTAGTTCTCGTGATTTTATTACAGTTTGGTGTTGTTAGATACCGATAGGAGAACTAAACTGAATAAACATCTATATCTATGAAATTCAATGTCCAGACTGACTAATCTATATATCAACGCAGAGCCCAAACCGCTGGTCCTAGATACATGAAAGTGGGAGAGTGTGTTCTTTGTGGTGGATCAATATAAATCCAGTAAGAAAGGGTTTTTGGAAAATCCGATACAGTTCTTCTTCCACTACCACTTGGAGATTTCTGTTCGAAAGCTTCATAACTGCATTGTACATTGTACGTAAAGCTGGGCGTGTCGCTAGTTTTGTAAAACCTAGGTATATTAGTCATCAGACCACACAGATTGGCTAAATCATTCTTGGTCGCTGCGACCGAAATCTGGAATAATGCTGATGATGAAAATCTAATACTTCGTCTAAATGTTCCTCAACCTGGCCACCTTATTTCTCGCATCGATGGAGATGTGGCGCGTCTACAATCAGGATGCGTCTTTGGCACGCAACTAGCAATACCAATCATATGGAACGTCGACTTGTTACCACATATTACAGGTTGGTGAGAAAAGAAAACGATAGATACACCTACTGTTTCTGCAAACGTAGTCGACTGTTTTGTTCTTGGATAATTAATAAAGATACAGCCTGGTGACAGACGGACAGACGGACGGACGGACGGACGGACGGACGGACGGACAGACAGACAGACAGACAGACAGACAGCGAAGTCTCAGTAATAGGGTCCCGTTTTTACCTTTAGGTACGGAACCCTAAAAAGGATTAGAGTTGAGATGGGCCGACTATGGTTTTTGCCGACTAGCAGACTAGTCGGTTCCAAAATTGCCGACTAGTTGGCGATGCAAGTCATTATAATTCGGAGATATTCGGGTTAGTGGTCGTCAAAACTTCCAAAATATGGTTGAGCGCTGTTTTCGAAAATAATAGAACAGAGCTAATTCATGTTGAGAAATTTAAGGTAGGTATGCCTTGGCTGTGACTTGTATGTTTACGTTTTTTCAGGCTACACACCTTCTAATTGTACGATTAATTCAATAAACATTGGTTTTATTGCATAATTGTTAGTTTACGACTAGTCGGCATAATTTGCAGACTAGTCGGCGTCGGCACCTACCTACTAGTCGGCCCATCACTAGATTAGAGCAAATATGTTTATGCCCTAGAACCTATATTTGCGAAGATGTAGGTTTTCTGATGATGATGACTGATGAAGGGTCAGTTTCGAAGGGAACTATCGCCCCAACTCGTTTTTCCAAGTCTTTTTTTACTTGACGATATTTAAAATTATACCACATGTATCACGTCTGACAAAATGCGTATCTGTCGAGTTGCGTGTCTGCCGAGGTGCGTGTCTGTCAAGTTCAGTTTCTGACGAGTTGCGAATATTTTCTGCGAGATGACGAAATTGTTAACTGCTCCTGTTCAAATTACAGATACCTATCTGTATTATGACGATCGTAATTTAACACATGATCACAAAAAAAGCCCCATGAGTTTCTTGTGATTTCATCTCATCGCAGGGCGCGTTCCGAAACCACAGTAAAATCTCGACCATTCTAAACGTTCATGAAGCGTTCATGTAACTTATACATCGTTCTTAATGAATAAAAATATATGAGTTTGACTTTGCGTATCTAACCGCGTACCATTCTACCTTTTACCTAAGTAATGTTGTATTTGAGGTTAGAGATGATTTCGTTCCTGGTTTGAAGTTTATTTTTAATCAGTTTATCGGCATATTATCATACACATTAATATTAAATGAATACGTAAACCGAGGAAGAAGTGTAGTTTAAGGGCGGTTACAGACCGCAGACTTTCTGATGGATCGATAGTGCTAAGACCATTCTGAAAACGTATTTTTCGATACGTTTTTGTTTTGTTTTTTTTTAGTTATATATAAAAACGTGTGTATTAGGGGCTGCCGCGGTAAAGCTATTGCATAGCATTTTTTATCAACTTATGCAATTATAATTATTTATTTATTTTGTATCATGTTGCCATGGTTACCATGTAGCTAGGCCAAGCGTTAGCGTGTGAGGGGTGTTAGGTTTTATTTTCGTTACGGAATTTCTTGATTCGGTGGCCGCGCTCAAAACCCGCGATAAAAGCTATGCAATAGCTTAAAAACGATTAGATACGGTTTAAAATGTAGGTTCACCACTACGCTCACCAAGAAGATACATCGTGATTTGAATGGAGTTTGCTTTCAATTAAAAGTAAAGTCGATCGGCCTATCGAAAGTCAGTGATCTGCGTCAGCTAAGAAGTGTCGATTAAGAAGCACGTTCAACCATTCTCTACCTATTGTATTCAAATGGGGGCAGACCGGGTCACCCTGCTGACGTGTCATTGGATGACCAGCAAACATTCAAGGAAATATACTAATAATAAGAAAATACGAGTAAATACTGGCACACCAGCGTCATCTAAGTAAAGAACTGAGTAATTAATTAGGTAGGTAAGTACAGATTCCGGCAAACAACTTGATAAAAACATAAAAATGGCGTATGCGCAGAAGTCGATTTTTCATAGAAGTCGCACGTAAATGTACCTACTGTGCGAACTTACCCCTTCCACGTCAGTTATATTTCAAGTTGTTTGCAGGTTACTAGGTATATATTATAGTTTTTTTACACAATATAGATGAGAGTTTGACTAATGTCTCACTTGATGGTGAGTAATGATATTATGGTCCAAGATGTAACACGCTCATCCACAAAAAGGAAGACGGCAGTGAAACAATATCCGACCCGTCTTCCTTAGTGGCTGCACCGGCCAACATATCGGAACACGGTACCAAACGAAATTGAAACTTTCCTAACAAACTAGGTAGGTATAGATAGATAGATAGATGAACGTTTTATTTGCACAACTTAAAGTACAATACAGACTACTATACATCAATACCTACTTACAATAGGTACATTCATTATAGAAACACAAAAAGCTTAAAAATAGAACGTACCTAGCTAAGTCCCTATGTCGTTTTATATACAGGCTAAATTTTGTAATAATGGATGCCTAGATGAATAGATACCTAATTGCCTGAATCCCTAATGGGATTAAAATAATGAAAATAATGTGAATACATTATTTTCTTTTTTTTCCTGCTCTGACCCACAATGTGGTGTCGCCACAGTAGGTATGTCTTTCTCCTTCACTTTAATCTAAGTATTTCCTGACAAATTCTCGCTTATTCTCTTCTCCACCATATCCTCCACAACACGATAAACAGACAAATCTCAAAAACCTAAAATAGCTGGTGAAAACTTCACGTTTGTAAGGAAAAGTCAAACTCCGCCCTAAAGTATTACTATCGACTTACTATCGAGACGCTATGTGCAAAAAACGGAATTTAAGCATAATACAACTCAACATACCCCGTCGTGCCCCAAGGTCAAGAAATTGAATTTATATCAAGCTAACTTAGCTAAATAACATAAAATCATAAAATTTGTTACACCGCACCTTTTGTAAGGCAAATTCCCTGCAGATTGGCCTATATGACGTCAAAACTTTTTGTCTTATTTTTGGTTAACATGACATGACTATAACAGACGAGCCATCGGCCGATCGAAGTCTGTGATCTATTTTCATTCCCTAATGTACTTAGGTACTGATTAAATAAATCTTCTTATCACATCCAACCTTGCGTACTTCGAGCTATCTACGATCGTGATTCACAATTTATATCATTACGATATTTTTATTTTATTTATTTATATTAAACAAGAAATAAAAGTATGATGATGAACTTCTAATTTTTAAGAGGAGAAAGACAGAAGAGATATCTTTTAAAACGCCACCCCTTGTGCTGTCATGGAAAAATAACTTATTAAAGGTATCTGCATACGTAGTTTCCCGGACGGGACGTGTCAATTTCTACATACAAAATCCTTTGCCATCCCGCCTCGACGATTTCTACATACAAAAATCCCGTCGGGGCGGGATAGCACGGGATTTTTGTATGTAGAAATTGACACGTCCCGTACGGGAAACGTTACGTATGCAGAGACCTTAAATCCGCGAGACCTTAAATCCGCGAAAACCCGTGAAAAAAGTTCATCATGCGCCTGATCAACGTTCTTCGCTCTTCTTCAAGCGTAAATTATAATGTGTTGTATTTTTTTACTACGAAGGTGAAGTAAACGCGTCCGTGTCTGATACGCAGACCGGTGCAGCCACTAAGGAAGACGTGTCGGATCTTGTTCCACTGCCGTCTTCCTTTCTTCTAGGTGAGCATGTTACATCTTAGACGGTAAAAGATCCCTGTTTAATGGAGGTGTTTCTCGGACCCACATAATCATAATATTCGTGTTTACATCTCGGTATTTGAAACGTTCAACAAACAGAGCTGCTCAAGTATTGTATTCGCAATCAGCAAGTATCCAGTCTACCCAATTTCGTAAGTCCATCGATGTTTATTAGATCGTGTAAATTGATGTATGTTTGATGCACGCGTACGCGCAGGATGCAACGCAACAACTAGATACTCTGGTTGTTTACGACTGTGTCTGTCTGCGGCTCTTTCTCGTTACAGTACTACTTATCGACTTGGTTATCTAATGTGGAAAATCTTAGATTACCTAGATGGTAAGGTATTCTAGCAGTGGCGTTCGAATTTTGATTCATCTATAGGTACTAATATTATAAAGAGGAGAGATTTGTAGTTTTGTGTGTATGTGTCGTATGTGTGCGTCTGTATGTTTGTTATGAATAAACTCAAAAACCACAAGACCGATTTTAAAAATTCTTTCACCATTAGAAAGCTACATTCATCCTGAGTAACATAGGCTACTTTTGGTCCCGATATTCCTACGGGATCGGGACTTACGCGGGTGAAACCACGGGCCGCAGCTAGTTTTTATAAAGGTATGTGACAATTTCCCGAACAGTTTGACGTTTGGAACTGGCTCGTCTCGTCCGTCAGAGACGAGTTTGAAGATCACTATCAGGCGACCTTTCTCCTTCTAGTCTCTAATAGAGACCAGTCCAGTTCTATGGTGGAAAATAATAAACCTGTAGTTTTCGAATACCCGGGAGCAGATTGGTTTGATTTTAAAATACGAAATGCTAAAAGTAAACACCACGCGATTTAAACCGAAAAATCTGTTTATTTTAAATCCAACATCGCGAAAACAGAAGAAAAATCTATGTTAAAAAAACTTGTATTATACCTACCATATAGCAACATCGCTTAAACATTCAGAGAGTAATTTAAATCCACAGACAATAAGATCCAAAGGCTTCGCACCGCCCGCCCTAGCTCGTTGGGCGGGCGGATCAATACTCTGAACGAAATGGCTTCTACATTGCTACCAACTTACTTTTGCAGGCGGAGTTTCACCGAACTAACACATTTAATAGCTGTAGCTTTGACGCTAGCGCCGTCATCAACTGTAAAAGTAAGTTGGCCGTGCTTTAATCTCACGTTCTTGCGTCCTTGTCGCTCCTGAGATGAGAAAACATCTGCGCAGATGAACTTTATTTACAAGAGGGTAAGATAGATTTTTGAACGAGAGTTTTGAGAGTTTTTGTGTGGAGAGTTTTAGATATGAATAGGTAGGTACCTACCTATTTACTGCCCCCTCTTTATGTAGGTGAAGACTCTTGATACCTACAATTTATACCTATGTATTTACATATTATGTATATATGAGGGGGTCAAATTATTGACCCGTGTAGCCCCGGCATAGAATAGGGTTACCCCATCTCTTTCCGTGGGTCTCGTAAAAGGCGACTACGGGATCTGAGAGAGACTAGTAAACCTTAAGTTCTCCCCGCGCGGCGGCGGATAAATTGCTTGGTCCCTAGGGGTGTTCTGAGGCAGGCGGCCGGTCGTAAAAATGTTTCAATTCAATTTGCAAAAGGTATGTTCAATGATGAATAAAAAAAAAATGTTGGTGTGTACCGGACTCTTCTAGGCTCCAGAGAGGGATGCATGCAACCGGGAACATCATTTGGATGAGATAGTAAAAAAACTATGAGGGACACAGAGAGACACCATGAGTTTGTAGTGTCTTTTTCTCATTGGAGGTCGCGTTCTGAAGACACACTACATTTATTTAATGAACTACCTGCGTCCCACGGTTTCTTTCGCGTAAGTCCCGATCCCGTTGGAATATCGGGATCAAAAGTAGCCTATGTTACTCAGGGTGAATAAAGCTTTCTAATGGTAAAAGATTTTTTGAAATCGGTCCAGTAGTTTTTGAGTTTATCCATAACAAACATACAGACACATACACACACAAATACAAATCTTTCCTTTTATAAAATTAGTATAGAGTATAGATAATACCCGTCTTTTTTCACCGGAGGTTAATAATGTAGGTACCTAGCAGACCAATACCTAAAGTCAAACATTTTGGTTCCTCTCCCCATCATCAAAGAAAGCCATTGCCTACATAATGGTGGAATATCCTCACGAAATCCATCAAACAGTCACGCCCTTTGCAAAGGCCTTTGTCTCGTGTTTCGTATATCTCACTTCTAGACCGAGCGGTCACTGTTATAAAAGCACCCACCCTCATTGCACAGTTTCTCGAATCGGGCGGAGCGCTTTCTCGAATCTACAATGCCCATCCACGAATATTACTAGTTGTTCTGCGAACAGGAGACCTTGCGAGCACTTTGTTGGTAGGCGATCTCGCGAGGTCTATATAGGTATTTAGATACCTTAAAAAGAGCAGATAATATCTAGGAGCGGCATGATGTATTACCACCGTGTAACTAATCCTACAGAGTAACACCTTCATACAACCCCGCGGACGTAGGTACACCACTACATTCGCAGCTATATGTGCGTGACTTTTCACCTAATCCACAAAGGTTTGCCGAGTCCGCCCGATAATCCACTCGGCTCACGTATGTGAACCCGTCACTTGAAAATGGATCTGGTAGTGCCCCTTCGTAGGATAAATACATACCTACGCCCCAAAATTAAAAATCCCAAAATAAACCATTAGCTTATAGAATCTGTACTTACACCAAGTTTCGGTCAAAATCGGTTGAAAAATACGAGCTGTAAAGGACACCTACAGCTGACAGACTATTCTGTTTGACTTAAAGCTTTTAATTCTCTCTTCTTCTTCCTGCCCTCATCCTAATTGTTTGTGGTCGGCGCGGTAGGTCATTTACAATCTTTTATTTATGCATAGTCATGGAAATTTCCGCAAATGTTATTAGCAGTGCCCTCTCTGCCTAGGAGGTTTGGTGCCAGGCGCTCTCAGCTCCCTCTTATAGGAGGGTCGGAGGGTGGGCGCGGTAATTAATATTCCTTCTGAATCCCTCACCACTGTCTACATGTACCTACCTATATACCTAGCTAGCTATGTTTGGTAACAGCAGTATAATGTGTATCTATACTTCTATATCTATACTCTATCTATACTACTATTGTAAGGAGGAAAGATTTGTATTTGTGTGCGTGTGTGTGGGTGTGTTTGTATGTATGTTTGTTATGAATAAACTCAAAAACTACTGGACCGATTTCAAAAATTCTTTCACCATTAGAAAGCCTGAGTAACATAGGCTACGGGATCGGACTTACGCGGATGAAACCGCGGGACGCAGCTAGTATATTATAAGAGAAGTGGTTTTATTACATGTACCTTCCTTAGATTAAAACAAAAAACTAAGGATACGGTACCTAGTCACTAGTCTCGGAAAATAAGACGATAGAACTGCGTTTAGCTGACGCACTAGCCTCAGTTGTATGTCGAACCGTTGCCGCGTGAGCACGTGCTGTCATTCTTTTTTCGACATCCGTAAGAATGACTTTTAGCTTATTTACAAAGCCTGAATCATTCTTAAAGACAAATGTTTTTAAATACAGTAATTTTACGAAAATGCATGTAGGTGTTTCTAGCTCATTTTTCGAATACGCAATGTTAGAATATACCGTATCTATTATTTTTGTTTTTATCTAAGGTGCCTTCTTTCTTTTTGATATTTATTCTGAATCCATAACCACTATGTACGTAAAATAATGTAAATATTTCCATTATTTTTTGCTTTAAAAATATTTCTAGCATTATATTCCTAATGTAGAAGGCATTGCATGCGTCGTATAGTGGGAGTAGATAACTTTCATATAAGCTTTGTAGGTATTTGAAAACAGTACCTACTCCCTCAAACCCTCCCAGAACCAATCCAATGAGGCCAACACATTCAATACAATCTCAAATAATTTTCTCCGCAGAGATACAAAGTTACTCCTTGCTACAACTACTTCAATCTAAAATAAACTTAATTCCAACTGCAATGAGCTTAATCTTAATACACTTTCATGTGTGGCACTTACGCCCATTCGTAATCAAAAGGAAAACGAGATCGATTCTCTGAAAACATATCAATTCAAAGGATTTTCTATCTTGCGATGAAGAAATAAGGCTAAAAATTGGTTGGGAAAGTGAAAATGATACACCAATTTAAATATGGATCGTGCAAAGATGGTTCTCCAGGGAAAATTCGTGGGAATGTCCAGACGATTCTGAACCACAATGTACTGACTTAAGATTCAAATTCGCTTGTGTAGTGTAAAAGTTATGATGTTTTTGTTCTGTGCTAATGAAAAGATCGATTTGCTCTAGGAAGACAGTCGCCTCTGATGGTGGTGGAAATTTTATAGAAGTTTTATTTCCCGACAATGGTGAAGCCAAAAGGAAGGGTTATGTATTTATATTGGCAGTCTATGTATCTATTTATGTACTTTTATGCAATTTGCTGGCAAAGTTTTTTATTGCGGTATTCTAATTTACCCTTTTTTTGAAGTCGGTGTAAAGTATTCAGTGTATTTCTTAGATTTTATTATGTTTAATTTTGTTTTATTTGACATTCCGGAAGCATGTCTTTCCTCATGCACAACTTGGGAATCCTTCAGTCACGAGTCTAGGCGAATCTTCTAAACGCGCGTGCTACATTTTAGACTGCTACGTACCTATAAATAAATATAACATATCGTATGGCTTTACACACAGCGTAATCTAGCCCTAAACTAAGCACTAGGCTTGTACGATAGGTACTAAGACAGCAAATACATTACCTTTTTAAAATATTACCTATTACTTTTTTTTTTGTAAATACATGTATCTAGCAGAAATCAAACCCGCAACCTTCTGCATAGCAGTCGGGTCTTCGCCCGACGCGCCACAGGGGCCGAAAACTTAGATACCTATATATTTTAAAATCAACGACCTATTTTTCGATGCCAATAAGTTATTATCTTGCCCAGACTAACAACGTGACGTGGATGTACAAAATTAAATAGTAAGTAGGAGATAAAACACCTTATTCTGTTCTATCTACGCTTTGTGCGATATCTGTACTGTATCCTTATTTTTTAAGTTTTGATCACCGTCTTTTTCAGATTCGATCGTCCTTTGTTTTGGTTCCGATCGTTGTACCACAGTTTACCTAACGCAGCGTACTACGTGGACGATTGGATGCGAACGCGATTGCGAAGCGATCCGATCCGGTGCGGTGCGGAAACAACAAACAATCGAGAGCTATTGAAGTGTCCTACGTGACCAAATGCACGTAAAGGGCGATGCGGCGCGATTCTCGACCGTTCCTTGTTTCCACACCGCACCGGATCGCTTCGCAATCGCGTTCGCATCCAATCGTCCACGTAGGACGCTGCGTTACAGTTGATGCGCCTCGGTGCTGTGTTGTACCTAGGTACCTAGTCTAGTATATCCTTAGGATGTCCTATTTTTACCCTTTCGCTCCGGATCCCTAAGGATTGTTTTTAGCAATTCTGCTCGTAAGAAATATTACTTTTTGACAGGTTCACAATAATTGTGCACATGGCCCGCACAGGTCTGCTATGTAGATTCAAATACCGTCGTTGCACGAGCAACCAGACAGATGCGCGTTTATTGTGATCATGTCGAAACGCAAAATTGTTATCAGAACTGCTAAAGCTATCCTTTTTAGACCGGCAGATCAAAAATTTGCCCCTACACGTTATTTTTAAACTCTTTGGCAAGAAAAACCAGGTTGCGATTTGTAATTTTTGAATTGAAGTCGTGCATCAATTACAAAACTTTACAAGAAGCTGACAAGTAGGTACCTAAATACCCTGTAGGTATACTTATATCGAAGCTACAATCTGACTCAACTTCACTTTGCCTACTGCACATGCTGTAATGACCTTCTCCATCTAAAGGTTGCCTGGAAGAAATCGCTTTTAGCGATAAGGCCGCCCATTTGTGCAACGTTTTAGTTCTAAGCTTTAGTGTATTTGTCTTACATATGTATGTTGTTTTGTGTATTGTTTGTTGTGCAAATAAAGCGTAAATCTATCTATCTATCTGTCTAAATACGTACTTAATAATTCTTACGCCACTCGTAAGATTTCGTTGAGGTTTGATTCCACCCGCCAGCCCTACGGCTGAGAGGATGGTGGGCGGGGTGGGCGCCCTGAGAGGCCAAGGGGGATGGGTCGGGCTGCCCCCCTTCGGGTGGTATCTACTCGTAGTAGGCTACTGTGGAAATAACTATGATTCATTTACCTAGAGATGGTTCATAAATAACACAGTTTGACAGGTGAAAAAATGTGAGGAACGGTAACACTTATATATGGATAGCCATATATTCGAATGCGATGATAAGACATTTACCCCCTTTATTTACTAAATTAATTAAATTTAATAATCCAAAAATGAGCCCTAGGTATGGTACCCAAAAGGCTGGCTGCATTGCCCCTTTGGATAGCAATATCTATTCGTTGGCCAAAATAGCCGCCAGCCTTTTGGTCACCAGAAGCGATTACTAACAATTTTGAAATGGATTATTGACGTTTAGTGCTTATCCCCATCCAGTGAGAATATCAGGATTAGAAGTAGCCCATGTGTTAATAAAGATCTCCAACTATCTGGAAGTTACATCGCAATCGGTTCAGTAGTTTTTTCGTAAATCAGTAACAAACGTACTTACACACAAACTTCAGACATTTATAATATTAGTAGGATATGTTTTTTTTAATTAAGGGGCAACGCGCTGTGGTAAGTCGCGGCGCGGAAGTGATGTGTGTGCCTTAAGTTCCTTTGACCACAGAATAGGCGACGAAGGGATTACGCGCCTTGTTTTGCCTCCGTTCCGCAGCGACTTATCACTCTGCCTCAGTGCGCGTTACGCGTATAATTTTCCGTTCATTGAAAAAGCTGATCATTGTCATATCAAAAGCAGCACGTTAATACAGTCTACGAGATTTTTCTCAAACTCAAACGAATTTGAGAAAAACTGGGAAATTACAAGCATGCGAAACGCGAGACGAAAGTATTTTTAGGGTTTCGTAGTCAACAAGAAACCCGTCAGTTTCGTCTGTCTGTCCGCGGCTTAGCTCAGAGACGTCGAGTACCTACTAAGAAGATGTATAAAGCTTAGTACTAAGCTGTATTTGCATATTAAAAATGCAGTCGGCAGATTTGTACCTACACTAAAAAAATACTAAAAGCATATTTATTTCGCGTCCGTTCTTAGTAAATGAAGATTAAGCAAGAAGACGTAATACCTACCTAAGTAGACCAAGATAATAAACCAAGCTATCATCATCGCCTAAACTCCATGTATCATTATTATTACAATTACGAGTATAGATCGGGTTGTAGATAATTCTAGACTTTGGGTCTCTGCCGGGAGTCTCCGGGGTCTCTGCTCTCCGTCGGAGCGACGATGGGGATAGCACGGGATTTTTGTATGTAGAAATTGACACGTCCGAAACGTTACGTATGCAGAGACCCTTAAACTACCTCGACGTTTTAATTGAGCAACGGGTTACACTGACTGTGGTCGTGGTTTAGTCTGATCTAGGCCCGTAATTCTAATATTTGAAATTGTTGAAAAAGTTTATTATCAGACATAGTCCATATTGTTAGTATTGTTAATAATAATGATGATTGATGAGACGGAAATCGTGTAAGTTCATAAAGTGTAACCTCCACACCTTGGGCATTAAAGCCAACATTACAGCACAGCACTTCCTCCATCAGCTTCTATAGTACGTACAGAACCGGTTCGTTATCAGCAGATATGTGCCGGCGTAATAAGATCATAATTATATAATATCATAGTAATAATATCATAATAATTCATCATTAATTATTAGACCCGTAGTTCTAATAATAATGATGATAGACGGAAATCGTGTAAGTTTAACCTCCATACCTTGGGCATTAAAGCCAACTTTACAGCACAGCACTTCCTCCATCAGCTTCTAAAGTACGTAGAGAACCGGTTCGTTATCAGCCGATATGCGCCGGCACACCTCCGCTATCTATTTGTGACACAGTCGGTACAATTGTTTGTTTCTAATGCATCACTAAATGCATATGCCAGCGTGTAGTACTTGTCTGTACCTATTGTGTCACAGTTGAAGTTCCAAGCCCGATCATTCTTGGGTTGGCTGATCTTGGCCGACTTAAAAAGGAACACATAGACTCAGGAATAGTTTTGCAACGGACCCGTAACACAGAATAAATAATAGTACCTACTGTACCTATTGTGCCACGGTTAAAGCTCCAAGCCCGATCATTCCTAGGTTGGCAGAGCTAAAAAGAAATTACATAATCTCAGGAATAGTTTCGGAACGGACCCGTAACACAGAATAAATAATAGTAAGTACTGTACCTATTGTGCCACGGTTAAAGCTCGAAGCCCGATCATTCTTGGGTTGGCTTCGGAAAGGACCCGGAACACAGAATAGTTTCGGAACGGACCCGTAACACAGAATAAATAATAGTAAGTACTGTACCTATTGTGCCACGGTTAAAGTTCCAAGCCCGATCATTCTTAGGTTGGCCGAGTTAAAAAGAAATTAAGTAGGTATATAATCTCGGGAATAGTTTCGGATCGGACCCTAAGGGGCCATCGTGGCGGGTCTACGTAACTATGAATACGTAACTATGTGTGGCATCGATACAGGCATTTTTCAGCAACGTAGTCTTACCCGCGATTCCGGCGGAAATATCGGGAACATCTATCTGCATAGGTAGGTCTAAGTACCAAGTTTTATCGCAATCGGTTCAGTAGTTTTTGCGTGAAGTACCTATATTATTGGCTATTTAGCAGCTAGATGGCGCTGTGTGCAATATCCTGCAATATTTATTAAATAAAGAATGATTAAGTAAGTAAGTATGCTAGAGACCTAGTAGGTATGTGTACTTATGAAAGTCAGGGCCGCGCATGCGCGATGCGGGTTCCTGAAAGCACGTAGGCAGGCGCTGCGTCACACACAATGTAAACAACGCAACACTTTATACCCATATACTATCTACATAGGTACGTATTTATTTATAACTGTTTATTTATAACTAGTTCCGGTATATACCAGTTTAGTTTTTAAAAGAAACTGGTGAGCAAGGTCTGCCCTTTCCGTTCCGGAAAAGCGTTCTGATCGCCAGATATTTGTGGCCACTCTGTGTTGAATTAAGTCGAATGCAGGGAATATAATAGAAAAAAAAAGTGTGAAAGTTTTTTAATTGGGGACTAATTAAAACAACAGAACGTCACCGTTCTGTTGTACAAAGCGCTTCTATAGTTCCAGTTCTCTGATCTCCATGTGTTCACTCGTAACTGGGTTACGTTATCGAGGCAATGGTTCAATAATTTAACTTCTAGAGATAATTCGCTTGTCTGTTTGTCCAACACTTGAGATGTTGCTTTAATGTTCCTGTTTCGATAGTTATCTCTCGAGTTCTGATAACCGTACTGGGTATAGGACGATTACTTTGTTAACGACGCTCGCGCTCTTTGCGATGTGTCGTTGTTGTTCTGTTAATTGTTAGGCGAAAGGTACCTAGTTGTGAAATCTACAAGATGAACAGTCTGAGGCATCTTTCCTAGGTTATAGAGTACGAATTAATTTAACGCGTAATTCACATAAAAATATTACCAAGAGCGATGTTGGTCTAGTGGTAGATACCCCGACTTTCATTCCGAGGCCGACCGCGCAAAAATGTCTTTTTCCTTAAGAAAAAGTTATGTGCGCTAACAACATCGCTCTTACGGGGAAGGAGAACATCGTGAGGAAACCGACATGTCCTAGGACTTACCACGGTCCGAAGGCATGTGATATTCTCCAATCCGGATTAGGCTCCCGTGGTGTCTTGCTGCCTAACCTAAGAAATCACGTTCAATGGCCCAATTGAGGCTAAGCGCCGAAAAAGGCTCAGCGAAACTAACTAACAAACTACTAAGAGCGACCGCACACATTATATGCATGTCGTTAAAAATAAGATTCAAAATCAAAATGACCAATCCCCAAAATTACTAGAATGAGACTATAACCATTTGTCTATAACCTATAACCATTTGATTGCCATTCAGCGTGGCAATGCGGTCAGCATTTTGAGCTCGTTGTCAAGTGTCGAAGAACTAGGATTTAGGTTGATAAATTATATTTTTATAAATAGCGAAATAAAGCTCCAAAATGATCCTAATGTGCATAATCTGTCACGAATTATTTTGTCCCTCTCTTAACATTGTTCGTTCTCATTCATACTCGGTCACAATTTAACTAATAAGCAAGTTCGTTGTTAACAATTTTCAAACGTTACAATCGAAGTGGTGAATGTATACAGGCATCAATGTAGGATCTCTATATACCTACCTACCTATTATCAGGTGACCGCAGAATTTCGGTATAATCGGCTCCCAGATTAACTACCTGAATCATCCGCCAGATTACCGCTGAAATGTACAATACCTATCTACCTTATCTACTTGGGGAATTTGTGAAGTACAGGTTAAAATTCACTTTAAGGTGCTTCAGGTTTTTAGAGTTAACTTCCATATTACGATGTAGATTTACCCATAGAAATCTATCTTTACATATTTTAGAGATGTAAAACACTTTTTAAACTACATGATATCTGTTCATAATAATTTTTAGGACTTCGGATCTAGAATTTTTAGAACCTCCTTTGATTGAGGTAGTAATTAAATCCATATCTATAACGCGATATAGAGAGGTAACGTTGGTAACATATGTACCCTATGTATGTATGTTCCGGGTAATCTCTAAAACCATACTGAACCGATTTAAAAAATTCTTTCACCAATAGAAAGCTACATTATCGTGGAGTAGCATAGGCTACTTTGATCCCGATATTCTCACGGGATCGGGACTTGATACACTTGATACGGGACTTACGGAAGGCACGTTATTCAGTTGTTATCTCTGATAGCAGTCGTTAGGTCAAGTTAGAGGTCTTACGGCGACCTGACAACTCTAAAACTTGGTGAGAAACTACAATTCGAAAAGAAGATGAAGATCTCTTACATAAGTAGGTAGGTAGGTATACTACAGTAAGCGTAGACCTTTACCAAAATAATCTTAACTCGACACTCGTGCTGATTTCAGCACACTACGTGATAAACGTCTATTTATCACCAAAGTGAGTGACTCCGAAACGCACCTCGAATCCGATTAGCTACCTGTGTAACTATTTATTGGTAGAATCACCTAATCTCGAGTGAAGGATGAACCAAATCTTCACGATATCGTATGACACAGTTTTAACCGATTCTTAAGTAGTAAAGCATGTTATTTTGTTGAGATAGCAGATGATTACGGATACCTAGAGCTGTTCTTACATAGATATTAGATACATACAGAAATATGAAATTGTTTCTGCCTTTCATGTTTACCGCTTACGAGCATTTCTTATGCATGTCGTTAATTCTAAGTAGGTAGGTACTTTCATTTATTGTTATTGCCCGTTTTATTATTTTTAGCTATCATTCTATAAATACGTTTTTGCACCTTTCTTTTCGATTATAGGTGCCATAGAAATAAAGTTGGGTAAGGGAAAGGGGTACTTTCGATAAGTCATCATCTCTTAGAAACAATTCTTTGACAAATTGTAGTTATTGAAAAGTCAATACTTAATTATATGTTTTGTGTTGAACCAAGTTCACATGCATGATACTGGTCAAATTGCTTTAGCAAGACCATAAAGAAGAAATGAAGCAATGGCTTTGATCAATCAAGAGAACAACTTAAAGGACCTAACTAGGCCTAACTAGCCGTAAGGCCTTAACTTACCTACTTAACATTTTAAGAGGATAGTCTCCATTCTCTTTCTCCATACAAACATAGTTTACATTTTCCTCCCTGGATAAAGACATTAGAGCAAATATGTTTCTGCCATAAAACCTATATCTGTCATGCATGACTATGCATCTACCTTTTTTTTTCTAATTAAAATAATAATAAAAAAAAATTTAACAAAAGTTCTCAACAGTCTTTTGTCGGGTGGAAACAAGGTGCGAGCTTTCAATGGCTGGGTTATGCCTCTGCTCATCTATTCTTTCGGTGTACTCAGGTGGACTCAGACTGAACTTGACGCCCTGGATCGGAAGGTACGTTCACAGCTAACAGCCCATCGCATGCTTCATCCCCGCTCTTCGGTGATGAGATTGTACATTCCCCGGAAGTGTGGTGGTCGAGGCTTTTTAAATGCTAAGACTCTACATAACCGGGAAGTGTGCAGTCTCAGAGAATATTTTCTCGGTTCCGAGAGTGGGATGCATCGCGATGTGGTAGCAGTGGACAAGAACCTTACCCCGCTCTCCTTGGCAAAAGAGAACTGGCGCAAACCCTCGATACTCAGCGTCGAGGACCGCAAGGACATATGGAAGAGCAAGGAGCTGCATGGGAGGTTTTATCGGGTCCTTACGGACCCCGATGTAGACCTCCTTGCGTCGGTGAACTGGCTACGTTTCGGTGATCTCTTTGGGGAAACCGAAGGTTTTGTTTGTGCAATTGCCGACGAGGTAATGATGACGAACAATTATAGGAAATATATCCTGAAGGATGGTACGGTCGATATTTGTCGGGCATGCCACCATCCCGGAGAGTCACTCAGGCATATTATTTCCGGTTGTTCTCATCTTGCCAATGGTGAGTACTTGCACAGACATAACTTGGTGGCCAGGATCATCCACCAGCAACTTGCTCTTAAATATGGACTTGTGGACCAAGAGGTGCCATACTACCAATATGCACCCGTTCCAGTTCTCGAAAACGGTCGTGCCACGCTCTATTGGGACCGGTCTATTATCACGGACAGGACTATTATCGCCAATAGACCTGACATCGTGATAGTAGACCGGTCGGAACGACGGGCAATACTCGTCGATATCACCGTTCCGCATGACGTTAATCTCGTAAAGGCTGAAAAGGACAAGGAAACTAAGTACTTGGACTTGGCCCACGAGATTACCGCCATGTGGCACGTTGATTCGACAAGTATTGTTCCGATAGTCGTGTCGGCAAATGGATTAATAGCGAAGAGCCTCGACCAACATCTTAAGAGGCTTTCGCTAGACGGTTGGGTCAAGGGTCAGATTCAGAAGGCAGTCGTCCTTGATACGGCACGTATCGTCAGAAGGTTCCTGTCTCTGCGTCCCTAACCATCGGTAGCCTGGGCCCTGCCCCGCTGCCGACGGGCTTCTAGGTTTAGGTTTTTATAGTAATTTACTGTTTTTGTACAAAATTTATACATTGTTTATAGGACTTGTAGATAGAATTTTATATAAGTTTGTTACTTAGATGGAATTTTGTTTATAGGTTTTGTAGTAATGTATATATTTTGTATGTAGTTTATTTTTATAAAAACTTAAATTTAAGAAATAAAATAAATGAGTGAAAAAAAAAAAAATTATAAAATGAAAAAAATAAAAAGGTAGATGCATAGTCATGACAGATATAAGTTTTATGGCATAAACATATTTGCTCTAATGTCGTTATCCAGGGAGGAAAATTTAAACTACGTTTGTATGGAGAAAGAGAATGGAGACTATCCTCTTAACATTTTAAGAAATGAACTGCTGCAGTACAGCTCACGCTAAAGCAGTTGGTAGGGTTAAGATATTTTGTACCTACTTTTTCAGTGTTACAATAAAGATTTTTATTTATTTATAACTTGAAGTTCTTCAATCGGTCATACATAAGTCTAGAAAATCTTCTTGCATGATAGACTCATGTATTTTCTAGTGTAAATATTCAGATACGTCCCCCAGATTGCAAGTGATAATATGAAGCTCAAACTACACGACAGACACTTACACTGCAATTTTACCTGTAGAGTTCACACCTACAGTACACATGCACGAATTTCATTATAATGTGTGCTACAGGTGTGGGCTTTATAGGTAAAGTTGTAGTGTTCCTAAGTGTCTCTCGTGTATTTTGAGCTTTAGTATTTACCTAACAATGGCAGTTACTGAAACTGACTGTTAGGTAAATGTCTGTAACTGCCATTGTTAGGTAAATACTAAACACTAAGATATCCTTCCCAAACACAGCACCATCCAAACAAAATCCCGGCCTCCTTCCCCGAAACCATTGAATGGATCCATTCATTCGAGTCCGATCATCGTGTAACGGTAACACCGCTCTATCAAATTGACTCACCACCTAATCCTGACACGCGAAACTTTCAACAGTGCACCAAGTCATTGGGGAGCTGGAGATCTTGTTTTTCTGGTATCGTAAGAGGTGTTTAGATTCACCTCTTGTCGCTCGCTTCCTTGAAGCCATGCCATGTGGATCTTCATGAATGAGCAAGTAAGCTTCGAGTTACGTTTGTAGAAAATTCCGATGTGTAATTGTGATATTTCTTTAGATTTTCAAGTAAATTGACGTCAGAGTCATTCAGTAAAACGATTTGTTGCTGTTTGAAAGGTTGGAAAATGGCGTAATATGTTTGCTGGTGTGTAAAGTAAACATGTCGCATTCCTTATTGGCATATTGCCCTGTGATGGTCAAAGTACCTACTATAAGCATTTGATCTATACACCATAATACAAGCTGGTCACCATAATACAAGCCTAGTTGTTTAGTTTTTGGTTAGGTAGATAGGACTGTGTGATACTGATAATATGTCCTGCAATATTTATTGATTTGGATTCCATTTAACTTGCTTGACTTTTTCAGAGTTTCAAAACAAAGGTAACTTTGAAAAAGAAAAAAGAAAAAAAAAAAAAAGAGAAAAAAAAAAAAACAAAACTATACCACATTTTTTTTTAAATATTTGCTACAAAAATCCAAAATGGCAAAGCTTTTTTCATAACTTTAGCTCAAGTGCATAAACTTCTACCCCTTACGTATAAATGATTAACAGATAGGTAACTATTATGTAATTAATTATTTATGTAACGTTAGTCTGTTAAATTTGAAACTTTATGTCATAGTAAAAGACAAACGATACATAGTTTATGCATCTGTTAATCACCGTTTATAAGTAAGGGGGTACTTTAATCTTTATCCCGTGATAGCCTCGATCACGCGGGAACATCGGGATAATAAAATGTAGTCTACTTGTGTTTCCAGAACTCTAGCTGTGTACATACTACATATCGACTTTCATTGCAATCAGTTCAATAGTAATTTGCATTTTGCACAAACGTCCTGACATTGTCCCAAACTTTCACATATATTTAAAAAAAAACGTTTAAACCCGTATTTGTAAATTTTCGGTCAAATATGGACAAAAGCTTTTCGTCAAAAATACAATAATAAAATTAGACCACAATAATGTAATAATAATTAGACCACAATAATAATAGTGTTGAGATTGAAGCATACCGTTCAGTATTATACGACAAGAAATACACCTGTGTACGCCTGTTTTTTGGACCTGTCGAAGGCATTCGACTTGGTGTCATACAACGTACTATGGGATAAGCTTCGTAGAGACACTGATACTCCTAATGAGATTGTCAATCTCCTTCAGTATTGGTACCGTAACCAAACCAACACTGTGAGATGGGGTGGCTCTCAGTCGGGGGAGTATCGGTTGGAATGCGGTGTCAGACAGGGAGGAATTAGCTCTCCTCGTCTCTTCAACTTATATGTTGATGGGCTGATTGGCGAGCTCAGCGGAGCGGGCGTCGGATGCTCAATCGACGGCAACATGGTAAATAATATAAGTTACGCCGACGACATGGTTCTGCTTAGCCCGTCAATCAGAGCTCTCAATGTTCTAACTGGTATTTGTGAGAAGTATGCGATGGCCCACGGTCTCAGGTATAATACCAAAAAAAGTGAAATTCTCATTTTTAAAGCGGGTAGTAAAAGTCCAAGACATGTTCCTCCTGTCACACTGGGAAAAGTGCCGCTTAGTAGAGTGTCTAAATTTAAATACCTGGGACACTGGGTCTCGGAAGATCTTTCCGATAATGAGGACATTGAGAGGGAACGTAAAGCGTTGGCGGTCAGGTGTAATATGGTGATTAGGAGATTTGCTAGATGTAGCAAGGAAGTCAAAATTATGCTTTTTAAAAGTTATTGTCAGACTTTCTATACTAGCAGCCTCTGGACAAATTACACCAAAAAGGCCTTCAACGCTCTGCGAGTTCAATATAACAATGGCTTCAGAATGTTGTTGGGCCTTCCTCGGTTTTGTAGTGCGTCAGGAATGTTTTCTGAGGCCAAGGTAGACTGCTTTTACACTATCATTCGCAAGAGAGTAGCCTCCTTGATGAGCCGGCTCCGGGAGAGTTCCATCAGCCAGCTGAACACTCTACTGGAAAGACTTGACTGCCCGATTGTCACACATTGGAATAGTGTTCATATGATGTCCAATAAGTTGCAATTTCATAATAGATATGTACCTAATTAAATTTGACATTTATTATTTTTATTGGACATTTTAAAAATTGGTTGTTTTGTAAAAATCTTGTTGCTTTTTAATTTTTATTTTATTGACTAACATAGTTTAAGGTTGTGTTAACTACTAATTAAATATGGATTATTTTATCTGAAGCAATAAATGACATAAAAATAATAAAAGAAAACACCTCCAACTGCTCAACATCACCGCTAAAACTACAATCAACTAGAAATATTTTAGAATTAGAATTTTTGATCATACATTTCTCCTTGTAAAATATTTCTAGTCAAAATATCTTGTGAGCAATAAAAACAAAAAGGAAAAAAAAACAACTGCCAAAAATTACTATTCTCACCCAAACACCGGTCAAAGACAATAAAAAATTCCCAATAAATTCACTAACATCTCGACAAAGGAAGTGAACAAAATCCGTGAGCGCGGAAGAGGCGGCCGTTGCTCCGAGCCCGAGACCGCACTACCCATACTGATGACGCTGCTTTGAACACCTCTCCGCTGGTGTAATGATCAATCGTGTAAGACCGTAAGACCTCATTTACATAACCGCCGTGACTTGAGAAGGATTATGGGCTGATGGAGTTTCTAATGCATTTCTTTGTTTAAATGGCTAAGGTTGCTTGGGAAACGGAATTAATTATGTTGGTTCTACTATTGGTAGTTAGGTGAGCATTGGACTAGTATCTTAACAGATGGTAGTGCAGTGCGGTTTCTTTCCACTGCCGGCTTTTAAAGAAAATATTAATTATTTTCCAGGTTAGCGTGCTTCATCTTTGAGCATCGTCACTTGCCATTTGATGAGATGGAAGCTCTCTGCCTTATCCTCTTCACAGTTGCACATCATCGACCACACGAACTGTAAATATATTTGCCAATATTATTACGGCCAGCAATCGGCCTGACACCAGGCATCTCCAGAGATCAAACAGTTTAACTGCCACCTCGCAGGAAGAACTCCAGGTTTGTAAGTCTCCCTCAGATCCCTTAGTCAACGCACTAATTTCGATCATTTATAAAAATCTTTTATTTATTGGCAGGAACGAGATTGACAACAAAATCTAGCTAGACGGTTTATGTGCACTGTGTAGAGGTACTGCTGAAGTGCATGGGGTATATATCAAGTGGTACTCCATTTTATATATGTCCCAAGTACTACACAGGCACACACCTGTATAGTTGTTGGAGAGAGAATAGTCTTGCCATCTCATACCAACATCTCTGTGCTACCACCCCAGCCTTGTGGGCCATATCCAGAGTACAGAACTGTTCAATACGTCTAGAGCCAACAAAACTGTAACCTTCCACCGTAAGACCACGTAAGACCAATCTTAATAACACACCTAAGGCTTTGCGCAAACGGGCCACCGACCACAGCCATTAGTACCCATAGCGATAGCGACCTAGCATACTTTTTGACTGCAGAAAGGAGTGGCCGCCATCGACTACACGTGTGCGGCGCGTAGGTATATACAAAATAATAATATAAGAACATAAAAGTATTGTAAGTCGCTCTCGCTGGCCACCAGTGCCTGTGGTCGGTAGCCCGTTTGCGCGAAGCCTAAATGCTTCGTAAATCAAAATTTTCATAATCCAAATCTCCCAACCCGATCACACCCGACGTTATATTAAGATCTGCTTAGCATGATCGTTGCGTGTACGAATTCCGTCGAGTACCCACTACACTACCAGCCAGTGGAGTGGGGATCGTGATTTGAATAGCCAAGATGAGAATGTATGATCGGACGATAAACATCTCGCATCTCATTATGCGGTGAACTTATGTTTCGGAGAATTGGCTGCGATGTGCTAATATTGCTGTTTAGGCGAATTGAAATTCCAATATTTCACTAGATTAAATGGGAAGCTCATTGGCCTAGTTGTACCTGCCGATCTTGAACGGTCGTGCGAGTTTAGCAACGCTTGGCGCGGTCAACTTGGATGGGTGACCAATAATTTGTGGGACAAACATCATTTTCTCGAACCCTTCCGGTTGTTATCTCTGATAGCTGTCGTTAGTTCAAGTTAGAGGCCTTAGGGCGACCTGAAAACTCTGACACTAGGTGAGACACACCACTAAACCAAAAAAATGACTAGATTAAACTCTGATGTACCTACCTAAACATTGATGATGTTTAGAAGGAAGACAGCTGAAATAATGCCACGCTACCTCAAATTCAATGATACTCTTGACATTTTAAGCGTCATTCATCGACTTTATCTTAACACCGACAGCGATTGTCATTTTATTTTTACGATAGACGTAACAATATTGTCAGCGCCGCAGGGCGTAATGTACCATTCGATACGAGTATGATAATTTGATGATGTTGTGAGCTCCGCTGCGAGCGCCTTATTTCCCCACACCGTAGGTACTGACTGCCCGAACGCCGTTGTGTAGTGTAACACGTTGCATTACATGCCGTAACGTCGGTCACTCACTACACTACCCACCTTTAAGGTACGAGTTGGCAACGGGCGACATAAGGCGGCAGCGGACGACGCGACGTGTCGCGGCGACACTACGTTTCTATGTATTTCTATGAAACTCCCTACGTAGTCAGCGACACGAAGCTATCGACGCGTCGTCGAGCGAGCGATTCATGTCGCCCGTTGCCAACTCATACCTTTAGGCACCGCAATATGAAAGTAGTGACTGATAGTGATATCGTATACCTATTAAAACAAAAAGAAGTCTATTTGTCGCGACGGATTGATTGATTCTACCTACTCTATATACACTATTCTACAATCTACTCGTATCTTAATTTAGTACTAATAAATCTTTGTAAAGAATGTCTAACAAATGGGTTCAATATCCAGTAGTTACTCAAGTCAGAGACACACATAAACATGCATTTGAGATGCACGCATGCGCAGTAGTTTGACATGCGCACTGCGTACGGAGATGTGCCTGAATTTATTATTTACTCACAATTTATATTTGACTCAAGCTTTCGGTATATTTTATTTACAACATGTTTTGTTGATTAGTTGTTTAATATCTGTAATTTCAATTCTTCTTTTCGTATAGTGGTGTGTCACCTAGTTCTTCACCTAGTGTTAGAGTTGTCAGGTCGCCCTAAGGCTCTAACTTGACCTAACGACTGCTTTTAGAGATAACAACCGGGACCGACTGCTTAACGTACCTTCGGGAGCACGGAAGATGTTTTTCCTATACACATTACATCCTGGGAATAACCTCGCCTGACGTTGCTTAACTAACACGATCCAAGATCGAAGCTTATCACTCTTTAACGACGCAATGTACTGCAGTTTAAACTTCAGATAATTTTCCATCCACGAGTCACAACATTTTCGAAAACTCTGGCGCAAGTGACACAAGAACTAAGAAAGACATATGCTTCTCCGAAATTGTATGCTCCCGACGGGGCTTCAACCCCTATCCTTCCTCCATATCACATTTGTGGAAATTTAACTAACCACTTTCCTCAGTTCTAGCCTTTTCCTTTCAAGATATCTGCGGGGAATTTCACTCTAGCCATCTTAAATCATGAGCATGACCAGCTAAAGTTGAACAATCGACAGTTCAATTACTATGCCGTACGCGTCGGGTCGGCTGCGATCTCTCGATACGCAGAATCCGCATACAATAGCCTGTGCGCGGGCGCAGTGAAATCAGACGCTTATTCTGGCTCGCGGCGACGAAGGAAGGACAATGTTGAAGCGACTTGGAAACGAAATGTTTTACGAAAGAGTGAAGATAAATTACCAGAACTTGAAGACTAATTCACTCTAGACTTGAAGACTACTTCACTCTAGACTTGAACACTAACTCACTGTAGACTTGAAGACTAATTCACTCTAGACTTTAAGACTAATTCACTCTATACTTGGAGACTACTTTCCTCTAGACTTGAATACTATTTTACTCTAGACTTGAACACTACTTCACCGTAGACTTGAAGACTATTTCACTCTAGACTTGAATACTAATTCACTCTAGATTTGGAGACTAATTCAATCTGGACTTAAAGACTGATTCACTCTAGACTTGAAGACTAGATTGAAATCCCGAACCACATCTATACTAATATTATAAAGCTGAAGAGTTTGTTTGTTTGTTTGAACCCGCTAATCTCAGGAACCGCTGGTGCGATTTGAAAAGTTCTTTCAGTGTTGGATAATCCATTTATTGAGGAAGCCTATAGGCTACTTTTGATCCCGATATTCCCATAGGTACGGGACTTACGCGGGTGAAACCGCGGGACGCAGGTAGTCAAGTATAAATCGTCTAATGTAATACGTACGTTTCTTATTTAAATGGAAAACTGTGGTCGATCATCGTTCGGACATTACGACTTTTTGGAACGATTGTTGTGCTGTCTGTTTCGGTATTTCCCTGCGTTTTCCTTACTTCTATCTAAAGATCTTATCCTGGTTTCGTAATAACATTCTTGGAAAATTAATGACACGACTTTTTATTTTTCGTATAAATTGATACCAACCTAATATTGTTCTTATCGTCTCCATTAAATTCGATACATATTATAAGAAGTAACAAAAAATATTCGAAACAAAGTAAAAAGGTACAATTTTCAATAAAGGCGCCATGTTATTGTCACACCGGTAACCCGACCGGGTAATATATCTAATTTATTCCACCGGAAATAAAGATAAACACGACCAGTTTCTTCCATTCTGTTTAATGGTAGGATGGCGGTTTCGCATAATATAAGCACTAAGATGTGGGGGCCGGCTGTAGGCGGAGAGGACGCTGCCACTTTGTGTAACACGACTAGTCCCGCTTGAAGTCTGATATTTTATATACTACTAGCTGCGTTCCGCGGTTTCTCCCGCGTAAGTCCCGATCCCGTGGGAATATCGGAATCAAAAGTAGCCTATGTTACTCAGGGTGAATGTAGCTTACTTTAGCATGTAGGATTTTTTAAAATCGGTCCAGTAGTTCTTGAGTTTATTCATAACAAACATGCACACAAAAATACTAATCTTTCCTCTTTATAATATTAGTCTAGACATGATGAAGTAGCATCGACTTAATTTAAACGACAGTTCAAAGTTAGACTGTTGTTTGACTGTATTGGTATCATGTTAGTGCTTTGTCGTGTAGACGCGGTGCAGCGTGAGTCAACAAATCAATTAAATTCTTAATTAGTTTTAAAATAACTGTTTTTTCAGTCTTTCAGTTTATGAAGACGTTTAATAGGGTGCTTTGCTATTACTTTCAATAGTTTTAAATAATGATCACTATAGAGTAAAGACGTATGTACTCTAATGTTTCTAGGATGCTGAGGAATGCAATGTCACATTTTCACTGACGGTATAAATGATGCTCATAAAAATAGAAAAATCAGTTGGTCTTCTCTCATGCATGAGTGAAGGGTTCCAGAAAAATAAGTTTCAATTCCTTCCTTCCGACTGCACCTGCTGTGTCAAAAACTTCGAAACACAGACAAGTCCACTCAGCGACTTGTGATACCGCGGTTGAAGCCTCCCACCGAGTGATTTTACTTAAGCATCTCGTAAATCCGTAAATCATACTTCGCTACATTATATTAAAAAAATAACCAGTGACCTCTCAACCTACCATGTTTTTACTCCGTCTCAACATACTCAGACGAGAGCCACTGGCCCGTGAAGACTCCGAGGGACATGTATCCTGCCTTTTCCTAATGAAATAAATTACACACGTCTCACAAACACAACGACACAATCACCAGCTTCACCTCCACCTAATACCAACCTTGAGCCCTCAGCTTTAGAACTGAAAGTTCCTTGTGAACAAATAGAAGGATACATAACCTTTTAAACAAGTGCTCAGCCAGACAGAGAAATCTTGTGTGAGAATGCACGCATCAGTTCAGAACTCAGATGCTATTGTGATGAAATTAAATAATTTAAAATGAAAAGCTTGTAAGAAGGATGTGGTTTAACTTTAACTGACTATTAGTAAATAGGTAGGTAGTTAGTTATTATAATTTACCTACTAAGGCTCGATTCGACCACACTGGAATAAGCAACAAATAATATTTCGCCAGTAATTGCAACTTTGCAACATGGCTTTGTCCAGACTGACTGACTGATCAACGCTCAGCCTAAACCGCTGATAGTAGAGAGCTGACATTTGGAGAGTGTGTTCTTTATATGATGTAGGCAGGCGATAAGAAAGGATTTTTGAAAAATCCCACGGGACACGGGCTTGGGACTTATGCGGGTGAAACCGCGGGACATAGCCAGTGTTGGTTTAAAATCGTCTAACTAAGTTTAGTAGGCGGTGGACGGTCGACTTTAGCACGCAAAGATATGACTGAAAAATGTAGTAAAACTTAATCACTTATAAATGCATAGATTTTACTGAAAAGTTATTAACTAATCAGTAAACACTTATCAAAAAGTGCATCAAGCAAATAAAACTCTAAAACGCAATCTTAGATAGTGAAATAAAATTATAATTGGAAATGATGTAAGAACTGCAGATGAATTTCACGGTCCAAAAGCTAGATATGTGATAATTTGTGTGTGCTCTCCTTAAGTTATGCAAACCGATCGGTTACCAAGATACAAGCTTGCTTACTGCTTGTTGTTATACTTGAGAGAACTACGGTAGCTAGGTAACGGGGGGCCAGTTGCACCAGCGAGAGTTTTTAAACCCTAGATTAAACGCAATAATATAGCATAGATTATTGCTCCAGTTCCACTATTGTTCAACAATAAATATGCGACAATGTAAATCACATGATAACTGCAAAAAAAACAAAATATTACAAAAAAAACCCCTGAGTTTCTTGTGTATTCTTCTCATTGGAGGTCGCGTTCCGAAGACACAGTATATTACATTATATAATTGACGATTCAGAGATATTATTGTATTGTAATATCCGAATGAATGAAAGTACTTTGAATTTTGAATTTTAATCTCTTTATTATTTTTCTTCTTTCCGGGTAGTAGTGTGGCTCATCTGGTGTTAGAGTTTTCAGTCGTTAGGCCTCTAACTTGACCTAATGACTGCTATCTAAGCAAAATTTTTAACCCTTTGACAGAAGCTGTACTAAAATCTTCATTTAAGACTGGTTGGTAACGCGTTACCAACTAGTCCTAAACTAGTTAGTTTTTTTCGTCGTTTTTATAGTTAGGTATTTAGATTTTTAGATAAGACATGTGTAGGTATTGTAAATTTAATTTCTATGAACTTTGATAAAATATCCATTCGATATTTTAAAACTTTCATTATTTTAACTGTCTGTTAACATTATATCAACAGATATTAACTACTATTTTAATTTTAGATATTCAAATACGTACCCGTCCCGATCCTGTGGGGATTTCGAAAAACCCTTTTTATCGGATGCCTACATAATATAAGGAATGTGACTTGATGGTTGAGTTTTTCAGTAGGTACCGTAGATTCCGAAAATTGCCAGATTTTATTTAAATTTTGACTCAATAATGTTAAAAATGTAGGTAAGTATGTGTAGCATAATATGCAAAAAACAACATGCTAGCAAAGACTGGTAGTTGATTTTACATAATTAGCCAGATACATATAACTTAATTTACATAGAACAAACTTAAAAAAAATATTCTCTTTGATACAACAACCATTCATTTTTAGGGTTCTGTACGGAAAATGTAAAAACGACACCCTATTACTAAGACTCTGCTACCTATCTCATGAACCGTGATAGCTAGACAGTTGAAATTCACAGATGATGTATTTCTGTTGCCACTATAACAATAAATACAGAATTCAATTAACATTTCAGTGAGACTCCAAAACAACAAACGTAATTTTTTTGACAATCCAGAACACTGCGCGTGAGCAAAACGCGCACTTGGCCAGTTTTTTCCATCGCCACATTCCTCATACATTATCTTGATTAGAACAAGAAGCTTTACCTACTTATCTTACAATAAAATATGTTTCCTAAGGACCGCCGTCGCTCGTCGGGCAGTCATTAAGGTCACCAGGCTGGAGGTATGCGAGACCGTTGGACCCTCGCGTCGCCCAACCGTGACTCCGGACTCCGAAGAGGGCCTCATCTCGCTCGGGGCTATTACTGACTACCTATTACTGCCTATAGTATAAAGGATGTGTGAGAAAGTAACCATGGAAAGGAGAACTTAAATAAATCTAGAAATTTATAAATAAATAAATATTGCACGATGCAAACGGCGCAATCTAGCCCCAAACTAAGCACTAGGTGCGTACTATTGGTACTAGACAACGGATATACAACATAATACTTTTTTTTGTAAATATATACATATAAAACATAGAAAACACCCAGACCAGAAAAAATATTTATTTTAAGCCTAAATACTTGCTCCCGGCGGGAATCGAACCGACGCGCCATAGTCAATAATCATGATATAATGAGTTTTTAAAACCGTACAACTAGGCTGGTCTCTATTAGAGACTGGAAGGAGAAAAGTCGCCTGATAGTGATCCATTTCAAACTCGTCTCTGACGGACGAGACGAGCCAGTTCCAAACGTCAAACTGTTCGGGAAATTGCTCACACACCTTTATAAAAGATGGATCAAAATTCGATCGTTGGAATACCCACCCCCATCTATAGGTAATCTAAAGAATATATAATCTTTCATAGCCCTCAGAGATGTTTGTTATGCCCGATTCGTCTATTGGTTTGAGCTGTGCGTTAATAAAGCAATTAGTCACATTTTTCTTAGAAAATTCAACTACGGCTTCTTACGTGTAAGTTTTAGCGAAACCTAATAAAGCACTATAAAACAACAAGTTTTTACGCTAAAAAGCTCGTAATTGTGTGTTTTCGATTTCACACGCAATCATTGTACGTACAGTATGCATTATTCATAAATAGGTATTACTGTGTTGTAATGAAAAATGCTAAAACATGTTGCTAATAGCAGAGGTTCCGTAGGTTATGTTGATTGTTTAATTACTATTTGTTTCAGGTAGGCCTACGGCCGTGCGCACTTTGGATTCTTTTTCGTCCGAATTCATTCGTGGGCCAACGTGCGAAGACGTACAAATAACCAAGCACTATGGAAGCTCGCAGACTGCATACGAATCAGTATACAAACGACTAATTCGTATACGTCTGCGCGATTTCATAGTATATAGAAGAATGGGATTGTTTGTACGTCCCCGTACGTTAGCGCACAAATAAAATTCGGACGAAAACATATCCAAAGTGCGTGGATCACCGCACAGCCTAAACCGCTGATAGAAGAGAGCTGAAGTTTGGAGAGTGGATAGGTACCTACGTTCTTTATTTTATGACTAGCAAGGCCCCGCGGTGCCCGATTTCTCGGGAATGTCAGGATATTAAACCCTTCTTCGTGTGTTATTCTAGGTCTCCAGCTATCTATATAGCAAATTTGATCGCAATCGGTTTTGTAGTTTTTATGAGAAGGAGTAACAAAGTCACATACATACATAGTTACTTGGAAATTTTCGCGTTTATAATATTAATAAGATAGGATAGTATACGAGGTAGACATCCAAGAAGGAGTTTTTTTCGTTCTAGATTTAAACAGCTGAAACCGCGGGGCGTAGCTAGTATAGGTACTTGTATAAATTCTCTAGTGTGTATGTATACCTACCTATATATATATATTAACAAAACCGAATTTTCTTATTAATATTCCTAAAAAAAACACTCTTCTACCGTTTTCCTCACCAGTCCTGCGGAACCCTGAAACGCTCGCTTCAAACACACTACGTCAGACATTACGCGGACAGTTAACCCACATTTTAATTAAGCTTATTATTAGAATAAATTCAGTCCGAGCGAGATATAAATAATGAGTGTTGTCAAAACTCTTTTTGTCACGCGAACTTCGAGTTTCGGGATGGTATCTTGGAATAATTAGTCAAAGTAAGTGGAGCGGTGTTGGCCTAGTGGTAGGTACCTCGGTTTTCGTTCCGAAGGTCGGTTTTTAGGCTCCGTACCCAAAGGGAATAAAAAGTGGCTGTGACATACGGACGGACAGACAGACGGACACGGACAGACAGACAGACATGACGAATCTATAAGGGTTTCGTTTTTTGCCATTTGACTAGATACGGAACCTTTTAAAAACCTGCGTCGTCGTTGCGTTCACGGATGTCACTTGGTCCAGTGTTTATTTTAGGATTCCGTACCCAATTGTGATAGTGGTACAAAACCGAAAAACAACACACAATTGTTCCCTTCATGGGGCATGGGTGAATTTTAAGGAAAATTAATTTTCTATTTTAGTATCCAAAAAAAACAATATTTCGATAGCGGACTCTCGAAATAGTGCAGATTTTAAAGTTATGGTTATGGGCTCCTCCCCCCAATAATAAAATTGTTGTAAAAATAACCATGTTAGTTTAAATTCACTTATTTACCTACATATACTTTTACTATAATTAATTATCATCTGTCAAGGCGTTGTCGCGTGAAATAATCCATGACATATCTATACTAACATGCCAACTTCCCTTTACATTACTATTCGTACGCGTTTTGATGAATTACCCCCTTTTTTGTGTGTAGGTAATTAATTTTCACAAAGAAAAGCATTTTAGAAATTAAAATATTTTTTTGGTTTTATCGCGTGGTGTTTATTAATATTTTAGCATTGTTTCAATGCCCAGTGGATAAGGATTCTTCAAGATTCAAATCTCAGTAAATCCTGAAGGAGATACCTGTAAAGGTCTCGAAACGTTGAGCGTTGAAACAATTTAATGCTAAAAGTAATAAACACCACGCGATTTAAACCGAAAAATGAGTTTAATTTCTACCCAACATCGGTATGTAAAACAGAATAAAACTCTAAAATCATGAAAATCCATACTAACCTTACGTTTTGTTTCGTGAAAATAAAAACAAACAACGAAATCTCCCGTGATTGGTGGATGTAGGGCGTCTGGCATCCCGCCGAGATGCGCCACTTTCGTCTCTCTCTCACCACTGGTAGAGCGATATTGCTGTCTTTCTTTAGAAACGTCCGCAGGATCGTCTCGCTTGAAGACGTAACCGAGATCGGGAGCTTTTTTGAATTTAGAACTATTTCGATTTTGTTTTAGGTTTTTCATGGTTCTGCTCTTAGATTCGAATTTCGATCGTCGTTTTGGTTCCGTTTCGATCTTCTTCTGTTTTCGCTGTGGTCGTTTCTTTTGTTTTCGCTGTGGTCGTTTCTTTTCGATCGACTTTTGTTTTTGTTTCGATCGTCATTATGTTTAGCCCATACAATCTAGGTATATCAGCCAGGATGGTTTATTCCTAACCTAACCCGAAATCCTAACCGGACCATGCCTCTACAAATTGTTTTTTTTTTAATTCTAATTTACTAAATTGTATTTGTATTCTAACTAGACCTAAAAAACCTAAGGGCGTGGTCATATGAGATAAAGGTTTTATGGCGTAAACATATTTGCTCTAATCGCCTTTATCCAGGGAGGAAACAGTCAACTACGTTTGTATGGAGAAAGAGTAGGTAGATTTTCCTCTTAAACTTAAGAGGATAGTCTCCATTCTCTTTCTCCATACAAACGTAGTTTACATTTTCCTCCTCAAACGTACTTAAAATTTTCCTCCCTGGATAAAGACATTAGAGCAAATATGTTTATGCCATAAAACCTATATCTGTCATGATAATGCATCTACCTTTTTATTTTATTTTTATTTTCTAATTAAAATAATAATAAAAAATAATAAAATGAAAAAAATAAAAAGGTAAATGCATAGTCATCATGACAGATATAAGTTTTATGGCATAAACAATAAACATATTTGCTCTAATGTCTTTATCCAGGGAGGAAAATTTTAAGTACGTTTGTATGGAGAAAGAGAATTGATACTATCCTCTTAAAAAGGAACCCCACGCAAAAAGGACCCAATATGAAGAGGTCTATTCGCGTAAAACGAGCACGTAAACAATTACATTACTTACTATATCAATGTTGTTGTTGATCTGAAAGATTGGATCTCGTCTGAGAATGCAAGAACAATGGCTGCCCTTGACCGTGGTGACCTCTCACCGAGACGACTCGATTGTAAGACTTTATATCGATCTGTTTAGTATGATACCTGTCTTTATCGATTACTAGGTGACCCGGCGAACTATGTTCCGCCTAAGAGGCAAAAAAATTAAGTGTCCTATGTCCGTCTTCTGGTTCTATGATACCTACCTTCCCACAAATTTTCAGCCAAATCGGTTTAACCGTTCTTGAGTCATAAATAGTGTAACTAACACGATCGTCTTTTAAATAGGTAGATATAAGTCGACTAGCTGAGTCTCGCGGTTTCACCTACGTAAGTTCCGATCCCGTGGGAATATCGGGATCAAAAGTAGCCTATGTTACTCTTCGATAATGTAGTTTTCTATTGGTGAAAGAATTTTTGAAATCGGCACAGTAGTTTTTAGGGTTCCGTACCTGAAGGTAAAAACGGGACCCTATTACTGAGACTTCGCTGTCTGTCTGTCTGTCTGTCTGTCTGTCCGTCTGTCCGTCCGTCCGTCCGTCCGTCCGTCCGTCCGTCCGTCCGTCCGTCCGTCCGTCCGTCTGTCCGTCTGTCACCAGGCTGTATCTCATGAACCGTAATAGCTAGAAGGTTGAAATTTTCACAGAAGATGTATTTCGGTTGCCGCTACAACAACAAATACTAAAAACGAAATAAAACAATTATTTAAAAGGGGCTCCCATACAACAAACGTGTTTCAAAAATAACAAGGAGTCGAGTCAGGACAGGAAGAAGGACAGGAGGACAAATCGAGTTGGTCATGGAATTCAAAATGGCTGCCCTATCTGTCAAATATACTAGTCTGCCTTACTTACCAAAGAGTTTATTTTATGTTTCAGATTTTCTTTGTGCCAAGGTTTTTTTTTTTTCAGTGATTCGGTCGTTTGATGGGAGTAAGAATCGAAGATAAATATTTCATATTTACCTATAAAATTTAAAAATTGGTTGTTGTAAACATTTTAGGGTTCCATATCCAATTGTGATAGTGGTACGGAACCCTTTATGCGCGAGTGTCGCACTTGCCCCGTTTTTTTTAGGGTTCCGTACCCAAAGGGTAAAAACGGGACCCTATTACTGAGACTTCGCTGTCTGTCCGTCTGTCACCAGGCTGTATCACATGAACCGTAATAGCTAGACGGTTGAAATTTTCACAGAAGATGTGTTTCGGTAGCCGCTACAACAACAAATATAAAAAACAAAATAAAACAACTGTTTAAGAGGGGCACCCATACAACAAACGTGTTTCAAAAACTACAAGGCAATTTTAGTACAATCTGAGGTCGCTTCTGATTGGTCAGGACAAATCGAGTAGGTCATGGAATTCAAAATGGCTGCCGTCTGTCAAATATACCAGTCTGCCTTCACTTACCAAAGAGTTTCTTATAAGTTTTAGACTTTCTTTGTGTCAAAGTTTTTTTTCTTTTTTATTTCGAGTGGTGTGGTCGTATGATGGGAGTAAGAATCAAAGCTAAATATTTCACATTTTCGTATCGAATTTAAAAATTGATTGTTGAAAACCATTTTAAGGTTCCGTACCCAAATGTGATACTGGTACGGAACCCTTCGTGCGCGAGTTTCGCACTTGGCCGGGTTTTTTTTAATTTATTCATTACAAACATACACGCACACACTCAAAAATACAAATCTTTTCTCTTTATAATATGAGTGTAGACTAGCTGACCCGGCGAACTTTGTTCCGCCTTAGAGGAGGCGGATCCTATATCCGTCTCCTGGTTCTAAGCTAATTTTCAGCCAAATCGGTTCATAGCTAAATCCCGCAATTTCACCTGCGTAAGTCCCGATCACGTGGGAATTTTTAAAACCCTTTTTTATGGGAAGTCTACATCATATAAAGAACACACTATTTAAATTTCAGCTTTCTAGTATTAGCGGTTTAGGGTGTGCGTTGCTATCAACGAACACCCTAAACCGCTAATACTAGAAAAGTCTAAAGACGACTGATTGATCTATATCAATCAGTCAGTCAGTCTCTTAGGACAAAGCATTATTATAATTATTTGTAGTAATTTTTTTTTTCTTCTTTTGGTTGCTAATCCCTGATACGAAAGATTCCAACACTGCTCGTTAGGTCAAGTGAGAGGCCTTAGGCAGACCTGAAAACTTTAGGTGAGTCACGCCACTGAAAAAGAGATGTGCCTCTACTTTAATTATACGAACGATAATTTCAGAAGAAAATCTGTCATCCATCCATTCTGATGGACGGATGAGAGATTGTACGTTCGTAGAATTAATGTTCCACTGTAGGACCAACTGCTACCGTGCCTTCCGAAGCATGGAGTAGCTCGAGATAAAAACTTTCACGTCTATAATATAAATTGGCATAAGTACATAAGGATTAGGATAAGGTAATATTATCTCTACCTTGTGTCCCGAAATTCCCACAGAATCGGGACTAAAACGATTCATAAAGAAACCAATGTACCAGGCGACCATAAGTTTGAAGGAGCTCTCACCGTACTAAGTAGGTGGATATAAATACACAATTAAGATCATAATCCAGTAAAAGGTGTAGAACTGCGTCGCGTGACGAAAACGACTTGCGTTCGTCGTCGGTTCATTGTATGTCGACTGGAGATATTGAACCGTTTATTTTGAAGTTGGTGAAATTATGCCCGAAAGTTCACCGCCGACTAGACCAAGTTAGTGAATAAGCAAGCACTAACACACAATGGAAGCCGCTTGGAAAAATGACTGGAACTTGTTGTATTTAGTCTTCTAGATGAATATGCTACACCTTAGACTATATTCTCTAACAAGGGAAAGTGGTCAAACCCTTATCTATAGTAAAACTAGCTGACCCGGCAAACGTTGTTTTGCCTTATAAATTACTAGCAGCTCCCCGCGGTTTTACCCGCATAAGTCCCGATCTCGTGGGAATATCGGGATTAAAAGTATCCTATAGCCTTCCTCAATAAATGGACTATCCTACACCGAAAGAATTTTTCAAATCGGACCAGTAGTTCCTGAGATTAGCGCGTTCAAACAAACAAACAAACAAAAAAACAAACAAACTCTTCCGCTTTATAATAGTAATAGAAATAGATAGATACCTAGTAGCCGACTCTCAGACCTACTGAATACGCATATAAAATTTGGTAAAAATCGGTTGAGCCGTTTCGGAGGAGTACGGTAACTAACATTGTGACATGGAAATTTTATATATTAGAAAGAAGAAGATAGATATCGTGTGAAAATGACAAAAACATCGACTTTCAGCGAAAACAGCGCAAGTCGAAAGACATTATGCTGAGTCGGGGGCCGTTTCGCAACAATTTGGTAATGATTTGTAATTTTCGTGTCTTCATCTATTTATTCTTTTCTTGACCTAACGACTGTGCCGTATCGAAACACAGGAGCTCCTCCAATGGTTGTCATCTCTGATAGCAGTTGTTAGGGCACCACTATCAGTACATTAACTGTATGTAGCATGAATACGGTTTAAATTCGGCTCTAACAACTGGTAGAGAAAGGCTGTCTTTTAACGTTCTTAATAAATATTTTGTCGCGTGCGCAACGAACTACTTGACGCTAGGTTAAGAATCTAGTCGAAGAGGCCAATTTAATTAAACGGTCGACTATTTAAGTAAGCAAGTTTAATTAAACATTAAGTAAGATTTAAAATGTAAATTGTCAGAAAATACAGTAGGTAAATATAAGCATTATCGTCTATATTATAAAGAGGTTACGTTGGTAACATGTATGTAAGTAAGTATGTATATTGAGGGGTAATCTCCGAACCCACTAGACTGATTTCAAAAATTATTTTACCAATAGAAAGCTACATTATCGAATAGTAACATAGGCTACTTTTGATCCCGATATTCCCACGGGATCGGGACTTACGCGGGTAAAACCGCGGGACGCAGCTAGTATTATATAAAAAACCCAGGCATAAATTGAATTATTAGATATTTTTTTGACAAAACTTAATGTTAATCAATTAAAATAAATTAGAGTAGGTATACAAACTAATACATACTTCGAAAATAAATAAAGATTATTTTTCAAAATTCAAAATTCAAAGGTAGTGTTGTGTATTTAATCACGCTTTCTGAATCGCTTGTAATTTATATTAACAATTGTAATTTTTAATTTTTGTATATTCCTTGTCATAATTAACTCTGGGGCTTAAAATAAACGCTAACGTAAGGACGTAGATAGTAGTTGTAAGTGGGGTTTAAAAATAAAATATTCCCTTCTAAAAGTTCACAACTCTATATCGACAGGTGCGTAAGCTATCACCTTTGAGAAAGAAATGGCGTCAGCGGGGGAGACCGACCCTCGTGTCATGCCATGTCGGTTGCATATTGATTTTACCGTGTAGGTGTAATTAACATCGCTCTTACGGTGAAGGGGAACATCGTGAGGAAACCCACGGATTAGTCAGCTTCAGGCGTGTTCTTTTCTCTAAGCATGGTTGACTTGGCTGGGAGGGTGGTATAGGTGCTGGGCAAGTTTACTCCCCCTGACAATGTCCTAGGCACTACAGCGCTTTAAATAGCATGGATTAAAGTTGCTTGCGCTGTATGAATCATCTAAAAATTTGATGAAAAGGCCGATTTCGAGTACCTAAACATAACCTTCAAAGTTTTCAATAAAGCTCGAATTTTCAAAAGTCGTTAAGTTTCTCATTACGCTCATTAAACTGATATTAGGTACCACCAAAATAATATGTGGTATTTTTCAATAACCCGTTTTGTGTATTTTTTGCTTTATGTCAAGTCCCTGCTTGGTAAACTGCTTGGTCCCTAGGAGGGTTGGTGTCAGACAGAAGGCCGACTGTAAAAATATTGCCAAATCTATTTGCAGTAGGTATGGTCATGATTACTTACCTTCTGCACGAGCAAACATAATTTGGGGTTTTAGCGGACCCCGGGCTCCCGACATGAATGCGCCCGGGAATATCGCTCAGAAGAAATCGCCTTCAAATCGCATGAAGATACTGTAGGTACCCACTATACCTACATAATATGTACTAACTGTCAATAATGCTTAGACTATTATGATAATAAACATTATCGGCTGTACCATTATTGATACGACATAGCCCTGTCACGTTCCCTTTGTCACGATATTGATATTAAAATAAAAATCTATTCTGTTTATATATTCTAGACGCGACGCAATATGTCTACCTACACCTTTCTCCGTGATACGGAATTGACTCGAACTAAAGCTATCGGTCACGCTTATGCCACGGACACACACGTGGCAAATAGCGTGGCAAGAGGGCAGGGAAGTAATGTGGCTACGTCACTAACTGTTATTTGCCTAAATATTGCGCAGGCCTTCTATATCTAATATATAAAATTTCCATGTCACAGTGTTAGTTACCGTACTCCTCTGAAACGGCTTGACCAATTTTTATGAAATTTTAAATTCGTATTCAGTAGGTCTGAGAATCGGCTACTAGCGTGGCAGGAGGGCAGGGAAGTAATGTGGCCACGTCACTAACTGTTATTTGCCTAAATATTGCGCAGGCCTTCTATATATCTGTATATTATTGAAATCGATCCAGTAGTTTCGGAGATTACCCCCAATATACATACTTACTTACATATACATACAAACATGTAACCAAAGTCACCTCTTATAATATTAGTATAGACATAAAAGAAAGTCGTGTTAGTTACCTACACTATTTATAGCTCAACAACGGCTGAACCGATTAAAACCTGAAAATTGGTGATGATATTGCTTAGAACCAGGAGACGGACATAGGATACTTTTTGCCTCTAAGGCGGAACAAAGTTCGCCGGGTCAGCTAGTCTATAATCATTTTAGAGCGAGTGCGGCTCGAGAACAAATTATTACGGCAAATTAGGAAGACCCAAGAAATGCTAACTTGACGTCTAGAGGGCTGATATGCGTGCAAATGGCCTCACTACGCGGGCCTCACTATGCCGAAGTCGTGCGAAGTGGAAACGTAAAACTCGGAAAGCGGACCCCGGGCTCTCGAGAGGGATGCAACCGGGAACATCGCTCGGATGATGATGAGACAAGGACAGAAGAAACCACTATTATTTCAATCAAAAAACCCATACAAATGAATGTTATAAGAGTACAAAGATAATATTTAACAGCCATAATTAATTTTCAGCAAATATTTTGGTTTCAGCCCGTGCTCTGTTGAAAACAATACGCCTGAAAGAATAATTGTTATATTTCAACGTGTTTCTATTGGCCGACATTAATCGTTCCATATAGGTAGGTATATAAGTACCTACCTATATATGTGTAGCTTAAACATAGAACAGGGTTACCCCTTCTCTTTCTAGGGGTGTCGTATAAAAGGCGACTTAGAGATCTGAGAGAGACTAGCAAACCTTAAGGTCTACCTGCGCGCCCTCTCCCTCCCCTCCCTACTTAATTCTATTTTACTAACGTCAAATTTTGACTGCAATGATATAATAATTAAGAGCCCTATACCCGCTAAACTCAAAATCCATGTCGGGTTCATCGAAAATTGTTGATTATTTCATAACGGAATGTCGTAGCACTTTTTTTTTGTGTATGGATTGTAATCGACATTGTTTCCGACATTTTAGTGCAGTTTCCAGACAAATATGTCGAAACGTATTGAAGCCTATCGACATTTTAGCCAAAGCAGACATTTTTTGTCTATTTGTGTGTAAATTTGGATAGGCTTTGCACCAATAGGAGGTTTTCGTCTTAAAACTACACCAAAATGTAGGAAACAATGTCACTTACAATCCATACACAAAAAAGTTCTACGACATTCCGTCATTAAATAATCAACAATTTTCGATGAGCCGGCCAGGGATTTTGAGTTTAGCGGCTATAATATGACCCTTAAGTACTTAATGATAATATTATTGTAATGACATTTTGGTCAATTTTAATACGCGAATTATCCATGTGACGTCTTTCACCAGACATCAGATGATTGCAAAGCTCCAGTCAAGTATGTACCTTTAAGTTACATTTGAAGCATAAAAAACGTATATCTGTCCAAGCATGTCTGTCCTAGCGTCCCCTACGGAAGGGCTCTCGCACCGGAAATGAGGTTTTTATCCCTCTCCCCACCCCGGAAGTACGAGTGGAGCCAATCGATTGCTACTCGAATATCTTGTACAGGTGCCAGAGTGCGGCATCCGAAGGTTAGTTTTACTTTGGCTGGGGTGGTGTTGGTCTGGCAGTAGGTACCTTTTTGTGGGGTTCCGTAGGTACCCAAAGGGTAAAAACGGGACCCTATTACTGAGACTCCGCTGTCTGTCCGTCCGTCCGTCTGTCATCCACCACGCTGTCAAATATATTTATTCACACAAGAATGATGTATAAATTACATGAACGTTTAGAAATGTCGAGATTTTACTGTGGTTTGCGCCCTCCGATGAGAAGAATGCACAAGAAACATGTTTTTTTTTTTAATTAATTAAAAATTTCAATCGTCTATTACGGTGCACCGTAATAGACGGTTTAATTTTTTACAGATTATGTATTTCAGTATTTTAACACACGATAGATGACTTTGACACGTTTGACCAATCTCTCACCTGATGGTAAGTGATGATATGATTTGAGATGTAACACGCTCATCTAGAAGAAGGAAGACGGCAGTGGAACAAGATCCTTAGTCTTTAGTGGCTGCACCGGTCAACGTATCGGAACACTGACGAGTACGCTTGGCGCTACGACTTAGACCGGTAGGTGGTAACAAGCTGGTATTAGTCACACACAAGATATAATATCATCTATAGAGTCATGTGGGGCAAATGTGCGCAATTTTTGTTTGAAGGTCATATTTACGACATGATTTAAAAACTGTATGCCAAATATTAAACCTAATAAATATCAAAAAGGCCAAAAGCTTACTTTTCACCGAAAGGGAACCATGTTGAAATGATTGCACAAATCAGGGGTGTTACCCCAAACGTAGGTACCTACCTACTTACACCTTTGTTGTGCTACTGATAATGACCCTCTTTGTGACCACGCCGAACACACGAAACGTAATTTCATGGTAGGAACTTATTGTCGGATCTTACGCCAAAGCTTCTAAAAATATTATATTTGTCGCTAAAAAATAAAGTACCTTACACCAAGCTTACACTCTATAATTAAATAAAAATATATAGTATTTTTGTCGACTGATTGGAAATAATCGACGAAAAACATCCTTTACGCAAAAACTACTGAACCGATTGCAATGAAACTTGGTACGCAGATAGCTGGACATCCACCTGGAGATCAGATTGACAGTTAATCCTGAAGAAGAGACCAATAGAGGTCTCGAAACGTCGAGCATTGAAACAATGCTAAAATAAAAAACACCACGTGATTAAAACCGAAAAATGAGTTTAATTTCAATCCAACAACGTGAAAACAGAAGAAAAATCTATCCTATCAATAAACTTGATTTCTTTCTTTCTATCTATCGTGTCAAATCGTGTGTAAAAAATAGTATATGTATTTATAAAGTGGCAAATCGATGAAATTGGAGACGCCAACATATTTATTATGCTCTACTCAGACCTACCTTTATCCTGTGCAATAATCCAATTAAATTTAATCGTCCAGTTGCATATTCCCACGGAATTTAGAAGGCTACTTTTTACATCGAAAAACGTTTTTCGTCCGTTCGTTCGTGTATTCCTTAGGCTGTACTACTATTACGAGGAACGAATGAACAATTTTTGACGTCTATAGGTTGTAACACAACGACGAATTTTGATCCATCTTTTTTAAAGGTGTGCGAGTAATTTCCCGAACAGTTTGACCTTTGGAACTTGTGAAGCTCGTCCGGCAGAGTTTGTTTCGACGAGTTTGAAATGGATCACTATCAGGCGACCTTTCTCCTTCTAGTCTCTAATAGAGTCCAGTCCAGTTCCATGAAAATATCGATCTTATGAATTTACCGATACTTCGTTCGTTGGTTCGTTCGAAAACAGAAAGTAGTACCTCCTAGCACTAACGAGGGTAAAGCCGCGAGACACAGCTATTTTCTAGAAGAGCTACTTTCCAGTCAGACATGAATACGTAACGAAGTATGTATCGTAGCACCAGGTCTTCTGGGAAGCGATCGCGCCGGTTGCCATAACAACGCGCCGCATAAACACAACGCACACACCCTCACACGTGTGAATAATCCAGATGACCTGTTTAGGTTGGGGGTACAGTGGGGTAACAGTTGAGAAAAACAGTCGCCCAACCAGCTGAAAGTTGCGAGGAAAAGAAAGTTGGTCGTAGGATAAAGTAATGGCTACAAAACATCAGAGAATAGACAGGAATAGGCGTCAAACTATTGAGACTCGCGAGAGATCGAATTAAATATGCTGAACTGACTGCCAACCTTCAATGGAGGCTGGAGAGACACCGTGAAAAGAAAAAGAAGAGAACAGCCGAAAGTAAAAGTCAAAGTGCCGGACAAAGTGACGTCCTAAGCAACATTTCCTTACTTTGACCGCTGAAAACCAGGCATGTGCGATTTCCTATCATGTCAATCAGTGCGTGTTTGGTAGACATCAGTTGTGACGTAGAGACGTATGTCTCTACTATCTGTCGCATGTGCTGTAAAACACGCGTAGCTGTTGGGATATTTCTATGGCCACGCACATGTCGTGCGCGTGCGCACTGATACAAGCCTAGCGTATTTGCGTGTTGGAACTTTAGGATCCGCACTGGCGTTTTTTTATTCAATAAAACGACTGTTCATCCGAAAGACAAACTGCGTCAACATCGCATATTATTATTGTTTGTAAAAACGGAGGGCACTGGAAACCTGGACATTTGAATGGCGTGCATGGAGCCAAACCCAACACGTAGAAGCCAGTTTCAGTTACAATTTTAATTGCAAAGTATGATGTAAAATGCACCCAAGGACAGTCGCCACTTCGGATAGAACTATTATGTAAACTACGGGCGAAGCCTTAGGCTATGGAAATGGGATGGTAGTGGATTGGATACTGGTGGGAAATATGGAAACTATGGCGTTATTAATATTATTTTGGATCAGGAGCTAAAGTCTTAAAAAGTTTTAGACTGTTATTTTTATATAGATGGAACTAACCATGAGTATTTCCCCATATACAGGGTGTCCCAAAAACGAGTGTCAAGCGAAAGTCCAGTGGTAGAGGACCTTAAGGGGTACCCGAATCACCCCCATGTATAAATAATAATAAAATAATAAATAAATTCTGCGAACAACACACATGTATGTTCCGCGATTTTTCGTAGTTTAGAAGTTATGGCCTTTTTTCTCATTTTTCTACTAAAATGCGACAACTGACACCGATTTGCTCATACTGACTGCAATAATTGAGATAATTGGCTGATTTTTTTTCAAATGTGGAGCTGAATAATAGGGTCATATTACCTGTTACAAAAAAAAGGTGTGACACTAGCCAAACTGTTACAAATTAAAAAATAATTTCATAAAGTGAGCGTTGATAAAACGCTATAAACTCTTAAAAGAGCAATTAAAAGAAAAACTCGCCTAATATTTTTTTTCCAAACCAACTTCATAAACTTCCGTTCTTCGTTAGCTATCTACCCTATTACTTTTATTGGTCTATCATTAGAGGATCATAGCAAAAAAATTATTTAAAAATTCTTTGGTCGAAAATTCTCTCACTCATCGCTATTACTGAGACTTCGCTGTCTGACCGTCTGTCACCGGGCTGTATCTCATAAACCGTGATAGCTAGACAGTTGAAATTTTTACAGAGGATGTATTACTGTAGTCGCAAATATTTAAGGGAGCTCCCATACAAGAAACGTGATTTTTGACATAAAAACGCAACGATATCACGATGTATTTTACCACTAGCGCCATCTAGTGATGTCTTCCGCAAAAAAAAATCTGCACAAATCGTAATCAAGATTTGTACAAATAAATGTATTAAGTAAAATAAGAACAAATATGTTTTTTATGTTATTAGATTAGGCCGACAGTTTCCCTTCAGGTTTAAGTAAGATGAGTGAGAGAATTTACGACCAAAGAATTTTTAAATAAAATTTTTGCTATGATCCTCTAATGATAGACCAATAAAAGTAATAGGGTAGATAGCTAATGAAGTAAGGAAGTTTTTGAAGTTGGTTTGGAAAAAAAATATTTGGCGAGTTTTTCTTTTAATTGCTCTTTAAAGAGTTTATAGCGTTTTATCAACGCTCACTTTATGAAATTCTTTTTTAATTTGTAACAGTTTGTTTAGTGTTACGCTTTTTTTTTAAACAGGTAACATGACCCTATTATTCAGCTCCACATTTGAAAAGAAATCAGCCAATTATCTCAATTATTGCAGTCAGTATGAGCAAATCGGTGTCAGTTGTCGCATTTTAGTAGAAAAATGAGAAAAAAGGCCATAACTTCCAAACTACGAAAAATCGCGGAACATACATGGGGGTGATTCGGGTACCCCATAAGGTCCTCTACCTCTGGACTTTCGCTTGACACTCGTTTCTGGGACACCCTGTATATGGGGGATATAAAGGTACATGAGGTTTCGGTCGTAGCCTTGTCACCACCAAATGGAGTCAGCCGGGTTTCGATAACTAGGTCGTGTCTCTCTTCTTCAAGTCTGCCCAAATTTTCTTTCGTCTCTCAGTATGTTGGTTCTCCTCTGGAGGTCTGATTATTTCTCAACCGATCTTCACGAAACTTGGTTTAAAGATTGTTTTAGTCATGAAGGGTTTTTGATTGGTATTTTATCCATTACGAGGGCTAAGTGCTTGAGAAGTCGCAAGCATTCAGCCCGCTACCCGTTAGCTTGGTTGCTTGTTCGCAGAACTACTAGTTTTTTTTATTTACTTACAACATTTCGAGTATGACTTTTGGCAACTATAGAACCTTTCAGTTGTTCGAGTAGTCGAGTTCGAAGTAAATTCTGACGCTAAAATATTAGTTGTATTATTATCGTCCAGTATACCACTGCCTTTGCAGTGTCTAAGTGTGAGTTTAGTCTCTGTTTATCTGGTCAGGCCACGTCACCCCGATGTCATAGAGATACCGCCCAACACGAATCGAACAAAGCTTCTAAGAACCGACTAGATTTTCCACCATTGTACCTAACTATTTTCACTAGTCACCTCGATTTTCGCTTTAAGTTTCCATGAAAATCCATTATGCGAATAGCTTTTGGAATTATTAGTGACTATTTGAATAGGTTAGTCTGTCTGAAAGGGGTTTTTGTGTGAAAAAATCTTTGTATTGTATTGAATAAGTAGAATAAAAAGTCCTAGGAAAATATCCTTTATTATAATTTGAAATACTAGAATACATATATTTTTTATTGTAGTATATATGATTCTAGCCCCCTTACTTATAAACGATGACTAAGTTTATGTAACGTTTGGCACTGTATGTTAACTTTGAAACGTTTTATTATGTTTTGTATTCTATTTTCATACATACTGACTTTGCCATCTCATAGTCTTGTGTTAGTGAAAGCTAAATTTCTATGTAACTTCTTATTTTCATGATAGTAAGTATATGCCAATATATTAAGATTTTAGTTAAAATTTTACGATTATTATAAGCAGTTCATTTTCATCAATGCTAGGTCCCACTGTCTCAGAGTCATGTCTGTGGTGGCAGTGGAAAGTCTGCTGTAAAAAGTTTTAGATGCAATGCAGCTCCATTCATTTAGATTCTATTCTTGAAGAATATGTTTTATTATGTTTTGTACATGCTTTAATAGTAAGCACTCCATCTTCATCGATGCAAGGCTTTACTATCTAAGTCCGTATCAGTGAAAGTTAAAGTTCTCTGTAGTATTCTAATTTTAATTATCGATCTTAAAATACTGCATATTAAACTTTAAATAGCATTTTTAAGCTGTCCATTTTTACCAATGCAAGGCTCCACTATCTCAGGGTCTAAAATAATGGGAGCTAAAATTCTTTTTACCACTTATTGTAGAACGATTGTTTCAGACTCTCGAGTAGTTATTGTACATGCCGCTTTTATCGGTATTCTAACAGTAAGTACTCCATCATTATCGATGCTAGGCTGGATCGCTTCAGGGTCCGTGTCTTCTGGCAGTTTGAATTCTTTGTTGAGTTCTTTCAAGATCTTAGAATAGGGAGTGGTCTGTTTATGAACTGCTTTGACTATGAGGACGTTGTTTAGAAATTTTACTGTTACCTGGAAATAAATAGATGCATATCTAGATAAGTATAATATACCTGTATTAATCTTTCGGAAGATTTTCTTTAAAAACCATATGAAAATTCGTTGCGAGACAGACATACAGTGTTCGATAAGGATTTTGTTAGCAGAATTACTTACTCGAAGTCCTCCATGTATCGAAAGGCACGCTCAGCAGGTGATACTGGTTTGTTATCTCTGATAGCATTCATGTCAAGTAAGAGGCCTTGAAGCCACCTGAACACTTTAACACTAGGTGACCCACCAGACTAAGTGAAAAGTAGAACAAGATGGTAGAACTTTCGCCTACCTCATCAGGATGAAACTCGCTGACATCAAAATGTAGATTCAGCACCGTTTCCTCTCCGTCTTTGTTGACGAGTGGCGATTTGGTGATCTCTTCCCATTTAGTAGGACCCTTGTCTTCGGTGTCCTTCAATGATGTTACACCTGCCTGCATGGATGTCGTCTCCCCGTTGTGGCGTTCTACATTTGTGCTGTGACTGGAAAAAACATTTTTAACTAATACGTTTATATGACTAACTAAAATGATTAAAAACGGGATTTTTTCCATTTAATTTTGAGCGTTTATTTTCCATGGCGCTATATTTCAACATCTCCTTGCTTACAAACGAGGGTTAACAGATGTCTGTCTTTTATCGAGGCGTGGGAATTCAAAGGTCAGACAGAAACAAACTTTACATACCTAGTCATCTTTAAAATCATCATCTATGAGAGGGGCAACTTCCTACCAACTGCTACTCTTACCTCAGTTGGGTCATTTCCTTTTCTATCCTTCGCATCTCATTGGCAAACCTCTGCTTCATGGACACAAACGCATCATCGAACATTGATTTGTCAGCTCTCTGTATAGGAACTGAGATGTCCGAACCCAGGGTTGCTTCAGACTTCTGGGACTTGCCTTGTTTGTGTAGACTCGTTTCAGAAGTGTAAGAAGAGTTATCAGACATTTTGTATTTGAAATATTGCAGCTTCTTTTTCTAAATAATTCGCTGTCCTATTTTGTTCTGTGCATTTTCAGCGTAATGTTACATGAAGCGGATAATAGTTTATGTATGTGTATGTGTGTGTGATTGTAGTTTATTCTTGATAGATTCAGATATTGTGTAGATGTAATTTTGAATGGCAAGCTTAGGTGTTTCTTCTTATTTCATATCTTCTACTAGCTGTATTAGCTGTTCTAATTTGTTATGTACCATTATGTTCCATGCTTTCAGTTTAAATAGTGTAAAACTAATAATTTTTTTGTTTCTAAAAACAAGAAGACGTTCGTAAGGAAAAAAATATTGATAAGGATGATCACAAATTTCTTTGCATCTAAATTACTTTACTGAATGGTATATACTTAAGTAATGATGAATGATGGTGTTTTTTAAAAAGTACCTAACTAGCGCGCTAATCTAGAAAATAAGTGAAAGTAGCAAGAGATCCGTCTCTGTTACATATTTCTATAGACTATTAATTAAAACCATAATAATACAGATAATATTTAACACAATAAGTACAGGTAGACCAATCCCTGTTCTAATATTATAAAGAGGTAACGTTGGTTTGTATGTATGTTATGTATATTGGGGAGAATCTCTGAAACTACTGGACCGATCTCAAAAATTATTTTACCAATAGAAAGCTACATTGTCACGATAATCCCACGGGAACAGGAGGGTTACTGCGGTTTGTTTCGATACGACATCGATACGATAATACAATGAATCTACTGTCACATTCTGATAGTAGGGTGACAGTAGAACCATCGTATTATCGTATCGTTGTCGTATCGAAACAAACCGAAGTAACCCTCCAGGACTTACGTGGGTGAAACCGCGGGACTGCAGCTAGTAAGATATAATTATGGAGGTTAATAAATAGGTAATAATACCATAACAATTAAATTTTATTTGGTTTGAAATCACGAAACAAGAATAATTTTGTTTGGTTATAGATTGTATTCATTCTGCAGCAAAGATTTAGAAAAGTGTAGATAGATTAATAAAATTAGCCCCTAAAGGCATTAAAAGATCTCCAGATAAAACGGTCTCCATTCTATTAAAACAATTTATCACAATTTAATAATAATAAACAACAAAGGGGATAAAATTACAACGCCATCAAATTTTAATTGACTGTTGACATTTCGACATCTCGCGTATTGTGCTAGCAGTGTTGCCAGATCAAATAATATTACCCTTGAGATGTGGTATTTGGCTGTGGGGGTGGCCACAGATTGTCATTCCGCCTCGGTTGCCGGGGTAACGGGGCCTAAACACGGGCCCTATTAATCTCGAACTTAGGGCGTGTCGAAATATAGGGTTACGCGTTCCGAATGTTTGTTTTGATTCAATTTATTATTAACGGTCGTGCTTGTGTTGTATTGTATTAATTTTATATTTCTCTTGATTGGGTTGATATTTATATAACAAGATAAACTTTACGTGAAGTAAAAAATATCAAACAAAATTATTATTAAGCTATTGCATAACTTTTATCGCGGGCTTTGAGCTTTGAATGAAGAAATTTCGTAACGAAAAAACCTAACACCCCCCACTCCGCCTACCATGTTGCCATGGTTACCATTTAGCTCGTAATATACATGGCCGAGATACTTAGCTAACGTGGTACAAAATAAAAATTAATTATAATTGCATAAGTTGATAAAAAATGCCATGCAATAGCTTTACCGCAGTCCCCGAGCGAGTGCCACACGTTTTTATTTTTATTTTTTGGACACAATAGATGAGAGTTTCACCACTATCTTACCTGATAGTAAGTGATGATATGGTCTAAGATGTAGCACACTCGTCTAAAAGAAGATGACAGTGGAACAAGATGCGACCCGTCGTCTTTAGTGGTTGCACCGGTCCAGTACCTACCTATAATAAATCAATTTTAAATAACAAAAAACACTTATAAAACATAATTAAAATTAAAAACTAAATTAAAACTAAAACTTATTAAAATAAAACTAAACTAAAAACTAAACTAAATCTAAATCTGCTAAAATCTTGGTGGAGGGAAAAGTGCCCAAAATACTGGCTGCATTGCCCCGTTGTATACAAATACTTATTTTCTGGGCAAAATACAAGCCAGCATTCCGGTCAACCGTTGCCTCCACCAAACGTTTAGCTAGCTCTCTGTACAGCTCCAGAGCGGCCGGCCCCCACGGACCTAAAGTCTCCACCCCAAACGGCACAAACATGTAACCCCTATCTAGATTACTATATTTGTGCCGTTTAAGGTTTTAAATTGTATTCTTTTTGTTCTTCTTTTTATACAGGTGTATATTAGAAAACTATTATAAGCCTAGTTTAACATTATATTTTAAAGCCTGCAGTTTTTGTAGATATTTATTTTTATTTGTTTATAATCTACACTAATATTATAAAGAGGAAATATTTGTATTTGTGTGTGTGTGTATGCGTCTGTATGTTTGTTATGAATAAACTCAAAAACTACTGTGCCGATTTCAAAAATTTTTTCACCATTAGAAAGCTGCATTCACCCTGAGTAACATAGGCTACCTTTAATCCCTACTTTTAAAAATAGGCTAAAAATTGGTGGGGAGGTAGCTTAGACCTAGGTGAAGGACATAGGATACTTTTGATCCCGTAAATCCCACGGGATCGGGACTTACGCCGTACGCGGGTGAAACCGCGGGGCGCAGCTAGTTTTATTGATAAAGAAAAGTCAACGCTAACTCATTGACATCTAATGTGTGTCGCAAGGGGCAACACATTTATTATTATAATAACAAAAAAATAACAACAAAAACTTGCAAACAGATTTGATATTTATCTCCTTAAATTACAATAGCAACATTTCCAACCCTAGTCGCGCGCGCGCGTGGGGGTGAATTTACCGCGAAAACAGCGCGGGTAAAATTGACAGATCATTTTTTATTCGTTTCGGTTTACTCCATTGTTCCACTGATTGCCAGGTGGTCGGGAAGTTAGGAAGTAAATTATACCACCTTGCTGTGAGGGAAAATATGAATAATAGCCATGTTGTAGTCATGCTAGAAGCTAGAGCTACCCTGTGTAGACCAGTGGTAGATACCTCGGCTTTTGTTTCGAAAGTCAGGAGAAAAATATTTTTTCATTTAACGACTTTTTTACTACAAACGATAGATAAGCATTTGAACACTATTTCACCTGGTAAGGTATGATACCTACGGTCTAAGATGTACCACTCTCATGTAGAACAAAGAAAACGGTGCCCTTAGCGCAATTGGTAATACACCAATGGAAGGGATTCATAATATTGTATAAGGAAGTTTTAATGATGAAAGTCTTTTTTTCAATTCTATATTACCATGAGGCAGGCTTAAGGGGACAGTCTACCTACTCTTTTCTCCGTACAAACTTTACAAACGTAGTTGACTGTTTCCTCCCTGGATAAAGATTTTAGAAAAAAATATGTTTATGCCATATGTCCTATATCAGCCATGACCATGCCCCTACGTTTTGATTTTTTTCATTCACTATTTTTTCTGAATTTTATTTCTATTCTAACTAAAAAATAAAAAAAAAAAACAAAACGTAGGGGCATAGTCCTGGCAGATATAGGTTTTATGGCATAAACATATTTGCTCTAATGTCTTTATCCAGGGAGGAAACAGTCGACTACGTTTGTATGGAGAAAGAGTAGGTAGGTAGACTGTCCCCTAATAGTTTAAAACATAATTTTGAAGTAGGTATAGTATAGTATTAGATAGAGTAATCCCTAGGTTCATAACAACAAATTACTAAACTTATTTTAGTGCTCAGGTAGGTACTAAAAGACTAATATCCATAAAAAAAAATATTACAACCGCCTCAAAGGGGAGGCCGGGCATTTTTAATTTTGTTAAAATGAGTGCTCCGTATCTCGGGGGAGAGTGGGTAAACATGGACACGAACTGCGACTGTCATTACGTAATTTACTTAGTGTCAAATATTGTTTCTTTTTTTTGTTATATTTTTTTAGCATACGGTTCTCTAGATATATGATATTTGAAATGTCCAGTGACAAGGCTGCATACATGATATCAACACTATTATTTTCTGTATTGTACTTTTTTATTTAAGAAACTCTATGGCAAACGCTCAAGAACTACGAATTAGTTATCTGAAATACGTATACTTGATTACTTACTTATTACCTCGGCCTCGGTCCCTGATTGTAACTACGTACTTTAAAATGAATACTACTTTTTAAACTAAAATTCCTCTTTTTTTGTTCTCACCTTTTTTCAATTCTTAAATTATTGTATAGGATGGATATTTCTAAATACCTACTAATGACACGCATTCACAACGTGGGCACCCGCGGTCCTTTCGTTTTTAGACTGTTTTTCGTTTGAGTAGCTGTCTAATGGCTAGGCATCAGGTGGCATATCTCTGTGCGTAAATAAGCCAAAAGAAGCTATAATACTTTAAAAATACTATCATGTAGACTAAAAACATTTTATTACTAAAAACAAACTTAAGATATTACCCTCCTTTTTTGAAGTCGATTAAAATAATTCATCACAGAGTTCCTTTTAATTTCAAATTAACCTCAATATTAGATCCCCCAGTTTACGTCCCAATATTTCATTACCGCTGATTAAACTATGATATCACGATATTCTGGGATATCCCCATCAATTTGCCAGTCGCTCGGTCCCGCGCAATCAGTAAATTGGACTACATAAATACAAACATGACCTGTAGTCGAGTTACTAACGGTTCTCGAACTAATTTCCTTCTCGATTAGGAAAATATTCTTTATATGGAGGCTTTTGCCTGACTCAGTTAAAGAATTATCCTTTAACGACATGGTGTTGTTTGCATATATTTTCCACACTGTTATGCCAAGATAGTGTTTAACCTATGGTTGTAAACTAACTTCTTTTAGAGCAAGAGTGGCTTAGATTTAAAAATAGTCCTATTTAATATTTTAAATGCAAAATATCTTATCTTTTTTGTAAGTTAACGTAACTACTGAACTGATTATGATGAAATTAGAATCGGTGCCTGTTAGATAAAAAGAAAAATACATAACGAAAATAGATTTAATTTAAAAAAGTAGGTAATTCGATTTTTTTTATTATTCACTCGTTGAGGTCATTAAACGGACTTCAATTTTAAAACACCTTAAATTGATTCTTGTTATTATTATATTTTATTATTTTTGATTTTATTTCCTAAACCTTATATTATTGACATAATAAATCGAGATTTTTCTAAACTTTTTTATTTCCAACAGTAGTGGCGTTTGGTACGCAAACGGTCGCCGGACACGCGAGCACCGTGTGATCCTATCGCATCCCTCACTGGGATAAAACACCCCACAGGAAATTAGAAAAAAAAAACCAAACCGAGATGACGCAATATCGTAAAAATCGGAAATTATCACCATTCCCATTTGATTCATTATTTATTTCTGATTACCATATAAGAGTCCGCTTACATTTAAATTTGTTTGTTCTAAATGAAATAGGTTGCGCTATTAAGTAAGTAGAATTATTGCCTGGAGACCGTTTCCAGTGGTAAGGCCGCCTATTTAGCCACTTTAGTTTTTACCATTTTTATACCTAGGTACAAAAAAGCTTTCAATCAAATGAAATCTAAAATCATAAATCATATATATGTCTGTAAGTCTAGGCTTATGTATCATTAGATATTGTGCTGTAATATCAAATTGATAATATTATGAAGAGAAAATATATTTTAATTTGACTTTAGCTACAGGTACATATAATATGCTCTTGAACTATTCTCCCGAAAAGAAACTCCCGCATCAGGGGCAGCCTTCATGTCCGAGACATTGCAGACAAATTGCAAGAATGCCGCTTACGGTGGTACGGCCACGTTCTACGAAAACCGGCTAGTTACGTGGGAAACAAATGTCTTGCCATGGCGCCTCCGCCCGGTCGCGGCAGATTCGGAAGACCCAAGAAGTGCTGGCTTGACGTTGTAAGATCGGATATGCGTGCAAATGGAATCACTACACGGGATGCCGAAGATCGTGCGAAGTGGAGACGTAAAAGTAGGAAAGCGGACCCCGGGCTCTCGAGAGAGATGCAACCGGGAACAACGCGCGGATGATGATGAGGCTCTTGAACTATTCACATTTGCCAGTAATAATAGGTATTATGCCATAGCATATACTCTATAATCGATTTTCCATTATTTTTTTGTACAAAAGCAAAAAGCATGTTAATAAGCTTGAAGTAGGTATGCTTATTTTTAGCACAATGCATTCACATGTGCTAAAACAAAGAAAACATCGAAAATAACACGGACGCATGCTAGTAAAAAAGCAAGATATACCTACGAGAAAAAAAAGTGTGGCATTTGGGGACTACCGCGGTAAAGCATAGCATTTTTTTTCTTAGGCTACATGTTAGGCGGAGTGGGGGGTGTTAGGTTTTATTTTCGTTACGTAATTTCTTGATTCGGTAGCCGCGCTCAAAGCCCGCGATAAAAGCTGTGCAATAGCTTAAACGTAGGTATGTTATTAATATGTAGTAGGTACATCCGTTGTCTAATACCAATAGTACAAGCCTAGTTGCTTAGTTTGGAGCTAGATCGCGCTGTGTGTAACGACTCCAAACATTTTTTTGTGTTTTCTCATTAACCCTAACGATGCTCCATTACCCGGCTGATTTGGCCCACGCTCCCCACAGACAATAAAGGTGTGGCAATAATCAGTTTCATTAGCGAGATGACCCGAGTCTCCCCTACGATGCGCACGCGTCGGACTTGGATCAATCAATGATGATGGATGACTGATGTGTTTATTTTTTAACTTCTAGTAGCCTTATTAATACACGTGGAGTAAGGTCGGAGTAACTTTACCACTTTTTGTTTCTGTCTGTCAACTTTGAAAGTATCTTGTCACGGAAAACGACAAAACGTGTTCTCAGGCTATCGATGTTTTTTTTGTTTACGTATTAAGTATATCTACTGAACTTTATAATATATTTAGTTACCTACCTAACTATCCTACATCAACGAATGCTAGCATGCTACGATCCGTCCTCACTTCCAACTTATTGAAATATTCAAATATTTTATTCATTCACGAATCTGTTATGTTTACAAATACATGAAAGTTTTAAAATTAGTGGTAATGATGATATACCTATGGTAACGTGTTACTAGGCGCGAATAGAACTAGTGCAACTATTCTGTAACTAAATCGTCTCAACATCGCCTCAGCGTCCTTAAATTTTCTTGAAAATTTTGCAAAAATGAAAAAAAACTAACGATGCTGAAGCAATGTTGTGACGATTTAGTTCTAGAATATGTATAATAAATAACCCTAATGAGTTTTTTGCATGGTAGGAGTAGGTTTCTACCTACAGAACACACAGATCTTACTACACCAATGTGTGGTGTGACATTGTGGATAGAAACGTACCTACATCTATTTAACTACCAATAGGTATACTAAGTAATAATTAGGTCATTAAAAGAAAGATAGGCTACGCGCGTGGCTTGGCTCGTGCCTCCACTCACGAGTCATCGAACAATGCATTCGTGACGCACGGACACTTTACCCTATCGACCATACTCTGACTCTGTGACTAGAATCCTGGATAAACATAATAATGTTATCCTACTTATAATAATAATAAAGTTTGTACCTACTTATAGAATGCGTACTAAGGTCGTACTTAAATAAAACATGCTAAAAAAAAAAGGCTAGTGCCTGCCGGGTTCATCGAAAATTATTGATTCCATGCCGCAATGTTGTTGATTTTTTGTGTGTATGAATTGTAGAATTGTAGGTGACATTCTTGAAGACAAAAATTTGCCGATCCACATTATCGACAAAAAATGAATAAAAATTTCCGTCGTGAAATAAAAATGCTGCAGACAGATGCTGTTGTGACTAGTTATTGCATTATCATCGGTTCATGTACACAGTTATCTAATAAATGATTACTAATTTCTGGATGCAAGTGATAGCTATGGGACGCTACAGGAGCCACAATATGTCTTCCAACGGACGATAATAGGCCGTTAATGATAATGATGAGGGATTCAAAATTGAAACCAATACGCACCCGTAGTATAAAGGACAATGCTCTTTGTATTGTCTTCTCTGTGCTACATTGTATGCTCATATTTGGATAGCTACCAAAGCTTTACTTTGTATGGAAATGTCGTATTAACCCATATACTACTCCAACTAATAGATCAACCTGGGGGTAATCGAATGCGAGGGAATCACAGATATCTGAACATGCTGGAGGGGTACTTTAATGGTACAAACGAAAGAAATAAAATCGTTCGTTTTATCATTCGTAGAATTAAAGTAGAGGCTCTAGTCTGTGGAGGGAACGTGTACTTGTTCCGATACGTTGACCGTCAATACAGCCACTTAGGAAAACAGGTAGATACTTTTCCACTGTTCTTTCTTCGTCGGGGACGCTATATCGTATACATATAAATAGGTGTTAGTGTTCGAGGTCACGTTGTTCTTTCTTCGTCGCGAAATGCTAGTTCGGTTCTCTTAGAGGAGGCGACCTGCCTAAAACAGACAGTTGCTCATGGGAGTGGCCTGACGGTACATCTGCATGCCCAAAGTGGCCATAGTCGGGGACGCTATAACATAGGTATTATATAAATAGGTTTTAGAGTTCGGGGTCCCGTTGCTCTTTCTTCGTCTAGAAGAGCGTATTACATCTTAGACCAATCATCACTCACCATCAGGTGAGATAGTAGTAAAACATCTATCGTGTGGAAGAAGAAAAAATGTACAGAATGTCCCTGACAAGGTATTGCGAGCGAGATGAAGGAATGCACTCGGACAAAGGGTCCATTGGCATTTATCTTAAGGTGTGGTGGAACGTTTTAGTTGTTATCGCTCTAACTCGTTATTATCTCACATGCGCACACGCCGCCCATAGAGCTGAGCCATTTAGAAATTACATTCATATTTTTCATATTCATATTCATATTTATTTCATAAACATGGGTTACATAAAGTTGGTAATAAAATAAAATAGTACAGCCAAGTTTCGCCTAACGGCATATGAAAACAGAATGTTGTCTTAAATTAACTAAGAGTCATGGGCATGTAATTAAATTGAAAATTATTAGGTCACATTCTAAGAAAATAATGTTAAGTAAAAAATGTCAATACAGTATTAATTTAATTTATGATTGAAATGAAAATTGTCAAAATTAAAATACATACCTAAAATAAATACATACATGAAATGAAAAAATGTCAAAATCAAAATACATACCCAGCAATTACTTACAATTTCTGTCATTTAAGAAATGTCTTATGTCATAGTACACTTTTTCAGCAAGGAAGTCATTGAGTGCTGCTCTAAATCGTTTACTATCATTAATAGACCTAATCGATGGTGGAATTTTATTGTAAATGATAGGTGCCATACAGTTGACGCTCATTCTCATAAGAAGACTTCCGCATGTATTGGTCGTCACCAAAGTACCGTGACGTCTACTTTCAATACATTTACTTTTAAAGTAGTCAGGGTTAGTTCTAACAAAATTGGCGATCTCACTAATGTACATTGACGGAACCGTTAGAATTTTATACTTACGAAAATATGGTACGCATGAATCATCGGGCAATAGACCAAATACAGACCTAATACATTTCTTTTGGGCTATTAAAACACTCTCCTTATCAGTGGTGTTTCCCCAAAACATTATGCCATATCTTAGGGTAGATGCAACATAACCATGATATGCTGTTAGAAGTGTCATGATATTTGCCAATTTTTTTAACTTATATAGTGCATAAGAGAATTGATTCAATTTTTTTACTAAATTAATTATGTGAGGTTTCCATGTCAGCTTATTATTTACATTACTTAGGTACACTGAAATAAAAATCGTAATTTTAACTTTAATAATTGAGGAGTTTTTTGATGAGAAGATATCTTCTCATACATAGGTACAAATTGATGGAAATGAAAAGATAGAGTTTTCATGGAATTTCCGCTTATAACTTTTTATTTTTGGTTCAACGACTAAAAGTTACTTGAGAAATGTTGTAGATAGTTTTATTTGCAACAAAAAATATTAGCTAATTTCTTTTGTAAGACCTTATAGTTCGTCGATAAACCATAAAAACCATTCAAACCCCCTTTTCCAAGATGGCGGCCGTGGGACAAGGGCTGTAACTCCCCACAAACTTGGATTTAACTTTAAACTGACCTACCCGTGATAGATATCTCAAAAATAAAATTGCATCCTCTGACAAATGCAACCCCAAATGTAACTTTTCAATCGACTAAATGGTCTATGGACTATGGACTAAATTATGTACCTAACCTGTCCAGTTGTCATTTTAGAGGAACAATTCTATAATTTACAAATTCTATGGCGTGAATGTTGGATTCATCTCCCGAGTATGTAAGCGACAGACAAACTGACCTTATCTACTGCCGAAAGCTGTTTATAGGCTTTCGAACATTGCTTTCAAATGATAAGATTTTCTTAAACGGGCTTTTAAAGTTCTTTAGAGAATGCTACGAAATAGGTAACAGGCTACTGGCTGTCAATATAATTTGGAACTGGTGGTAACCGAAATACGTGCATTTTAATACTATGGGGATTACCTTTTACTAGTACTTTGTTTTGACGAAAAATGTATTTTCGTTTGTTTGGGCGCTTATTTCCTACTATGGCTCTGCTTATTTCCACAATGGCGGAAAATCGTATGACGTGAAAATCTCCGACGTGTTTTAATTTGGATTCAAAGTGAGTATTTATAACAGTCTTTGTCCTTACTGATCAACGCACAGCCTAAACCGCTGATAGTAGAGAGCTGAAATTGGCTCCTTCTCTCCTCTGAGCACTCTGCTATCATCGATTTATAAGCTACTAGCTGCGTCCCGCGGTTTCACCCGCGTAAGTCCCCATTAGAAAGCTATATTGACCCTGAGTATACCTAACATTGGCTACTTTTGATCCCGATATTCCCACAGGATCGGGACTTACGCGGGTGAAACCACGGGACGCAGGTAGTTTTATAATAAAACATACTATAGTAATGAATAATATTAATTCCGCAAGCAATAGGTTTATGACCCGTGAATGTGTCATAGGAGTCACACAATAACTTGATATGTTCTAACAATGGACGTGTACTGTCTATGGTCAAGCTATAAGTGGTCTCATTTCGGTGCAAACCAACTTAGAGACGAGTACAAGCCGCGGTTCGCAATTAATTATTTCAATACTTAATTGTTTTATTCAAAACAGCCGTATTCACAAAGGCCCCTATGCTATTGTCACATTTTCGCCGACGCTGAATATCACTCACAAGAGCAAGACAAAGCATGTACCTATGAATCGGAATGTCGGGTCATGAAGAAGAAGATAAAAAGAGACTGCATATAGCGGAGATGGGAACGTTGAGATTTATGTGTGGAGTGACTAAAATGGATAAAATAAGGAACGAAGAGACAAGGGAAAGCCTGAAAGTAGCGTCGGTTACGAAGAAAGTTAAAGGGAATAGTCGGAGTCGGTATGGACATGTTATGAAGAGAGAGGAGATGCATGTGAATAGAAGAGTGCAGAGTGAGTGGTGAAGAGGTGAAGGACGACCTACGAAATGATGAATGGACTGTGTGAAACAGGATAGTGAGTGAAAGATGTAAACGATGAGTTGACGGCTAATAGAAGACATGACAGCGGGGTCTAAAATCTAGCACGCTTACCTAGAAAACCAGCAAACGGTACGACAGTAAAACCAATTGTTTTGTTATGTTATTTAATATAAGTTTTGGTTCTTGGGAATACATCCATGAATTAATGCACAGTGCACTGTTTGAGCTTACTGTACCTAATATCCTGAGGCAGCTACCTCTCAGTTTATTATTATTTTATAGTCCACGAGACTGGACTGTTGATATCAACTCCTTCAGGTACCTGCCATCTATGCATCCAAGACTTTAAAATATTGATTAAAGTTGAATGGACAACAACACTTGTGACTAGGGTTGCCAGATTGCCGGGATTTCCGGGAAAGTCCCGGAATTTAACGTGTTATCCCGTGTCCAGTAATTTCACTTTACTGTCCTGGAATTCATGAGCACTAGTTTTTTCCCACAAAGTTAGGTACGACACCACGGTGCGGCGCGATTCTAGCGCCAAAGTCGCTAAATTGGCAGCACTGTGTCTAACATTCACATTTCACACTGTGATTGCACGAGGGGAGGAGTATGATTATAGTAATTTAATTTTTATCTAATACTCCAGTCCATTTGTGTTTTTGTTAAGAAAGTTTTGGGATACCTAGTTCTGTTTTTTTTTCTATTTATATGTATTTTGGGGTGCTGAATCCGAATCGAAGGTTTGCGGACAAAATTTCGTGATGCAACATTTAAAAAATCGCAAAAATGTGTATTTTATTTCATTTTTTGGTTTGTTGCTTAAAACTCAAAAACTGCACATTTCTGTAAGCAGACCATTTACTAAAAGCCTAGTTAGACTAGCCTAAAAGCCCAAAACCTAGTTTTCGAATTTTAAGCAAAAAAAAGGAAAAGTAGCAGAATTTTTTTTCAATGTGGCGCCACAAAACATTTTTAACAAACCTCAGATTCGGATTTTGAACCCCAAAGTATACCTACTTTGGGTACATAATAGTATACCTATTATTGTATTTTGGGGTGATGAGAGTAATTTAAAAAAAAAGACATTAGAACTACCCCAAAATTTTTTCACTAGACAGCTTTTAGAGTCTAATTGCATTGAATTATAAGTACCTACCTACCTACTTATAGATATTATGTCTAAGTATAAAATATTTTGCATATTTTAGTTCTAAAATAAGAACATAACTAGTAATTTTGTAATATGTTTGCTATTGCCCGTTCAACGGCAAACATTTGTAGTTGGATTTTGACTCTACAACTTCAACTCCATTTGTAAAACCAGAAATGTCCAGGAAATTATAAGCCCGTATCTGGCAACCCTACTTGTGACCCTTGTCTTGAATTAATGTGACGTTTGGATCACAATCTTAGATTTTTCTTCTGTTTTCGCGATGTTGGGTTGAAATTAAACTTATTTTTCAGGTTATAATCGCGTTGTTTTTATTATTAAAAAAAAACGAGTAAAATTTCACAATCTTAGCTTAGAAAAACCTACTCACACTCGCCATCTTGATGTTAATAAAGCGGATGTTATTTATTCTTGAAATAATTTTGGACTGAAGAAGGTGCACTTTTTTAAACTAGGTACTAAATGTACATTTTAGGTAAATTTTATTGGTAAGTAACTGGTAGGTAGGTACCTATTATTTGATTCGCTGTGGTACACCTGCCATGACTCTCACTCTTTTGAATGTCGCGTCATCGGTTAGAATTGACGTTTAGTCCACTCTAAAGTTAAAAGGTCAATCTCTCGACGCCCCAATTGATAACCCATCACACGCAGGTCGTAAAGTAAAAAGACCGCAACAGTACCCGCTCTCCGTTTCCTTATACCGCGACAACCTGACCCGGTCATTGATCTATCATCTCACAGAACAATACGTGGTCAGTAGTGCGACTGCGTATGCGACATTATCTTGTGCAAGACATGTAGTTTACCGTTGATTGGTCGCGTTTACCATTGGGAGGACGGAGCGTGCCGTGCCGGTCGGTCAATGGTGTATTGTCTGCCTTTTGAGTTGATGATTGATTGTGATGACGCTGATTTATTGGTTTTATATGAAAATACTTGTTTATTTACTTACAGACTTTCACATTTATAATATTAGTGTAATACTAGCTGGGCCTCGCTGTTTGACCCGCGTAGGTCCAGATCCTGTCGGGGTAAAAAGTAGTCTATATTTTAATCCAGATCTCCAACTATCTGCCAATATACCAAATTTCATCGCAATCGGTTCAGTAGTTTTTGCGTGAAAGATTAACAAACATAGGTACCTACTCGTTTACTCATTAAATTCGGGATAAGTGTATTTTTAGGTTTAAAAATATTTTAAGATTTTTCTTCCGATATCGCGATGTTTGATTGAAATTAAACTCATTTTTCTGTTTAAATCGCATAATGTATTATTTTAGCCTTGTTTCAATGCTCAAGCTTTACGCGATTAAAACCAAAAAAGGTTTTTTATTTATTTTGCGCTTGGTTTATAAAAAAAAACTAAGCCAGCGCCCGCGCCGGCGAGTCTATTGGAAATCACCAAAGAAAATGTGACTAGAAATCTTAAATGAAGGTTCGTATTCAAAGATAATAGAATTAGAGGAGACATGATCCCACGGTGTCACAGTGATTGTACAGTGGCTATTAGATAAACTACCTACTGTTTGTGTAACTGTACTGTACTGTGGCATCTAGGACTGGGGGGTAACTTACGAGAAACTCAAGCCTTTAAGAGGACAGTCTACTTTTCTTCATACAAACTTTACAAACGTAGTCGACTGTTTCCTCCCTGGATAAAGATACTAGCAACATTTTTTTTATGCCATACCTAAGTCCTATATCAATCATGACAATGCATGGTCATGGCAGATATAGGTTGGTTTTATGGCATAAACATAATTGCTCTAATGCCTTTATCCAGCGAAAAAACAGTCGACTACGTTTGTATGGAGAAAGAGTAGGTAGACTCAGGGTTCCCAACTTAGCACTTTCGGTGCTAGATTTGGCACTATTTTCGCAATTCCAGCACTGTAATTTAACATTCAGCACCTAGCACTTAATCTAGCACTATACAGCCATCATTCTGATTTTTTTCTGTTCACTGTAGAAGCGAACTCCGAATGTTTTTAGTTGTGAATTTATCAATTTAGTGTTTCGTGAACTATAAAACCTAGTAGTAGCTAGTAAAGTAGCTTAGACCTGTGCTTGGAGATAGTTTGAAAGCAATGTGTGTATTTTGCAAAACAGAATTTAATGCGAGAATATTTGAAATTTAGCGGCATTCGGAATCAAAAAACACATAGAAAAAAATTATGTCTAAAAAATAGCACTATTTTTTAAATTTTTTTATCAATCTAGTACTATTTTTTATTTTTTTTTATCAATCTAGCACTATTTGAGATGTCATTTAGCACCTATCTAAGATAATGAGTTGGCAACCCTGGGTAGACTGTCCTCTTACCGAAAAGGGGATTCGATATTCCTGAAACCCATATAATTTCCGTGGCGCACACAGACCAGCCCTCGTTCCGAGAAGGCAGCATTATCCAGCTTTTTAGCTGCACATAAACTGCCTCCCCCGTCGGCTCCCGGAGGGTGGACTCAATCGATATGCAAGTTGTTTGCTGGGGTGACCAGGGCTGTGGATTATTTTGGATGACTGAATAAATTTACAATTTCTGGTACAATTTATTGTTTTGTACTTGAGATAGGCTAGCCTTCGACGTCGACGGTCGACGGTGTAACAAGTGTAGGTAACGGTGTAACGGTGTAAAAGAAACTTACTCTAGACTTGAAAGAAAGAAAGAAAATACGTGTATTTCGCTTGGAAGATCCAACGCATTAGCCCATTACCCCATGCCTATTAGTGCAACGTTTTAGATTGAAGCAGTTTTAAGCTTTCTGTGTCTTACTTATTATGTAGTACCTACATATGTTTTTTTTGTTATTTGAATAAATTAGTTTTTATTTATTTACTTTTGTTTATGCTCTATTCTGTATTTGTTGCTGTGACTTGTCCTAATAAACATCATATATATTTTTCTTTCTTAGTTATTTCAAATAAAGCGTACCTACACCTATCTATCTACTCCCAAATAGAAATATCTTTTCAAACCCATAAAGTGTGGATTACCTACAGACACCCTTCAGGTGAGTCACGGGCCATCGTGACGCTATCTCCGACGCTCGTGTGGGTGCCCGCGTCTGTGTGGGTGCCAGACGACCTGGCGACTGTCCTCACACGAGGACGGCTTTGAATTGGCCCTAAAACAACACCTGCGAGGGTAAAGGTACAAAGTTAGAAACATACTGAGCCCACGTACCTACGCAACGTATGCATCTATCGTAGGCAACGTTCTCTGGTAGAGATCGCCCATTGGCGATAAGGTCGCCCTTTGTGTCGATTTAGTTTTAAGTTTTTGTTTCTGTTATTTCTTGTAATTTGTGTTTTTTGTTACAAAAAAGCGTTAAAATCTGTCTGTAAGGCTGGTGTACGAAACAAAACAAACCAGGGAGGATTTTACTGTGATGCGGAAATACATGCGGACTTCGATCGACCGTCATCGATCACTGATGATTCGTTTCTCTTCGGTCGCTCTCGCTCGTTTGGTCATTCTTCATTATCCTACTAATATTATAAATATGAAAATTTGTGTGTAAGTACCTAAGTTAAGAAAGTAAACGAGTACCTATATTACCCCTTCACGCAAAAACTTCAGAACCGATTGCGATGAAACTTGGTAAGCAGATAGCTTGAAAATATAAATATGTTAAGAAATCGTGTAAACTCGTGTATACCTACTACATATTATTGTATTCCATCATATACATATAGCGTGGCGAGGCGTCGCCACGGCCTGTATCTCCATGCCAATTTTTAGGTTTACCCTCGCCTATAGATGTTTCACATCAAAAACTCAAACAAAAAAGCTCAAACGCAAACGCCAATTCAATCCATCCAAAGTACTTGTAGGTGGTAAAATGTTTTTAACATATCCAACGTAACACGCGTCTCTCGAGGGAGAACACACACGGACAGACAGATACACTCGTATACACAGTGTAGACAAACTTTCTTAGTGTGCGTTTGATTTTTCGACACACCTTTATTTTTTCATCTTTTTAGGGAAAGGGTGCCCATGAGAATAGGCTTTTTGCAATTCAATGTTTCGCTTGAATTCTTTTGTAAATAATGACAGTTTGAATATGGGGAAATTCGTGTGGGAAATTGTATTGGAGAAATCAGATATTAATCGAGTTTATTAGTAAAAAACATCAGTAGGTATGTCACTTGAAATATAACCAAAAAGGATTACTTATCTACAATAATATTTTAAAGAGGAAAGATTTGTATTTTTGTATGTTTATGTGTATGTATGTTTGTAATGAATAAACTCAAAAACTACCACCTAGACAAATTTCAAAAAATCTTTCACCATTAGTTAGCTACATTCACCCTGAGTAACATAGGCTACTCCGGATATTCTTACGAGATCGGGATTTACGCGGGTGAAACCGCGGGACGCAGCTAGTTAGTTAGTTAAAACACATTTTGATAAGTTTCTAAAAGGTTATAGATCGAGGTACCTCGTAAAGGTTACCTTTTACTCCGATACAAGAACGGGAGCTTAACCGCTGGACAAGCTATTATTCAATAGAGATGTCCACATTAGTAATTGCAGGTTAAACCTAAGAAGTTGCGTTTAACCCGAGCACACCGTGAAATGGACTCAAATTGCGATACATTGGCTGTGATGCGAAACCGCGTATGTGATTACCGCGAGAAAGCTGCGTATTTTTTGATTAGGTATATTGTGAGACAGTTTCATTTACCTGCCTACATTATATAGGGTCTTATGTAAATGTGTTGCGACTCTTCATAACGTATAATACGACCTCTGTGACATGGTTGACTAAGGTTGCGGGTTCAATTGTCGCGAAGGAAAATTAATATAGGTGTACTAGAATCGGTAGGCCCTGCGCCCGCGCCGCGCCGGCATATTATGCCCGACCAATCTCCAGCGATAAGCGAGCTCTGCACAAAACTATGATTTATCTAAAAAAAACTGAAGCTCACATCGTTGAACCATCTCCAATTTGAAATCTCCCCTATACCTATTATAAACCGTAAATAATAAATAACACTTATTAAGATTCCTTTCATCCCTCAGTCACCCTTTTAATTCACCCTTCTAAAGGTCGCGCAAAAGAGAAGTGACCGTACACCTTTCCTTTGTAAATTCGACCAATCGTAGTTAAAAAAATGTTATTTATAAGCTTGACCATTGTCCGAAATGGTCCAGATGACCCCTGGTCATATTACATGGTCACTGAGTGGGGTCAATTGGAAACAAATGGGCTGGGGCGACGGTCAATGGATTTAAGATGGGGTATTTTGTAAGATGAAGTCGGGTAAAATTGAGAAATGAATTTAATGTAGGGAAGTAATATTTTCTTATGTAAATACACAAGTAATATGAAAAAAAAACTTATTTAAAAAGAATCATTGGTAGAAAAGTAATTGACGGGTTTTTCTTTATAAAAAAACATTTTTTAGATGATCTTATCAAAACAAATGCAAAGTCCTTGTTACTCCGTAGCGAACCAAAATGCTAGGCAGCATCAAAACAACAGTATTTTGTTCCACCGTTGTCTCCACAATGAGCTCGGACATTATTCGGTTATTTATTTAAGCTCCTGCCCCCACTATCCCAAAATCTCCTTCCCCACTGTCTCAAATATGTAACTATGATACTATAAAAACGTCACATATTATTATTATTCTCAATACACTAGCATTACAATGTTTTTGTCTAATAATCCTGTATACTTCTTTAGCTCTTTCTTCTTCTTGTGGTTAACTATATTATACCTCAATTGTCCTAAATTTTCATAAGCCTTTGGAGATAATAGCCCGTGTTCTTTACCAAATCGCTCAGCAGACATTTCTTCTTCGAATTCAGTTACATCTTCTGAAGTTCCTAAACTAGATTCGTCCCCTTCTTTTAATAATTGTATGACGTCGGTCTTTCGTAGATGATCTTTGCTGTAATTTTCTATCGTATTTCGTTTATAAATCTCATCGGACTCTCTTTCTTTAACGATTACATTTCGTGTCTTTTTCTGATCATCATAGTTATGTGCTTCTTCTGTATTTTCAAGATCTTCTTTTTCGTCTTTTGAGTTACAGTTTTTAATGGCTGCTCTTAAACTAATTGAGTTGTCAACAATAATAAGGTTTATTGCTCCGTCTTCTGTGTCCAATCGTTTTAAAAACAGAGATGTGGTTTGGGGTATAAGTAACATTGCGAGTGCAAAACGCCTCATGTTTGATACTGAATATTAATTTGCCAATAATCTCGATTCTCATATCTCATGTCAAATCGATTACGGAATGAAATTAGCTATCAGAGTTTTATGACGATTATAATCAAGATGGCAAGTTCATTGAAGCATTAGAATAAGAATATCTTAGATACAACATGTATTAATAAGTCGTGACGCAAAATTCATAAATTTCTTTGATGGTAACCACAGAATAGGCGATAGTCACAAAGGGATTCCACGCTTCCTCCGCGACATATCAATGTGTGTGCGCCTCTAAACTTTTGTGCTCTGCGAAGTTTTGAGGAGGATCCCACAAATCTGATAGGTGAGTTTTCACCCTTAGCATATTCCGTTGATACGCACACCTTTATCAGTATCTACTGGATTATCTTCGTGGTACAAAATGGTTAGGTGTAAATCTCTGGGAATCGGTTTCTATGGTCTAAACCCTAATCTAAACTGATCTTCAAAAAGTCTTAAAATACCCATATACTTACACAAAATGGGTACCAACTTTCCTATAAAATAGTAGATAGTCTATAAAACTTCCACAAACGCTTTCTCAGCATTTTTTTATCAATGTTTTCTTAATATCTTGAGCAAACACAGTACCCTTCTCGTTTGACCACTTGCCATCAATCATACGGTGTCCTATCTTATTGTGTTTTTGCCTGCACCCAAGGTGTTTATGCAAATCTTCGCAATTAATATTTTGCAACGGTGTTACGTTGCGATCTTTTGTGTTGTCTGCAGCTGGACGCCTAATACGAAGGAGTTAGGAATCCATGTTTGTTTATTTATTTTCTTAGGATTCGGTAATCCAAGAGCTTCTTACTGTGAATAAAAATAGTTTATTGTTCACTATGGCTGTAGGTACATTGGTTTTTAATAAAAAGTCCTGCCTGACTGATCTATATATCAACGCAGAACCCACACCGCGACCGGTGATCCTAGAGATATGAAATTTGGAGGGTGTGTTTTTTGTGATGAGTAAGCATCCTCTAAGAAAGGGTTTTTGGAAAATCCCTCGGGATCGGGGCTTACGCGGGTGAAATCGCGGGACTCTGCTAGTGTACTATATTAGTGCACAGTCTACTCGTTTTGATCATACAATAATGTACCTAGTATATAAAATTGTATTAATACTCAAGTTAAATATAAGTAAGTAACTATCCAGCTCAACAAATATTCGGTATTTATTTTTCAGTAACTCAGCTATGGGTTATATGCGCACTGATAAGTTGCGCGGCTGAGTCTAAGGTACTTGCTGTAAACAAGGGCCACCTTAAATTAAACTTAAATATTTAGTAGAAATAGAGGAAACCACTAAAACAAGTTATTACATAACGTACTTGCTTTATTGACAATCTGAAAAAACAATACAATTAATTGTTTTGTTGCACTATTGTCATCAAAATTAAGCTTTTTAAAAAACCTCTCTCTGGCTCTTATTAAACCATAGTGTTCTAATAAGGACCATCTCAAATAGTTAAAGATTTTAATAACAATCAACACGAAATAGATATTTTTTTAATTTACATTAGCTAATACTACTATTTAGTCATAAATAACGATTTTACTGTAAGTAGTTAAAGATAAAACAGACACTGGACCTTATTAAACTGTCCTTACAAAAATATGTTTTAAACAGCTTTTTTCAGTACTATACCCACTAAATAATCACATTTATTAAATAAGTATACGCAACATTATATAAATCTGAAATAGCAATAACGTTATTAAACAATAAAATTACAAAAAAAAACAACTTGGCTCTTGTTAGACTTATGAAAGGACATATGAGATTCCCTACAAGACAAGGTTTTTTGTGAAATATGCTAACTTAGCGCGTTATAATTAATTCTATAGCTGAGAGGTAAAAGATACACACAAGTAGAAAAGATTATTCAGGTTATTAATAAATGACAAAACAATTCTATGTAGCTATTCTATGGCACTATAAAGTGGCTGCAGCACGCTGTGACAAGACTCCTTCATTAACATCAGTCATTGCAGCTTCTAACTGTTGCAGTGACCAAAGGGCACGACGTTCCATTTTTTAATCCTGAAAACCTGAAACGCGTAAATAAATATAAAAAATAGAACTGAGACAACTAGAAATACTCGTTTATTTTAAAGTTTTTTTTAAATGTCTGTAAAAAACGATATTTCAAGTGTCATAATCCATCCAGAAATTTGGAAGATACGAGGTAATTAAGAAATTTACAAGCTAGCAACATACAAGATAAGCGCTAAAAACATAACCCTTCCTTGACAGTCGGGTAAAAACAAAAGAATTTTGTTTTTGACAGAAACAAAAAACTATTCATAAGTCTAAAGTCTAAGTCTAAGGGCCGTCTTTTTTTACCCGCCTCAAATGTGGCCTTTGTTAGACCTTAATGTTAATTTTAAAGATTTCAACTTAAAACTGTCAGTTATTAATAAAATCACTACACTTACCCTGATTAGTAAACAGAAATGTACACATTCAACGTTATATTTATGAGATATTCGAAAAGCAATATATTTGAGGCACAATTTAAGCGTTTTAGCACATATTATTTTTAATTCCGAGTGACGCCGTCCGAGTCGTTCGATTGAATCGTTGCGACTGACAAGATGGCGGACCGCGCGACGGTGCGAGCGCGCATGTTAGCTCTTCTATTGGTCCTTTAGATGTGTGCGTGAGAGGAATCTATTAAAACTGTTAGATGTGTGTTTTTCAAATAGTGGCCCGTATTAGACAGCGGCTCTTGTTACCCGCAAGTACCTTAGTCCCAAAGAATGGACAATAGTCACAGAGGGATTTTGCGATGCCACGGCCTTCGCCGCGACTTATCAATGCGCGTATAATCGCTCGGACCTCTTCTCGGTTTGAGTGTTCTTCAAATATTGCCATCGATAAAATGAATAACAATATCCTGATTTATTTTCAAAGTATTTCCTACATATGCTTTGCAAAAAATTTGAACCCGACAAGACTTGAACCTGCCACCTTAACATTCCATGTATTGCGCTAGCCAATTGCGCCATAGGTGCCCGTTCTGTCGTGATGAAATTATCGACTGAATCTCTCCAGGATTACTTGGATATTTGGAAAGCATTTCTTCATAAAAGCAAGAACAATATCTTCATAAAAGCAATAAAACGTTTCCCCAGCTTCCGATCTATTAAAATTCTCAGCCCAGCATCCCTGTCCCACGTCGGAACAATGAAAACATCCCAAATTACCATAAACAACTCATTAATCCACCGTAGGTCGGTTATAACCAGTCAAGAACCAGTTTTATCCGGAAACAACTCGATGTACCATGATCCTATAGTCTCCGACACCAGAGACAATCATCCTTGGCTACCCTTTTGTCGTTTTTTGCGAGATGCGACCACTCTTTTGTATTTTTAAACGATTAGTGAGAAACTTAAATAGTCTGTCCGAAGTTATGGAAGTTTAGGGTCGAGGATCAAATAGAATTAACGGCTAAGGGTTTGATTGAATGAAATCTGCGGAAGTTAGGTGGGCTTAGGACGAACTTTCTTTTGCATAAAATGAACGTTAAACTGTAGCGACCGGCGTTCTTGTCTCTTCCTTTATTAGGGTTCCGTAGCCAAATGGCAAAAAACGGAACCCTTATAGATTCGTCATGTCTGCCTGTCTATAAACCAATCACAGTAGAGTAAGTCTGTAAACCAAAATTGAGCCAATCAGATTGAAGGAGAACCTATGTTACTAGAGCAATGTGTTTTCAGTAGGATTGATAAATATCAAAGAAAATATCTAATTATTCGGTTTTTCGCAAAAGAACCTCTTTATCAAATTATCCTAGGACAGATATAAATTTTAGATGCTACTATGTTTTGAATTACCTACCTGTTTCATTAGCTGGGTCCGAGATATCTAACAGTGTCAGATGACAAGTAATTATCTAAAGCCGCCGGTGGTCTAATTCCTCATTACGTTGCCTACCTACTATACTAATGTGAGATGCTGTGAGAACTACGTGTGAGGAAGATGCTAAATAGGTCCAGTCATAAATGTTCCCAGGCTGACCTCTCTTATGAATTAATAATAATAATAATATAATAAATTCTGTGAACAACACACAGCGCCATCTAGCCCCGTGGTAAGCGACTAAGCTTGTGTTATGGTGACTAGACAACGGATATAATACTTATATTTATTTTTCTTTTGTAAATACATACATATTATACATAGAAGGACACCCAGACCAGACACAAATATTTATTTTTAAGCATAAATACTTGCACCCGGCGGGAATCGAACCCGCAACCTCCTGCATTGCAGTCGAGCTCTCGCACGACGCGCCACAGAGGTCGTCAAAACTACTAACTCAAAATTACTAACTCAAAATTACTAACTCAAAATTACTAACTCAAAATTACTACCTCAAAATTACTAACTCAAAATTACTAACTCAAAATTACTACCTCAAAATTACTAACTCAAAATTACTACCTCAAAATTACTAACTCAAAATTACTAACTCAAAATTACTAACTCAGAATTACTAACTCAAAATTACTAACTCAAAATTACTAACTCAAAATTACTAACTCAAAATTACTAACTCAAAATTACTAGCTGCTGTGTCTCGTAGTTTCACCCGCATAGGTCCCGACCCCGATATCGGTATAAGAAGTAGCCAATATTCTATTTTGAGTGCTTAACCCTGTACTGGGCTTTCATAGAAATATTTGAAAGAAACAATACTTCTGCAAAAACACAACGCACGGTAGACGCAGGGCTGGATTCGAACCCGCATCTTACTCAAACCGGGAGCACGACTCCCGGAGGACTATCTCCTCCTTTAAAATATTTCTAAGAAGTAGCCAATCCAGATCCAGATTGATCCAGATCTCCACCTGGAGTTTCATCATCTCCCTCTCGGAACCCGGGGTCCGCTTTCTTACTTTTACGTTTCCACTTCGCACGATCTCCGGACTCCAGCATTCCAAGTAGTGAGGCCATATCCGCTCTTACGACGTCAAGCCAGCCTTTCTTGGGTCTTTCTTGCTGAGTCGCTTTTTTCGACCGAAAGTTGTAGAGGTTCGAATTTTTAATTAAAACCGTATGTAGTATAAAATGTGTTAGAAATACACAACAGAACGAACGAAAGACAAAACATTTTTTGGTAAAATAGAGTACCTAGCTAGCTACACTGAAGATTCTTCAGTGTAGCTAGCTAGCTTCTTCAGTGAAGAAGAAGAAGAAGAATCAGAATCGTTTATTTGTATTAAATATGGTAGGTGCATGTGGTGTTACAAAAATAGGATACAGTTCCATCATATTTAGCAATCGAATTGCGTACAAATATTTATAAAAGTAAATAATTGTCAAATATAATATAACAATGTACTTATTTTGCTATGATCTAAAGAAGTGTGAAAAATTGTTTTTTTGTCATACGCAACGGTAACATTTTGCAAAAGGGACATTTTAAAAACCGGTAAAGAGACATTTTGCGAACGGGACATTATTCACCTAAATGTAAATAATTCTGTTATGGCTTAAAACCAACTTATGTACCTATGATAGAATTTAGAACGCGAACTTTTAAAAACAAAATACACTAGGAACAACTAAACTGCAGTGTCTCTCTCTAGATAAATGGCATTCTAACTAGAAATCACTGTTTTCTTTCTATTGTACTTATACGCTTTTCAATTGGGATTGCTAACACGGTACCTACCTACTTATATGCAACTAGCATCCATTTTTAACCGACTTCCAAAAAAGGAGGAGGTTCTCAATTCGTCGGAATATTAGTTTTTCTTACATGATTTTGTGAATACTGTGACTCTGTGACTAAACTCTGCGGGATATTTTACTCAATAAAATATATGACTTTATTTCTCTAAGAAAAAGCAACAATTTTCTTATCGAAGTTCTAACCGTAAGTGGCTAGAGCAACTGGCGATCTCAAGCCTGTTAAAGAAATACGTATTTAGATTCATTTTATATTAAAACATATCAAAATGCCTTTCTTTGTCCTAAAGAAAGCCAACCTTCATACGTAGCCTGGCAAACGTATGGTAAACGCCGAGTCCTCCCATCTGCTGAACTCAGCGAGCCATGCTGATAAAACCCGTCCGTCGATAACGGCACCACCAACACATTCTAAACAAAAACAAACGAAAATCAAACATACTCCACGACAATAAAGTGCAACTAGACTGCAGTTGTAAGTTGGTAACAATCTGCACAAATAGCGTTTGGGAAATTTGATTTTAAGCTCTGTTTTGTGAATTTAAGGTTGATTTTGAGTTTGTGTTTCAGGTGATTGTATTGAGGTCAACGGTTCGCACCTTGAGAGCTCGTTTCTTTATCAGTGACAAGAAAATGAGAGGGGGAGCGATGACGGTTTTTTTGTAATTACTCGGAAAATGTACAAAATGCTCATGTTCCTTTATCTTCTCTGTGCGCCGTGGCGTCGTTTATTGCGATAAAAAAGTTTACTTTTAAATAATTGTCGTTTTTATGGTTATCAACTCTTATTTTTAGGGTTCCGTACCTAAAGGTAAAAACGGGACCCTATTACTGAGACTTCGCTGTCTGTCTGTCTGTTTTTATTTATTTCAATTTCGTTTAGTTAAGTTTTTTTTAATTAATATTTGATAAGTTGATGATTGTAAAATAACCCTAAATAATTGTATGAATAAAAGATTTTCAGATTCTACAGTTAATGTAAGTAATACAACGTTATCCATTTTACATAACATAGAACTTAGACCAAACAGAATCTATATTATATCTTGATTAGATGTTGCCAAATAAGACAACTTTATGGTACACACATAAATTCTTGTGTGATTGATTATTTTACCTCTATTATACCGTCTATATATGTCGTATCGAAACGATAATAAGATGATTCTACTGTCACATTCTGATAGTAGGGTGACAGTAGAACCATCGTATTATCGTATCGTTGTCGTATCGAAACGAACCGAAGTATCCCTCCTGTAAAGTCACTGGTGCTTAATGCGACATACATCCACTGTAAATTCAATTAATTAAAACGGGTAGGTATGTCTCATTTATTGTCACGGATGAGACCTACCCACTTACCCTAAGAGTATGGTCCGTTCCGGTCGAGCTCATGATCTTGACGACAACGAGGACGACAAGAATACCTACACTACATACAAACGGTCAAAACTATAAACAACAGAAGATCTTTCATTTCTGTTATGGTCATATTGATCATCTTTTCTTCTCGATTACTACCTATCTTATAATTTCTTAAAATAAGTAAGTATAAGTAAGTAAACCGCTTCCGGTTAGCATTGTGTTTTGCACTTTAGGGATTCAAGCAGAGGTGATTCAGAAATTCATAACGGTATATTGCTGCAATCATAATTACATCATTAATAGATTATCCTAAAGATATTTTTGAGTGAAATCTAATGAGATTTCACTCAAAAATATCTTATCTTACTAATGAGTAAATCAAACGGTCGAACAGAATACCAACAAATTCAATTTTGGTTTTCGCGATGCTAGTATAAAATTAGGTAAACTCATTTTTGGGTTCTTTTCTACGCCTGAGACGTTTTAACCCTTAATATAGTCAAAGCAACGCAATAAAACCAAAAAAAAATGTTTAATTCCAACAAATTACTCAAAATACAGTTCAGCTTGCATCTGTCTACATCTCATGGGTCCATTGTTCTCGTCCAGCAAATTTGCATAAACCTGCAAATGCGCCGACAAAGCATCGAGCGCATCACTGGCTCTAACTGACCCAACGCAAAATTTCTCACTGTCCCGAACAAAGGTCTCTGTAATTCTTTAGTCTATTGACTATTCTATCTTCGTCTATGACCAAACCCTTTTCGCGATACACTTTTTATGGGAAAAGAATTTCTATGCTCTATTTTTTGCATTGTCCGAAAGAGTCCAACGGATTCGCCTTTGGCAAAAAGGAATTTGAAATTAATAATGAATATAATAGAATGGACTATGCGTCTATTATGAAAATAGCCGTTATGTGTCAATGTAGAACGCTTTGTATTTAGTTCAGGTGATTTTTATTATTAATAGTAATATTTGGAAACTTGAATTTGGTTTGTTAGAAAAGCGTAAGAGACAATTTTCTAATTGTTACACCAATAAAACTAAAAACGTCATGGACCTATTCCTTCTTCATCTGAAAAAAAAATTTAAGAAAATTGTTTTTGTGGCGAGGAAAAAACCGTTATAAATTCAATAGATATCAGACAATTCACTTTGGTTCAACAGAATTTACGTAGGTACATAATTTTAAAGAAATATATTTAAAAAAAACCGTCTACCGAAAAAAATAGAACAAGTTCAACATTACAAATGAGTAATAAAACCTAACAACAGACCAGTATAATATCACTTAATCATGTAAAACGTAAAGGTTATCGCGATTTTCCAAAATTACAACCGTTTGAACGGTGTTCTCGTTTTAATCGTCAATTGTCCGGGGCGGGTCATCGCTGTCCTTATGCTCAGGTAGCCAACCCGTGCGGGACAATGCCGGGGTCACGGCAACGAAGGGTTAGGGGTGTCTTAGAAGCAAAGACACCCCGAAATCAGTGCACCGTGATCGGGTCATCCGATGATGACCCAGCTGACCTCAAAGTACAATACCACCCTTTTTACAAGCCATTATTTGTAATCCCTTTCGCGAATCTACGTATTCAATCCCTTTGTTCCTTTTCTATTTTAGTTCCTTACGGCTCGGACGTTGTCTATTGGTGAAATTTTTGCGTGAGAACGGTCTAGTTTCTTTGCAAAATTGTAACGTTCTATTTTCTAAAGCTCCTTTCGGTTCTTTATGGGAAAGTTTGCGTTGGGCAGTAGACAAAGGATGGTCTCTTTTTAATGATTCGCTTTGTTGCTTGATACGGTTTAGTTGGGTCATTTTTGACCGTTAACGGATTTGCCGATAGTATTTAAGGCGACGAAGAGGCGGTTGGGCGACATAAGTGAGCGAGCATCGGAAGTACATGCATGCCTAAATATGCCCTAAATATGGATGAATTCTAGCGTTCTTAAGAAATAGGCAGTTATTAAGGACGAGGCGACTCTTACCATTTCCATACAAACTTAATACCAAAATAAATTATGAAAAATTTAGTTTTCTACCTTAATATCGATATTATTCGGATTAAGATTTTACTTTTAAAGGGTCCCCATCACAAGGTTTTCCAAAATATTCATTCACATTCAAATAAAACGGAGAAACATTTTTCGTTTTATTTCATTTCGAATGAATATTTTGGAAAATCTTACGGTGGGGACTCTTTAAAAGTAAAATCTTAATCCGAATAATATCGATATTAAGGTATAAAACTAAATTTTTCATAATTTATTTTGGTATTAAGTTTGTATGGAAATGGTAAGAGTCGCCTCGTCTATAAGCATTAAGAAAAATATTGTCTAGCTATAGGTAAAATAAGCAGGTATTAAAATATGCAAATAATAATACTTTACGTTATTTCAAGTAAGTTTATCGCTCAATCGACTACGATCTGCTGGAGTAGGCCGTTATGTAATCGAGTCTCTTACAATATGTATATTCCAAGACCCAGGGAGGGGCTTCTTATAAACAAGATATAATAGATGAGTAGATGTTGAAGGCTACTAACATCGCTGTGAATGTGGCTAATTCCTGGTCCTCATTTTAGCACTATCATGTGCTAACATGATAACGAATAAGTTTAGTTTTCACAGCACAGTAAGTATACAGTGGGAGTGTGGTGCTCTTTCGGTGGGTGTTTAAAAATTAAAGTCGAAATTTATTTATTCACTGAAGAGCAATGTATACAAATACATGATCATTTTGAAACATCGACTTAATACTGTGGTTTTAGTGTGGTTTCAGTACGCGCCCTCTAATCAGAAGAAACCACAAGAAACAATCATGGGGTTGTCAGTCGATTCGAGACTAATAACTAGTCAATATTCTTTAACATAGTTGATATTTTGATATAGGTTAAGTATATTTCCAAAAATTAACCCCGGATTCAATCTAAAACAGCTAAAACAGTCCTAGAATAACATTCCCATTTGAACCTGCCGCAGGCCTTAATTTAACTCGACTATAAAATCTCCAGTATGAAGGTACTCAAGACGCAGTAATTACTATGAAAGTAATAAAACCGCGTCCACCCCTGTAACCGGATGCAGTGGAAGTGGTGCGGGGGCGCGGGCGGGGGATACGGGACAGTTGGCACGTGCGCCCGCGCCGCGGCAGGTGCCGCCTCACCCAACGCAGCGGTCAGCAACATGTTACAGGTTTGTTTAAGGCTTTATTTTCACTGAAAGGTTGGTAAACATAGTTTTCTTTTTTTTTCATTTTTGGCCCCGGACTTTCGATATGCCAACAAATGGCAAATGAGATTTTACTTTTTTTTGTAAAAAAAAATGTAGAAGTACATTTTTATGAACCTAAATAACATTTACAAAACCAATTAGGTTTGTAGCAAATGTTATAAAGCCATATCTTTTAAACGCCGATTGGCGCTACAGCATAAACATTTCTAAAAAATAAAAATAGCCACAATCGAATTGAGAACCCTGTCTTTTTTTAGGGTTCCGTACCCAAAGGGTAAAAACGGGACCCTATTACTGAGACTTCGCTGTCTGTCTGTCCGTCTGTCCGTCTGTCCGTCTGTTTTTTAAATCGGTAAACAAATCAAATTTAATGTCATTGTTAAGTTTTTTTTTTACTTTCTACCCGGAAACCCCCGAAACCCCCGGAAACATCACAAATAACAAATAAATCTGTTAATTTACATTTATTGTACATTTATGTACGTTTATCACATTTATTTAGTAAAATAATATAGTTCGGGATGAATTCGTGAAAACTACTCGAAAAACGAAAACATTTGATGAGTGAAGTAAAATCTCGACAAGCAGGAATCGATGATGATGATGAGGACAAAGCAGCTTGGAGCTTTAAAATTTTAAATTCATGTTAAATATTTTAAAGTTACCTACCACAACAAAATGTTGTGAATTTCTGTCAGTTCCTCTCGAATCGACGGTTACCGCTACCTGTTTCATAAGATTTAGGTCTTGATACTTGAATCAAAATAAATTAATATCTATAAGTAAAATGCTCTGACCTGACTGTAGACATGAAATTTGAAGAATGTGTTCTTTGTAGTATGTAGGTGTGCACTACGAAAGGGCTTTGAAAAATCCCGCGGGATCGGGACCTACGCAGGTGAAACAGCGTGACTGCTAGTCTTAGGTACCTAATAGAAATTGCATAAATAAAAATATTCGCCGAACAGTTTTTTTTCTCTATAAAATACCAAAATATTAAAAATTTTGAGGTAAAGTATCAAACCGCGTCTGTCGCAGTCCACACAGGTGGTGAGTTCCTGCCGGCGCGTACGCACCCCTATCTCCCACGCAGCGCGCGGCGCGGGCGCTTTGTCTCCGGTCGACACGAGATCTTGCACTTTGTACCTTTCATTTTACGTTTATAGATAAGTAGAAATATGTAAGAATATACTATTATTAAGAGGAATGTCTACCTACTCTTTCTCCATACAAACGTAGTCGACTGTTTCGTCTCTGGATATAGATATTAGAGCAAATATGTTTATACCATAAAACTTAAATCTGACATTATCACTAGTGGAACTAAGTATTATTGGGCCTTAATCTACACTAATATTATAAAGAGGAAATATTTGTATTTGTGTGTGTGTGTGTGTGTCAGTGTGTCAGTATGTTTGTAATGAACAAACTCAGAAACTGGACCGATTTCATAAATAAATATGAAAATAATCCTTCCAATTAGATTCCAATAGACACTTCCCGCCAAAGGTAACGGTCTTAACGTCAAACGAGCATGTCTTCAAGACGTCATGTGTTGGGTTTTAAACACATGGTGCAAGCACGGGGTTATTATAATTGCAGGGGTGCTAGCTAGCAGTGAACAGACACGTAGGGTTAGTTAAGGGATCATTTAAGAAAAACTTTCAATTTAGATACCGTCATTTATTTATGGTAGGTATTTTGTTTCTTAATTGTAGACTATGATTTGACACATCTTTCTAAAGAAAAAATGTCAAAAACAAAGAGCCAAAACGTCAGACTATATAGTCTGAAATTTATAAAACTAATAATAGTGTATTTCTTGATAATAGTTTTAATTGCACATCATTCTTATTAAAGATGTATCTCGCGTAAGTCCCGATCCCGTGGGAATATCGGGATCAAAGGTAGCAAAAGTTATTTGTCGATAATGTAGCTTTCTGTTGATAAAAGAATTTTTAAAATCGGTCCAGTAGGTAGTTTCGGAGCCTATTTGTTACAAAACGAACAAATAAATGTTTCCTCTTTATAATATTAGTATCTATCTCCCTACTGATAGAAAACGTATCACGGTCCTAAAATATTTATAATATTGAACTGCGTTAATCTATCTATCTATCTAACTGCACGGATCTCTATATTTTTTGCCGACATTTTTCGGCAGACAAGTTAAAAAGCGAATCGTCACAAAAGTGTATCTCTCCAAAACCAGGATGATTTTAACGAAAACTCACACAATACTATACGAGAAGCCTTAGAAGGCTTATCTCTCACACCCACTATAGGTAAACATCTAGCATAGAAAGTGGAGGTCAGTGTCTCGTGTGTGTGAAGTAGCCACCAGCGCCAGATGCGAGCACATCTGCCGATCCGCTCCGCTACTCTCCAACGTCTTCGTAGGTAATAAACTTTATACTTCGACTTGTAAATTGTTGGCCACCCCAAGTGATGGTTTTCGGGGTGTCCATTCTGGGATTCAGGAGGAAAGAATACCTAATCGTTCGCCTTACAAACGTAGTCGACTAGTTTCTTCCATGGATAAAGACTTTAGAGCAAATATGTTTATTCAATAAAACCTATATCTGCAATGACTATGCCCCTACGTTTTAGTTTTTTTCATTTTCTAATTAGAGTAGAAATAAAAGTTAGAAAAAAAGACTTTATACTTTATATGACATTTTTTTTACATTTAACTCTATCTGTTGTCCGGGTTTAAACCATAATCCGAGGTTTTCACCCATATCGTCCGGGTAAGCAGATTTCTGATATGGCCTATAATATAGGCCATACCACATATCAGAAATCTGCTTGGCCTTTACCTACAGCCTACAGCACGCTTATATAGAAATTCGTGCAAGTTTGCTATAGGTGTGGGCTGTTTTTGTGGGCTGTGTAGTTTGACTTTAAAATCCAGGGAGGAAACAGTCGAAAACGTTTGTAAAGTTTGTATGAAGAAAAAAGTAGATTTTTTTTAACTTTTCCCCTAAGTTAATTCATAAAACTGTTGGTTAAGTTAGGAAGACCCAAGAAGTGCTGGCTTGACGTCTAGAGATCGGATATGCGTGCAAATGGCCGCACTACGCGGGATGCCGAAGGTCGTGCGAAGTGGAGACGTAAAAGTAGGAAAGCGGACCCCGGGCTGAGAGAGGGATGCAACCGTGAACATCGTGAGGATGATTATGATAAAACTGTTAGTTAACATCAATTTAAACCCGCCCTTATACACAATAAATGAATAACGAATATGGATATTTAAAAATATTGGCTTTTCTATTATAATTGTGTAGTCTGATAGACACATAACCTTCAGTAAGGTATGAGATAAAGGTGACCGCAGAGCGGGCGGGCGTTCGCTCAGTCGTTGCGTAACCGATCAATAGTCAGGCGCCACCTGCCGGCCTGGCCACGATCTCTCACACTCGACTCTCGAGACCTAGGATGAACTCGGAATTATAAGAAAAAAATCCTTTTTTTTAATAAATAACTAGCTGCGAACCGCGGATTCACCCGCCTAAGTCCCGATCCCGTTGGAATATCGCGATCAAAAGTAGCCCTTGTTACTCCTCGATGCTTTCTAATGGTAAAAGAATTTTTGAAATCGGCACAGTAGTTTTTGAGTTTATTCATTACAAACATACGACACACACACACACACAAATACAAATCTTTCCTCTTTATAATATTAAGTATAGACTATAGCTGCGAACCGCGGTTTTACCCGCGTAAGTCCCGATCCCGTGGGAATTTAGGGACCAAAAGTAGCCTATGTTACTCTTCAATAATGTAGCTTTCTATTGGTGAAAGAATTTTTGAAATCGGTTCAGTAGTTTCAAACAAACAAATAAATCTTTAGGTAGTACTATAGGTACTCTATGTAATATTTGTATAGACTAGAAACGTCTGAATATCGTAAATTCGGGATACACATTTTACTTACTTACTTACACACAAACTTTCAAATCTAAAACATAAAAAGGATTATAGGTGAACGTTTGACTAACTGTCTCAACAACTGATAACTAACCATGCGGTCTAAGACGTAGCACGTTGACCTAGGAAAAGCGGGAAGTGAGGGAACAATAGAACACGATGTGTGGTGTCTCCGGTATCCGTTGTCCGGTCGGAAGGTAACCCGAGATGAGGAAGCCATACCGCTACGGAGCGCCAGTCTCAGATCGATAACCAGATTCTAGTGGTTTTAACACGGGCAAACAAACCTGCAGAGAAATGGGAACGTTCTAGGGGTTATTCTTGTATTGGAATTATTGGATAAAATTGATTTCAACATCATTGCAATTTCTAAAACACAGTACCTACCTAGTACACTCAAAATGAAACTATAACTTGCAACTGAACTGCAATCGAAATTATTATATTTGACTCATACATAAATGTATTGAAAACGATATCCTCCAAAGTAAATTTTATCGAAAAATGTCAAATGATATTTGTTAAATGTCAAATGTTTAAATTCAAGTTTAACTGCAATTATATTGAATTGATATTTCAGATAATTTTATCACGAGAATTCCTAGGCCAGAAGTGGCAGAATTTCTTGCATTATGTCACACTTGACCGCGGTAGCCTGTAATGGATGAGCCTGTACGCTTTTCATTTATTTGTACTGTGCCGCTATGTATCCGCTCCTGTACCGCTTCAAGCCTTCAAGCTTCAATTAGGATTGTCTAAAATTTCATTTCAATAGCAACTCCAATAGAAATGCTATCGAAACTTTGTTGGCTCTAAAATGTACCAACGTACGCGAAAAATTATAAATTGTGATCAATAAAACTTCAATTGCATTTCGATTACAGTTCTTATATGGATATTTTCCAGGTAGATACGTAGGTAAGTAGGTACATCTGCATTATTAAAATAATCCCGAGATAGATCTAGAGACAGCCAGGAAGGGAATAAAAAATAGTTAAAGGACAGTCAGATGGCAAAAGACAGCTACCTGTCTTGATAAAATCATGCCATTGTTAAAAAAAAAAGAAGGAAAAGAAAAAAACCTTTACATTCTTAAAAAACCCTAAAAACCAATAATGAGATAATTAAATAACGGAACAGCGATCCAATTTGTTGAAACCAATTTAAAATCATATCGGAATATTCATTTCGCACTAATTTCCAATAGGATCGGCCATTTGCATTTTAAATAGAACTTTTTTCTTGAAAATTAGAATATTTTTGTAAAACTATGTTGATTAGAGGTACGGGATATCCTGTCGATTTGTTTTTTAAATCCTTGTCTTTTGAATCAAATTATTGGGTAATTAAAATATACCTATACGGAGAGGATGTTAATTCTACGAACGAAAGAAAGAAAATCTTCCATACGTCCATATAACCGTCCGCATCGAAAAAAAGATCGGACGGATAGATGACAGTTGACAGATTTTCTTCTGGAATTATAGTTCGTTTTATCGTTCGTAGAATTAAAGTAAATGCCCTGTTGTCTAGGCGAATGACAAACGCAATGAAAACGCAGTAACACGACGCGTTTCACGTCAATTTTGAAAGTTTTTATCACGATTTAAAACCAAAAATCCAACGCTGTTTATTATTACAACCACAGTTCATAAAACCCAAAACATAGTACTTATTGGATTTATCAAGAAAACGTGATGAAAACGTGCAATAAATATCAAATCGATAGACCATTTGCTATTTATTACATTTATTATTATTTTTTAACTCGTGTGAAGCTCATTTATCAGTTGACGATATCAAAACGCTGACCAAGGCCACTCTTGCGGAGATGAGAACGGATGTTTCGATGGGAAACTGCGGTGTACCACAGTACATATCATGCTGGGAGTTCCAACTACAGGACTGCTGATAAAGGACAACTAGGTACTTATAGACTAGCGATACGGTTGTTTACTTCATCTATGTAGATCACTAGTTAAGCACTGCAGTTTCTCCCGTATAAAGGCGACAGTTTATCTCGATATTCTCACTGGATCGGGTCTAAGGGTCTCTGCATACGTAACGTTTCCCGGACAGGACGTGTCAAATTCTACATACAAAAATCCCGTCGTGGCGACGACTCCGGGTAATAAACGCCATGATGTCATAATGTGCTAGGAGCCAGATGGGAAGAGTGTCAAAATGTACTTATGTAATATCTATTGATGAGGGGGATGGCACGGGTTTTTTTTATGTAGAAATTGACACGTCCCGTCCGGGAAACGTTACGTATGCAGAGACCCTTACACCCGATCCAGTGAGAATATCTGGATAAACTGTCGCCTATAAATTAATCACGATCCCCAGCATACGAAGTTTCATCTCAATCGGTTCAAGCGCTGCTTGCGAAGATGAACGTTTGTGTGTAAGTAAATAAGTATGCTTGTTACTTCATCACGCAAAAACTACTGAACCGATTGCGTTCAAACTTGGTATGCAGATAGCTGGAGATCTAAATTAACACATAAGTGACTTTTTATCCCGATATTCCCACGGGATCGGGAGTTACACGTTTGAAAGCGCAGGCGCAGCAGTACCTAATGTTCTTTTGTTTGTCGTTGTATAAAACCATCACTGTCCAGACTCCAGACGATGTGATACGATGAATCAATGCATTGCATTGTCTCTGACTCATTCACTTGTCTGTCTGTACGTCAGACTGTGCGTAAACTTACAATATTTTTATATACAGCATGTTGGTACTGATATCTGTGAGTCACATGTGTTTTTATTTTAGTACCAAGGTAGGTAGTATTTGTGGTGACAGACAATGATAATATGTAGGCAGGTTGATGAACTCTATGGCGTGGTGGGCTTGCTAGCACCTTCTACGTTAAGAAGGTTTTGAGTTCGATTCCGGCTGAGAAAATATTAACTTGAAAGTAAGGGAGAAAACTCCATATTTCTCCCTTACTTTCGATCCTAGGCAACCACACGACGACTTAGTAACGGGAAGAGTGGTGTATTAAATATAATATTTCTTAGAAAAAAACGTGTGGCACTCGGAGACTGCCGCGGTGAAGCATTTTTATCAACTTAAGCAATTATAATTATTATTTTATTTTGTACCACGTTCCCACGGTAGGGGGGTGTTAAGTGAAATGTCTTCATTCAAAGCTCAAAGCCCGCGATAAAAGCTATGCAATAGCTTAATAATCATTTCATAACAGCATCGATCGGTCAGTCATACAACAAAAGTCATCATCATCCGAGCGATATTCCCGGTTGCATCCCTCTCGAGAGCCCGGGGTCCGCTATGGCGCAGACTTTCCCTTCGGGGTTGGGAGGTCAGACGGCAGTCGCTTCCGTACAAGTCAAAAATTGTCAAATCTACCATGAAAAGTCGTACAACGAAAGTACCAACAAGTCCATCATAGCCTATTTACCGCAACCGTTATCGCCTTACCCAATAAGTGTAGTTTAGCAGACTTCGGACCGTAACGGCGCTGCGCTCGCTCTGCCCACTGGCGACAAATTGCAGTCTCCCAACACTAGAGAGACACGAATCAATCAATGGAACCAACAGTCAATTACTGCTTGATGATATGATACGACCGAGTATCATCACAATGTTCCAGTTATCCATTGCATTGCCCAGTGGGTACGATTGGGATAAATAGCAAATCACCATTATCATTAGAAAAAGGGGTCTTTTAGATAATCATGTTTATTAATTACCTCGACGTTTCGGCAAACGGGTCACACGACCGTGGTCGCGAGAACGTCTAGGCCCGTGTTTCTTATAATAATGATGGACAGAAATCGTGTAAGTTGAAAAGTGTGTAAAAAGCAATTCGTAGTCGACATAATAATATCGTAAATTAGGTAAGGCTCAACAATGGCCCTGCGTTTTGGTGTTTTTTCATTTTCTAACTAGAATAGAAACAAAACTTTGAAACATTAAGCGCAATACACACTGAGCCCGCCGGGCCGCCGACCTATGTCGGCAACTTTTTGTCGGCGGGCTAGTTGGCGGCTTCACTTATTGCAAGTCGGAAAATTTTGACGCGTCGCCGTCGCCGGGCAACTGAGCGCAGGCGTACGCAAGCCGCCAACGTCGCGGCGGGCGATGTTGGCGACATGTTTCTTTTCATATAGGCCGCCGGGTTGTGTCGGCGAGCTGTGTCGGCGGCCCGGTGGGCTCAGTGTGTATTGCGCTTTAGAATATGAAAAAAATGTAAGGGCATGGTCATGGCTGATATAGGTTTTATGGCATAAATTTATTTTCTCTAATGTCTTTATCCAGGGAGGAAACAGTTTACATTATATGGAGAAAAGAGTAGGTAGCTTTCCCCTTAAAAGACACACTACGTCTACCTACAAAATGTCATGCTTGTTCACCGGCTCCACCAATTGAGCCACATGAGGCATTTGCCACCGAGCTGAAATTGAGAAAGCTTTCTTTTCGATTCACGTAAGGTGATTTGGCATAAAAATGGCAATATTTTTTTTCAATGTTGATTAAACAAAACACCGACAAAATAAAAATAACTCTTAATTCTCGAAAGCCGGAACATACTTGAGATCTATATAAAGTTGAAATAAAAAGCATTAATCGTTATAATAGTGCATTGACTCGGCAGGTGAGACGCGGCGCGTGCGCACGCCCGCGCCGCGGCTTGCGTACCGCCACCTTGCGAGATTCCAGATTACTGGGAGACGAAGATGTTTAATAACAATGTGCTACTGAAAATATTATTGAAACGAATTTCCTTCCCGTTGCGAAAGGGGGCTAGCTAGACGGAAAAATTAAGACCAAAAGTTGCAACGACACTTTTTTTTTGTTTAGAAACTTCGTTCCATCCGAGTGTCTCTTGACACCTTTCAAGTTTTTTTTTTAAATAGTTATAGTCTCTAAGTACAAAGCGTCTCTGGGACCAGTGGGGTGATTTTGTAAAATTGTTGCTAATCTTTCCAGATTCAAAGCTGTTGCTGTAAAGAAAAATCCGTTAAAATTAACTTTCAAATTTGGAATATAAGATCGGGAAATGACGAAACAAAACAGTTATATTGTTTCAATCCAAATGACATTTGCAACATTTTAACGAAATCAACAGCCGATTATGTAACTATGTTGCTAACAAATTTCGATCGAAACATTTGAAATTGTTGATTACATTTCACTTTCACTTCATTCTGTAGCTAACAAATTGTCATTGCAATGAAAACTACCGATTGTAACTGTCAATTGTATATCCGTAAACGCAAAAATCAACAATTTCAATTGTTTCAATCGAGATTTGTTAGCGACAGAGTTACGTAATTATCTGGCTGAGCTATGCCGCGGACAGACAGACAGAAATACATTGCGAAACTATAAAAGTTTCTTGGTGACTAAGAAACCCGAAAAACAGGATATTTACCATAATTTTATATTTTCCCGGGTCTTAATCGCGTGATTTTTATTTTTTTCTTTTTTTTGAGTTCCAATCGTGTTAGTTAAAAAAGTTTAATATTTACCTTTTGCAGAGCTCGATAAAAATAATATACGTATTACTACATTATTTTTGTTAATACCTACATAATGATAGGTAGGTACATATAGAAACACCTAGAACGAGTAACAAACATTTATGGTCAACATACGGCGGGCATCAAACCCGCAACCTTCATTGCAACTGGTGTTTCACCCGCGCCACTGAGGTCATCAAATAATTCAGATGTTCCCGCTACACCGCCATAAATTAAACATATTAGCAAAAAGCCATTGTCTCGTCGATCGCCATGTTTTGTACCATTTGGTTATTGATATACGATTGCAGGGTTAATTATCGTGTTTATACTGTTAAAGGGTTTATCAAGTATGCGGTTTGGATTATTGGTTATGGATTATTGATCTATCTATCTACACTAATATTATAAAGAGGAAAGATTTGTATTTTTGTCGTATGTTTGTAATGACTAATGAATAAACTCCAAAACTACAGTCCCGATTTCAAAAATTCTTTCACCATTAGAAAGCTACATTCACCCTGAATAACATAGGTTACTTTTAATCCCGATATTCCTACGGGATCGGGACTTACGCGGGTGAAACCGCGAGACGAAGCTAGTTTAGTTAAAAAAAGGTTTGATTATTAAACCCCCTTACTTATAAACTTTACATAAGGTTTATAATATGTATGTGATGCATATTTTATGCATTATGTAGCAGTTAATTAAGGCAATATGGTAGGTACTTATAAACGCTACATAAAATTAACTACTACAGAAAACCTAACATAATAATTCCGTTCTGGAGTTCGTATTGCTAGCTAGTAGAAGTGAAGTGAGAGAGATCTCTCTCACTTCACTTCTTGGTGGTGCAGAAAGAGTCATCTCATTTTCTAGGAGGTTTCGGCTGCGGTTCAAAAAAACTAAACAAATAGGTCCAAGTCGGACTTGCACACAAAGGGTTCCGTACTTACCATTATCACAAAAAAACAGGTTTATTGTATGGGAGCCCAATTTAAATATTTATTTTATTCTATTTTAGTAGCTAAAACGGATACAAAAATACATAATCTGTGTATATGTCAACTGTCTAGCTATCGCGGTTCTTGAGATAGGCACAGCCTGGTGACAGACAGGCAGACCCTTTTACTAAGACTACAATGTCTGTCTAGCTAGACGGACATTGGAGTCTTAGTAAGGTAAAAGGGTCCCGTCCCTTTGGGTAGGTACGGAACCCTAATTACGAAAACTTTCTGCTGGCTTACGCACTTAAACTTAATTACACTCGATGTTTTTGTCGTGAATGTGGATTTTATAACTATAGGAAGTATGTAGGTAGGTAGTAGGTAGGTACGTAGGCAACCCTTTGCGGCGCGCACGCATGCCTTCCTCGCTATGTGTGTACGATATAAAATAGATGTAGATTGCGGAGGGCAGCTGTCGCCCACCTGCCCGAGATTTCCGAGCGCTGACCCCTAGGGGAGGTCTCTTAATGCCTGGCCGTTAGGTGCCATGACTGGCTGCTTAGGTGATGTGGGTTCAAACTTCAAATGACCTTAGTTTTTGAAAAAAATGCTTTTACTAAAATGGTGCCGGCATTTCTACGTAGACAGCCAAGCTATTGTGGTCCGGTCAAATTAGACCAAAAAATAAGAGTAAAGTTACATAAATTCCCACCAAGCTGAAAATCGGTGAGATTGTTTAAAATATCATTAAAAATAAAATTTGAAAGTTCCCCATCTTTCCCCTGTGAGGAAAAAATGTTATTAAAGGTCAAAGAGTTTTTCGCGGTTTTCAGCAAAACGGTAAGTTTTATCATAAAAATACCTCAGACAATAGTTGTAGATCATAAAATTATCTACAAAAATTTATTAATACTTTTTTTCTACGAGCCACCGTTTTTGAGATATAACGATTCAAAAAGTTGTAAAAGTTTTATAAATAAATAAATTATTAAATGTTTTAACATATATTACAACTTTAGAAATGTATATATACGTTTACCTATGTAGATAATTTTATGATCTACAACTTTTGTCTGTGGTATTTTTATGATAAAACTTACCGTTTTGCTGAAAACCGCGAAAAACTCTTTGACCTTTAATAACATTTTTTCCTCACAGGGGAAAGATGGGGAACTTTCAAATTTTATTTTTAATGATATTTTAAACAATCTCACCGATTTTCAGCTTGGTGGGAATTTATGTAACCTTGAATGTCTAACTTGACCGGACTATTGGATTGAAAACTACTTTGGTAAAGCATAAAATCTTGAATAAGCAATGAAAAAAAAAATTAAATGACGATGCATACAACGCAATCTAGCCCCAAACTAAGCACTAGGCTTGCTTGCTTCACTTGCGTAAATCCCGATCACATAACAATTTCGAAAACCCCTTTCTTATCGGATGCCTCCATCGTATAGTCAGTCAGACAGGTATTTTAAATCATTTTATTTTTATTCAAAGCATTTTCTAGATATGAAAAAAAATATGTGATATGATAATAAAGTGGGCGGCAGATTAGTTGAAAAAATGGCGGATGCGCAGAAGTCGATTTTTCATTTACATAGAAGTCGCATGTAAAATGTACTGCGCGAACTTTCCCCTTCTACGTCAAACTTTTTCAACTTATTTGCCGGGCACTGTATACTTATCGAAGTTTTGGTCCGACATAACAAATCCGTGTCTTTGTTACAAATAAAAACAACGTCAAAAGTAAGCGGCAAAACTTAATGACGCCCTCACGAGGCCCTAATTAGGTCACCTCGAGTTTAGCATACAGAAACTGTTATCCAAAACGGTGTTCCGACCACCTGGACTGAGGTGCACCTGGTATTATCGAAATATAAGGTGTTTTGGTATCTTAACCCGTTGACCTTTTTCTGTGCTTATTAACATTCAACAAAAATACATTTTAAAAACGAAATCCTACTTATTACTTTGCGTAACTAGCTATTCCATTCTTTTAAGAGGACAGTCTACCTACTCTTTCTCCATACAAACGTAGTCGACTGTTTCCTCTCTGGATAAAACATAAGAGTAAATATTATGTTTATGCCATAAAACCTATATGTATATCTGCCGTGACTATGTCCCTACGTTTTGGTTTTTTACATTTTTTAACTAGAATAAAAATAAAAATTCAGAAAATTTACAAAATGAAAAAAATCAAGGCATGGTCAAAATGGTCATGGCTTATATAGGACTTGTGGCTTAAACATATTTTTCAGATATCTTCATCCAGGGAAGAAACAGTCTACTACGTTTGTGAAGTTTGTATGGAGAAAATAGTAGGTAGACTGTCAATGATCTAAATTGCATAAAAATAAAGTTAAACTTCCAACTATCTGTTCCAATATCTATCTGCTCTGCTCCCAGTGGCATTACACCTGATAATTTACCATAAAACTTCAAACAACTTCCTATTTGAACTCGCTTTCAAAACGGGCTTTGCACACACCACTTGGTTACACAACAACGCTCTTAATCCTTTTTATTCCTTTACTCACCATATGCCGCATAAATAATACAGAAAACCTTCTAGGAACTGAATAAAAAAGAAAGAAATTAAAAAAAGAAAGTGTACAGGTAGCCGATCAGCTGTTGTTGGCGGGACAGGTTGCGCTTGCGCCGGTGAGATGGTGACGTAAAGCGGCGCGCGCGGTAGAAGCAGATGCTGCGCTACATCTGCCGCCCGTGTCCGTGGCACGTGGGCTGCGATCGAACTGTTTTGATACTTGCTACGTCTAATTGGATCAGATTCTGATAAGAATAGTTGTAAATTAGGAAATTTGGTAACGGCAAGCTGATGAACTATTTTTTTTAATAGTCCATTTATTATTGATAAGACTTGGGTGGTGAACTTGGTAGGTGTTTAGTATTTGGTCTACCTATACTTACCACGGAATAGATAATAGTCCTTTATTTATTTGAGTTTTTAGCTAGTTTTAGTTTAGTTAATATTGAATATCCCAAAATTAAGTTTTATGATTCGTGTATTATAAAAGACTGTTCACCTAACTTTTTGTAGGTACTGATTTACTAAAACTAATTACAAAAAACACAAAAGTATAATATTGCAAGTATCAAACCAGGTAAGTCGCAGTAGACTCTGGTCAGCTGCCGGCGCGTGCGCATCTCCCGCGTGTCTGTGTGCTGTCGAAACGGTTTCAATTCATAGGAGATAGCGATTTAAAATAAATAATTGTTTCTATCCAAACCAGAAACTTTTTTATTTGCTCATAAGTACCTAAGGCGTCAAATTAAGTTCACCTAATGTTTTTGTACTATTTCAGCAATTTTTGCGTTTCGTATTTACGAGGAAATGATGCCTTCTCTTTTCCCTACAAACGTAGTCGACTGTTTCCTCCCAGGATAACATTAAAGCAAATATGTTTAACGCCATAAAACCTATGTCTTCCTTGACCATACCCTTATATGTTTTTTTTTTCATATTCTAATTAGAATTAGGGCCTATAGGTATGATAATTGGAATATGAAAAGGATAGGATTAGAGATGTTTAAGGTGAGAGGGCAAGCGTTTTTAGACTGGAACATCTCTACTCCGTTTACAATTCAAGTTCCGGATCCAGTGATCAATCTATTAAGTGCAGTCCAGTGCCGGTTCCCAGTACAAGATTCAATCGCTGAACTGGACTGAGATAAACTGATCAGGTTTTATAATCTATTTTCGTTTTATGTGCTTAAGCATGCACTGGGCTTTCATAGAAATATTTTAAATTAAAAATACTTTTGCAAAAACACAACGCAAGGTCAACGCTGAGCGGAATTCGAACCATCAAAGCATATTTACTTAATTCGGGAGCAATTACTTAACCAATTAGTCAACCGGCGTCGCTCGATGGCCCCATTAATCATTTCATCTGTATTTTTCTATCTAACACAACTTAGGTATGTTTACGGCATGCTACACCCTGATGGCATTGAATTACACCAATGTTCACACCCATTGTTTGTCTTGTGGTCAATAGACGCTCGTGGAGGGCCCGACTTTAATAAAATAAGCTGCTAAACTTTCATAGCTTGTACCACACAATCGAGACGAATGATTCACCGCCACTGACCGCATAATGAAAAATCTCGCGAGCACGCACGTCTCGAACGTTATGTTATATTATCATTATGTCGTTACGCAATAACGATAATGAATGTATTTTCGATATAAATATAATTGTTAATCGTTTGTGTCGTTGACTCAGAGGACGGGGCAAAGAACGCCGCGAAATGTAGATACCTAGGTAATTATTTGTATAGGTAAGCCGTTTTCGTCTTTTGACAAGTAGGTAAAAGTAAATAGGTATATGCCTATAAACAGAGCGGTGAAGCGGCTAGTTCCACCCTAGCCTTCTTCTCACCCGAGCGATGTTCTCGATTGCATCCCTCTCGGCAGCCCGGACTCCCTTAAAAGATGCTTTTTATTTGGGGTCGGCGCAATAGGTAAGTCATCATCATTGACCATACCTTCTGCAAATAGATTTGGCAATATTTTTACGGCCGGCCCCGGCTCCTCCCCTCCTCCCCTGATGCCTCACACCCACACTCCTAGGGACCAAACAGTTTATTCACCACCGCGCGAGGAGAATTTAGGGTGTGCTAGTCCCCTTAGTCCCTTAGTCGCACGACACCTGCGGATACTATTTATCCCGAAATTCTTACAGGATCAGGACTGACGCGAGTAAAACCGCGGGGCACTACTAATATTAACCTAAGTCACAAATTCACATATAAAGCTGCTTAGCTAGGTAGGTATAGGTATTTGAGCATTTAAGCTGGATCGACTAGGTATAGGTTGGTGGATTTATTTAGAAATAGAAATATTGCTTTAAGAAATGCCTTGAACACAAAATAGAAGTGTTTTGCGGCCTTTTAAAAGTTGATATACAAAAAAAGACATTTAAAAAGACCAATAGTAAAAGAAAGACTAAATAAAAAATAGAAAGAAACTCATTGTCTATCAAAGAAGTCCAACTAAACTGTCAATTAATTTGTTTTTTAACATCTGTGATCCGTGATCCGAGGTAAAAGTTCATCTTACCCGTGATACCTGTCTGTTCTATAAAATAACGAACAATGATCGACAAAAAACCGAGAGAATTGACTCTAAAAAACATGACGACAGATGCTGACAAAGGTACAGTCGCGTACATAAATACTTATACAAGAATTGTAATGTCTATATTTTACTTTGGTATAAAGGGGAAAGGATTATATCTACTCGTTCTCCATACAAACGTAGTCTACTGTTTCCTCCCTAGATGAAGACATTCGAGCAAATATGTTTATATTTCTTTATTAGTTCTTATTGCTCAAGGCATTTTTATCTACTTAGAATTGAGTAGATAAAAATGCCTTGAGAATTAGAATTGGTTGAATTGAATTAAGGAAAAATACGTATTTAAAATATTTCGCTCGCGGCGAGGTTTGAACTCGCGTCTTTGGGTCTGTAGGTACCCCAAAGGCAATTACAGCTAGAGCTAGGAACTCGTGTGGTCTAGTTGGAGTTAACGTTGGGGTACGTTGGGGTGGCTATTGGGTTTTATTTATAGCATAAACATATTTGGTCCAATGTCTTTATCCAGGGAGGAAACAGTCGACTACGTTTGTATGGAAAACGAGTAGATAGATATCCTTGCCTCTGAATAATAATAAACGTAGTAGATAAATAGCTTTCCAACCGCGCACCAATGTCTTTTTCTTTAAGAAAAAGGTATGTGCGCTAATAACATCGCTCTTACGGTGAAGGAAAAACATCGTGAGGAAACCAACATGTCCTAGGACTCACCACGGTCCGAAGACATGGGATATTCAGTGTTATCTATGTATCATATGTATGTATTTACAAAAAAAAAAAGTATAATATGTAGTATATCCGTTGTCTAGTACCCATAGTACAAGCCTAGTGCTTAGTTTGGGGCTAGATTGCGCTGTGTGTAACGTCGTGCAATATTTATTTATTTTTAGGGTTCCGTACCTAAAGGTAAAAACGGGACCCTATTACTGAGACTTCGCTGTCTGTCTGTCTGTCTGTCTGTCTGTCCGTCCGTCCGTCTGTCCGTCTGTCACCAGGCTGTATCTCATGAACCGTAATAGCTAGAAGGTTGAAATTTTCACAGAAGATGTATTTCGGTTGCCGCTACAACAACAAATACTAAAAACGAAATAAAATAATTATTTAAAAGGGGCTCCCATACAACAAACGTGTTTCAAAAATAACAAGGAGTTTAGTACTACAATGTGAGGTCGCTTCTGATTGGTCAGGCAGGACAAATCGAGTTGGTCATGGAATTCAAAATGGCTGCCCTATCTGTCAAATATACCAGTCTGCCTTACTAACCAAAGAGTTTCTTTTATGTTTCAGATTTTCATTGTGCCGAGGTTTTTTTTTTGAGTGATTCGGTCGTTTGATGGGAGTAAGAATCGAAGATAAATATTTCATATTTTCCTATAAAATTTAAAAATTGGTTGTTGTAAACCATTTTAGGGTTCCGTATCCAATTGTGATAGTGGTACGGAACCCTTTGTGCGCGAGTGTCGCACTTGCCCCGTTTTTTATTTATAGCTTTGAAGTTTTGTGGGTGATTGTATCGGAAGCGCCCGCGCACGCGCTACGGTCCGGTAAAAACGGTTCGATTGTCTCCCAAGATATCGATAGGTGAACGGTTAATGGGCCCGCGCCTCACCTTACAATGGGTAAGTACCTAGGGTTGCCAGGTGACCGGGAAAACATCATCTGTGGCGCGTCGTGCAAATGCCCGACTGCCATGCGGTTCGATTCCCGCCGGGTGCAAGTATTTATAATTAAATTAATATTTGTGTCTGGTCTGGGTGTTTCTCTATGTCTACATATTATTACGTATAGGTGTTATGAATTTAAGTATAAAAAAGAAAATAAATTGAAGAATTACATTCTTTTTCTAGTCGCCGTAACACAAGTTTAGCAGCTTACCACGGGGCTAGATGGCGCTGTGTGTTGTTGACAGAATTAAAAAATGAAAAAAAAAAACCGGGAAAACCTGGAATTTCACACGTGGCCCCGTATCCAGTAATTACACTTCACTGTCCCGAAATTCATGAACACAATTTTTTCCACAAAGTAACATGCATACAGTGTGTTAATTATTTATATAGGTATAGTACTTACCTACAGATTTTATGACAATTAATATTTATGTTTTTAAAATACTTACATTACTTAGCATTTTTTACTATCAAAATTAGTAAACATACCTATCTAACTATACTCTATTTCAGAACATTAGATCAAAAATGTAAACAAATAACTGACAATTTTATAGGAAAAAGTAAATAAACAAATCACAATCAAATAAATTTATGGGGTTTTTGTTTCCTTTTTTGATCTAAGTTTCTGAAATAGGGTTGGTTTGGTAGGTAGGTATAGTGATTTTGTAATAAATATTATTTCTTTTGCCTGACCAACAGCAATCATTTGTAGTTGGATTTGGACTCTAAAATTACCATTTCGTTTGTAACCGCAGACATGTCCAGATAATGATGAGCAACCCTAGATACCTACAACAACCTACCTACAACCTACAACTAAACGCTTTTTACTTTCTTTTTATCATTTCACGATTCGTTACGGTTTGGTTAGGTCGGTTAGTAAGTAAGTAGCTGATGTTTCTCTGAGCTTCCTAATTTAAACTAGAAATAAAGATATACTAGCAGTGCCTTGCGGCTTCACTCGCGTACGTCCCGATCCAGTGGGATTTTCCAGTTACCCGTAGTCGGGTCTTAGATATAGGTACTTACCAACTCCAACTTTAATTCTGAAGCTCATGTGTTCGAATCCCGGCCAATGCAGACCATTTTTTTTTTAAATATGTAACAAATAAATTATATGTTTATGCCATATAAAACCTATATTTGACATGACCACTGATTTGGTAGTGGTCTGTTGCCATGACCGACAATGCCACTACGTTTTGTTTTTTTCTTTAATTTTTTTTTGCTCTTTATTGTCTTTATCCAGGGAGGAAACAGTCGACTACGTTTGTATGGAGAAAGAGTAGGTAGACTTTCCTCTTAAGAGGAAAGTCTATCTACTCTTTCCACCCACTACCCACCCTCTTAAAGTTGCTTACGATTTAGACCTAAATGTACTTAATATACATTGATAACATTAGATATGATAATAGGTAGGTATAGTTACATTTTCCCGGGTCGTGAGTCCCCTCGCGCCCAAGACCACTGTAACATGATTGAAACGTCGAGGTAAGAAAATTAATAATAATACGCGATAAAGACCCGGGATAATGTACCTACCTGACTATGTTAATAAATCGTTTGAATTTAAAAAAAGTAATAGGTAGGTAGATAGTCTAGATAGATAAAAGACCATAAAACAAAATACTTGTTTCACGAAATCGAATCCGCAACCTTCATCATCCCAGCCAGATCATCCACTACGCACCAAAAATCATCAACCTACGCAGGCGTAGGCACGTCTATACTAATATTATAAAGAGGTAACGTTGGTAACATGTATGTATGTATGTATGTATATTGGGGGTAATCTCCGAAACTACTGGACCGATTTCAAAAATTCTTTCACCATTAGAAAGCTACATTCCCCTGAGTAACATAGGCTACTTTTGATCCCGATTTTCAACGGGATCGGGACATACGCGGGTGAAACCGCGGGAATCTGCTAGTTAGTTAATAAAGCGCTCGCACATAACACGCTCCCCTCAAAGCTGCGACAATCATCTCGCACTGGCCATAAAACAAAATACTTGTTCCACAAAATCGAATCCGCAACCTTCATCATCCCAGCCAGATCCACTACGCAACAAAAATCACCAACCTACGCAGGCCTAGATACACGTTCGTAAATAAAGCGCTCGCACATAACACGCTCCCCTCAAAGCTGTGATAATCATCTCGCACTCCGGCGCGGGCGCGACGCGGCGCTCCCCTCGAGATGTGCAACCGATTGGATGCTGTGGTCCCGCCTTCAGCCCGCCCACCTACCGTGGCTACTTCTTGTTTATCTCACGAATTTATACGATTGACTTTTCGTTTTTGGTAATCGATGCTCGGTGAATTGGTTAGTAGGTAATGTTGGTAGGTATTTTTTAAGATGAAATTGATTATGTAGTATCATGTTTAAAACATAGACCTAACCACATAGTAAATCGATGATGTTATCTTTATCTGCCGTTCGCAGAGCCAAAAGAGAGATTATAAAGAGAAAATATTTGTTTGTTTCAGTGTAACGAATACCTATGCTTCGACACTACTGAACCGATCTAAAAAATGAATTTTGGAAGACACTTATATAATTTTTTTCGCGAAAAATTGCGTCTTTTGCGTGAAAGAGTAACAAAGTCTGTTGACTTTGTTACTCTTTCACGCAAAAACTACTGAGCCGATTTCAATGAAACTTGGCATGTAGATAGCTGAAGATTTGGATTAACACATCGGCTACTTTTTATCCCTACATTCCCGCGAGCTCGGGACTTGGGCGGGTGAAACTGCGGGGTGCAGCTAGTTCGTTATAGATCAAGTTAGGCGAGGTAGGTAGGTTAATCCTTCCTACGCTAGGTACAGTGGCCGGCAGATAAGTTAAAAATAATAGAAGTGAAAGGGGAAAGTTAGCGCAGTACATTTTACATGCAAGTTCTATGAAAAATTGACCTCTCCGCCATTTTTTTTCAACTAATCTGCCGGCCACTGTAATCATATTAAAAGCTACTGAACCAATTGCGATGAAACTTGGTATGCAGATAGTTAAAGATCTACTGCATTAACATATAGGCACTCACATCTCTGGAACTGCTTCACCGATTATGATCAAATTTAATATAGGAAACACTGGGAAGAATCTATGGAAGTAACATTTGCCAGAATCGAAACATAAGCCGACTTCAAAAAAGGATGTGGTTCTCAATTCGCTTGTGGCTATTTTTTTTTAATTATAAAATTAAATAGGTAGGTCGGTCGGTATAGATACCTAGTCAAACAAAAAACTTAAGAGTATTTATTTTTTCAAAAGGACTACGTCTCAACGAAGACTCTGGCTTTTTTCGAAACTGTTATGGACCAATAAGATTATTGTTATTGGTTATTGGACTCGGACAAGATTCCAATTTCACTTGCTATGGTAACGCTTAATTTTACAGAACTTGTGCTGCCATCTAGTGAATAAATTGTAAGCTAAATAGTTACAACTACCCGACGATAGGTGGCAGTTTAGCAACAGTACTTACCTATATTTGAAAATAGATGGCATCGTTTTCAATTTATATATTTTTGCAAATGGCAGGATATTGCTAATCAATCATTCATTATTTTTTCGCAGATGACCGAAAATTTCCATCTGTTTTTTTGATGACCTGATATCTCAGAATCGGCCGTCGCAGCAGGTTAGCAAGTAGGCATGCGTTCTTAGTACATACTAACACTACTCAATCGACCGCATTTCATTCGTCTGAAAATACGTGATGTCTGCCGGTTTTGGGATCTTGGACTAATGTGTCAAACATGTTAATCCAGATATCTGCATACCAAGTTTCATCGTAATCGGTTCAGTAATTTTGCGTGATTGAAACACAAACCAGACAAACTTCTAAACTTTCGCATTTATTATAGGTAAACATTATTATAGTGGGATTTGGCAGGCACCTATATTCATAGCTGGGCACCGTTAATCGAATAAGTAGTTAACTTCGCTAACGGATAACGAGTTTAATTATTAACGAAGTTAACTATTTGATGAACGGTGCCCAGCTATGCTGACGAGGTAATGACGACGAACAATTATAGGAAATATATCCTGAAGGATGGTACGGTCGACATTTGTCGGGCATGCCACCATCCCGGAGAGTCACTCAGGCATATTATTTCCAGTTGTTCTCATCTTGCCAATGGTGAGTATTTGCAAAGACATAACTTGGTAGCCAGGGTCATTCACCAGCAAGTTGCTCTTAAATATGGACTTGTGGACCAAGAGCCATACTGGGACCGGTCTATTATCGTCCGTCGATATCACCGTTCCGCATGACGTTAATCTCGTAAAGGCTGACAAAGACAAAGAAACTAAGTAGGTACTTGGACTTGGCCCACGAGATTACCGCCATGTGGCACGTTGATTTGACGAATACTTATTGTTCCGATAGTCGTGTCGGCAAACGGATTAATAGCAAAGAGCCTCGACCGACATCTTCAGAGGCTTTCGCTTGACGTTTGGGTCAGATTCAGCGGTCGTCCTTGATACGGCACGTATCGTCAGATTCAGATTCAGATTCTTTATTTGCATAAAAGTTGGTACAATTGACATAGGTACAAAGGTGTTCTTATTAAATAGAAAGTGTCTCAACTTTGGTCAATATATTGACATGCAAAATTTAACAGGTAGGCATTTTTATTACATTACATTGCCGTTCTATTAAATAATTATCCAGCCGTAGAAAATGTCAAGAAATGTTTGAATTAAATCAATAAAATAATCAGTATAGGTACACATGCACGATATTCTCAATAAACAATAATTTGAATACAATTAGAATTTCAATTCACATTTCAAATTAAATTAAATAAGTAATAAACAGTAATGTGTCACAATAATGAATAGATACTCGTATAAGAAGACCAAGTTACACAATACCTAGGAACTCATCTACCGAATAAAATTTCTTTTCCAATAGCCAAGATTTGAGCTTTGGATAAAACAACTTAGTGGGCAACTGTTTGATGAAGTCAGGAATTTTATTATAAATAGACACACACATAGCCGCACTGTTTTTCATATAAAGTTGTGTTCTTGGAATTTTAGCCAAAACAAGTCTATTTGAGTTCCTTGTTGATTTAGGAAATTTATCACTAGCTACTCATTAAAAACTACTTAAAACAGCTCATATTCTCTCTAACGAATTTAGCCATCTCAAAAATATACATGCTGGGCAATGTCAATATCTTAAATCTCAGGAATAGTGGTTTACAGGATTCCCACGGAGGAATACCTGCAATAGCCCTCACACATTTTTTTTGTGCAATAAATGCTTTTTCCTTGTCCGTAGAATATCCCCACAAAATAAGACCGTATCTCAACACAGAAGCCACATAGCCGTGGTATGCAATCAGTACAGTTTTTTGATCTGCAACTTTTCTAAGCCTGTATAATACGTATACAAACCTATGCAGCTGAATACATACCTGTTTGACGTGTGACTTCCAATTACAACAATAATCTATATTGAGACCAAGAAATTTAGTTTCATCAACAAAAATCAATGATTCGTCTTTATGCTTTACTTCCAATACATCTCTTCTCCAACTGCATGCACTAAAATGGATTAGTTTCGTCTTACTTAGATTAACCTGTAGATTATTATCAATAAGCCAATACAATAGCCATACGTCAGAAGGTTCCGGTCTCTGCGGCCCTAACCATCGATCGGTAGCCTGGGCCCTGCCCCGCTGCCGACGGGCTTCTAGTTGTTTGTACAAAGTTTATCCATTGTTTAAAGGACCTATAGATTGAATTTTATATACCTAAGTTTATTACTTGGATAGAATTTTGTTCATAGGTTTTGAAGTAATGTGTATATTTTGTATTTAGTTTATTTTTATAAAAACTTAGATCTAAGAAAGAAAATAGGTAAATGAGTGAAATAATAATATGTTTATTGAATCTTACAAAGGACGTTACAAACTACATAATTATGTGATACAAGGAATTAACAAAAACACAGAATCCTTTGTTAGAGACTGAAGTCTGTACTAGGATAGTCATATCATGTATGACTGATCATCAGCCTCGCACTCCATCAGCTATACTGTACTATACATTTTGATTAAATAATAAATGCCTATACTAACGAAATAAAAAAAAAATACAATTCCTTCCACTGCGAGCGGAGCAGAGTTAAAAATGTGATCTGACCACTGCCAATTACCTACTACTTTGGTAAACTAAAAGTATACTAAACAAGTTTGCTACTTTAGCTTTGTAGACTAAAGTAAATTAGTAGAGGTAAACTTAACTACTATGTACTTAGGCATAACACAACATGGCCGAAGCCTTGTTATGGTTTGGTCTGGCACCACAGAACTCTGGTGGTGGGTCCCGGGGCGGTTTGGGCGGTGTTGGGCGGGTTGTGTGTTTGTGGATGAGATAGTGTTTTAAGTAAATTATTTTTTTTATGTTTATTATTTTGTATATTATAACTTATTTGAACAGATAGACAGACAGACAGAGTTACTTTCGCTCTTGTAATGCTAGTGAGGATTATTATAGTAAGTATAGATTATTGCTCCAGTTCCACTTTTCTTCAATAATATTATATATGCGACAATGTAAATCACATGATTACTGCAAAAAAAAATATACAAAAAAAACCCCATGAGTTTCTTGTGTCTTCTTCTCATGTCATGGAGGTCGCGATCCGAAGACATAGTAGAGTAGATTAAATAAAAATAAAAATGACATGTCAAAGAGATATCTTGCTAATATCCGAATGAATAAACGTACTTTGATTTTGATTTTGATTTTGGATCCTTTTTATTATTTAACAATAATCCAAATATAAATAAATTCCTTTATAGTAAATATATATTATTTGGTTTATTTCACCCCAACGTATTTCAATTAGGAGGAACACTAACTTTTTATCCCGGCAGAGGGCGCGAGTCGATTAATCTTAGGTTTGAATTAAGAACTGTCAAACATGTGTTTTTTACAACTCTCGGCGCCAAATTCGGTCTGTGACCGAAAGAAAAAAAAAACTCGGCGTTTCCATTGGTGGAGGACCATCATCGAAAAAAAAAGATCATCCGATGCCAGCGCCTCTGCTAACAGCTTTGCGCGTGGCACCCCATTAGCACGTATTCTACACTGTCTGGTTGACTGAACATAAATACATAGATACTAGTCGAAATCGCCGCGGTGGTAAAGCATAATATGTACTATATCATATGTCAAGCACTAGCTCACCAGCGCTCGACGCAAAACTTTAAAACAGCGTCGCAATGAGGTGGAGCATCTATACTTTAGTAAAATTATATTCATCTGTCTATGGCCAAAAGTCGGTTCATTTTCCAGAAGAAGATCGGCGTTTTTCCTTAGGGATTTTACCTGGGGGTTAGAGGTACCTTAATTTTATTTTCTGTGCCATCGCAAGAAGACGTGACATGACGAGACATGGATTATTCAATTGATTTATGCGAACTAAAGCCATGATGTAAGTAATTTCGTCGTACTCTTGATAAGTTAAAAGATATTGGATGTTGAAGTTTCACATTTGGGAGTCAAGTGTTAACACAAAACACCACAAGATGTCGTTACTTGTCTTGAATATCCTTAAATCTGAATTCGTATACCAATATTAAGGCAGTTAGTCAAGTCATCTTGCGGTCAATAAATCTTATTAGTTAAAATAATTATTTCCTTTAAAAATTCTGGACCGATACGTGGAATTCTGTAGCCATTTATTGGTTTTACAAATTCAGATTTATGGATATTCGAGACAAGTAACGACATCTGGTGAAATAAGTTCGTGTAACAAATTGTTTGAAGTGTCGAATATGATGAACGGTCTTCTTTCCGGTTTTGACAATGACAGTTACAATGACAGTTCGTTCCGACCACTGAATGAACGGGAGCCAATAATGGACGACCAGATACACGCGATGTCCTTACCCTATTGACAACGATACGATTCTGCTGCACAGCAGCGCTTTTCAAAAATGATATTATTTTAAGAACTATCGTATGTACCTATTAAATAACTATAAGGGAACTATAATATTAAATATAGTTTGTACAAATTTTGTGCTAAGCCTGGATTAGTTAGTGCATGGTTAGTGTTGTAAACCTCTTGAGGTTCGTGTTACAAAAATATTGAGTTGTGTACGATGGATGGAGTGTGCCGAGTGTGTCTAGCTGACGACCGCAGCACGTACCGCGTCGCGAACACGGCGCTCGAACGGACTTACGATGCAGTAACCGGCGTAAAGGTAAGCCAGGGTGCGTCTGGAGATCGTCATCGTTGCGTACTGCATGGATCATATTTTTTTAATGTAGATGTTTTACAGTCAGCTGGTGGCGGCTGTCCTAGCCGTCCTAACTCTACAAACTCACAGTTTTTGAAGTTACTTTCCACCGGAAGAGCAAAGAAATGAGCATCCGTTTACCACATAGGAAGGGTCTAGTCAGGTGCTCGGCAGTCACACTGTGGCTATTCTCTTAAATTAAACCTCATTTACGGAGGTGTTAGTTAGTTTTCCCCACAGAAATGACACATACACTGGCAATTTCACTCTGTTGAATAAAAAGTGGTCTGGCTTGATACTAGGGAAAAAAGAGTCGAGGATGAAGTAGTTTGGCTAAAGACATTCCTCCCATTCATTGATGGCTGCTGGTGGTCTGGGATGTCCTGGCAGTGTGTATGATAGATGTACAATAATTGCAGTTGCGACGAACTGGCCGGCCGAGTGCACTGTGTGGCGTGTGTATGTCGCAGCTGCGGCGGTGTCACAGGTTTATTGCCACTGCGAGGGAGTCAAACACCGTGCTAGACAGGTGGTACCGGAACAGAAGAAATACTCAGTCCAAGCTGACAGCACATCCTCTGGTTGCCTTCACTAAGTCCATCACTGAGTTTGTGGACATCTGGGATCAACAAGTTAAACAGGAGCTCTCGGAAGCAGGTGAGGTGAACTAATTAAAAATATGTGTAGAAATCCACCTGGTGTGTGTGTTGGAAATAGCTGGTAACGATAGGCATAGTTCCTCACACCTTTAACATAAAAATGATAACATAACAATATTCTACTCTATCTGAAGGTTTTCTGAACCTACTATGTGTACCTACCTACTATGTTTTAGATGATCCAAGACCTATAGAAACAGAAGAAATAAAGAGTGAAGGCAATCCAGATTATATTCAAACTTCACATGAAGACATTGACCCTGCAGTGATGTCAGAAAATGAACAAGACAATACACAGATATTGGAAGATGAGCAACAGAAGACATATTATTCAAATGATGAACAAGACAACATAAATGTTTCAGATGATGAACAAGACGAGACAACTGATTCAGATTCTAAACGAGATAACACACAGATGATGTTAGCTGAAGATAATGACAGTGCACATGCCTTAGAAGTAGATAATGATGACATTCAATTGATAATTGATTCATTCAATAACAGAAAGGAGAGTCATAGTGTTAGAAGACACATTTCAAATATAGAAAGGGTGAATGTACAGGATTTTGTTGATGCTGAAGAAGATAAGATGCAGTTGTGGGATGATATCAAACTTGAAACTCAGACGGTTTTAGATGTTGTAGAAAGGGCAGATGTTCCAGAAAGAGAAGAGGAGGCCACTGGTACATCGAATGTTGAAGGAGATTGTTCATCATTAGACCAGGATATTGCTTCACGAACTCTAAGCTATAGAAAAAGAATTAATTTGGATCAAGACATTCCTGGTAAGTTTTGCAGCTTAGTTTATAGTCCAAGATCTGACGAATTTCTGACGAACGAAATGTGGTTGATTGAGTAGTGTTAGTATGTACTAAGAACGCTTGCCTACTTGCTAGCCCGCTGCGACGGACAATTCTCAGATATCTGGTCATCAAGGTAAAAAATTACCTACCACCTACTACTACCTACTACTAATTGTTAATATTAAAATAGGACTAACAAAATCTAATAAATTAATCTAATTGGGATATTGAAAAAAAAAAAAAATGGATTTTTTTTTTTGTTTTGTAAAACTTTATAGTTAATTACGTTGATATTTAATGTAAAAAACTAAAAAAAATGTTTTTTGAATGAATTATAAACAATTAAAAATTGATAAAAGATCACGTGACTATGAACGCGCCACAATTGGCCACTATACTTGTGACGTCATAATGTTAAAGTAATTTCATAACTGTACGGTGTATACGGCTACTACACGTAAATTGACAAAAATAATGCAAATTTACTGCTAAATAACGATTTGTTAAAATTAATTCCGATTAGCTGTGTGTGATACAGGATTTATAAAGGCCATTTCATATTCCTGATGTTGACATATTTATGATAAATATTTTTTTTAAAAATGACGTTCGGTTAAATTCTGCTGAGGTTAGAGGTGCCAAAGCATCAAGGTAAGTCTATTAAAAAATAATATTATAAATCAAAATATCTAAGTATTAATTCTCTATTGAATATAATTATTAAAGTATTTCATTACTTTACGTTTTCATCGTTTTTGTAGTATTTGTACATAATGGTACAAAACAAGATGTAGTGGACATTTGGTCAAGCCTATAGTTACCGCAAATGAAAGTGTTATTTCGTCAAGCCGTGAAAAAGTGTCATTTGGTCAAGTCTTTGAACGAGTGTCAACTGGTCAAGTCTTTTTTTTTAATACAACAAAAGACGATCGGAGTAGAAACAAAAGACGATCGAAACGAAAAAAAAGACGATCGAAATAGAAAAAAAAGACGATCGAAATAGAAAAAAAGACGATCAAAATGGAAAAAAAAGACTATCGAAACGAAAACAAAAAACGATCGAAACGAAAAGAAGATAATCAGAGTAGAAACAAAAGATGGTCGAAACAGAAAACAAAATAGGGTCGAAGCAGAAAACAAAAGACGGTCGACTATGAAAAAAGACGGTCGTAACTAAAAAAAGATAATCAGTGTAGAAACAACAGACGGTTGGAACGAAAACAAAAGAGGGTCGAAACAGAAAATAACAAACGGTCGACGATGAAAAAAGACGGTCGAAACAAAAAAAAGACAGTCAAAACTGAAACAATAAGTTCTACTAAGCTATAAGTTCCTTTTAGATATAAATAAAAAACATATTTAGCAAAAAAAAAAGCTTTTTTTTCATTTCGATCGTCTTTTGTTTCCATTCGATCGTCTTTTGTTTCAGTTTCGATCGTCTTTTGTTTCAGTTTCGATCGTCTTTTGTTTCAGTTTCGATCGTCTTTTTTTCCATTTCTATCGTTTCTTTTTTTTCGATTCGATCGTTTTTTGTTTTCGTTTCGATAGTCTTTTTTTTCCATTTTGATCGTCTTTTTTTTCTATTTCGATCGTCTTTTTTTTCATTTCGATCGTCTTTTTTTTTCATTTCGATCGTCTTTTGTTTCCATTTCGATAGTCTTTTGTTTTCGTAACGATCGTCTTTTGTTTTCGTTTCGATCGTCTTTTGTTTTCGTAACGATCGTCTTTTGTTTTCGTAACGATCGTCTTTTGTTTTCGTTTCGATCGTCTTTTGTTTCTACTCCGATCGTCTTTTGTTGTATTAAAAAAAAGGACTTGACCAGTTGACACTATTCGAAGACTTGACCAATTGACACTTTTTCACGGCTTGACGAAATAACACTTTCATTTGCGGTAACTATAGGCTTGACCAAATTACACTATTTTTTGGCTTGACCAAATGTCCACTACATCCAAAACAAGAGCGATATAACTTTTAAGATTCGACATTTTCAATATATTTTTGAGTATTTAACAATAGCAACAATGACAACAGAATTAAATTTATCAATAGCCAAAACACTGTAGGTACTTTACTTATTATCTGTAAACTGCAATGAGTGAAAACTAACATTATGACGTCACACGCGCTCGGGCGCTGTCGGCGGCTGTTTGGTACTAGATACAAAATTTAAATTTTTATTTTGAAATAACTTTTTAATTATAGCGAAAACAAAAAAATAAAAAAAAAATGTTACGAAATTCATATATGATCGTTCCATTTTTCACAAAAAAAAAAAATTCAATAACCCAATTGTTATTGCTTGATTTTTCTGTTGATTATTATTATTTTTTCATTTATATTATTTTTGTGACAGGATGTATACATACTTTTTTTTTTGACATATTAATTGATTTTTATATTTGAAACAACTTTGATGTTTGCATGCCAAATGCTGGCAAAGTATGTAGAACTATATTTTTAGATTTAAGATCTGCTGTACCATACTATATGCAATAAATATCTTTATCTTTACCACACGTTAATTCTCGAAGCTGATTTTCACGTATTTTTAGGTAATGTACTTAAAAATAAGTTGCCAATACTCCCAGACACTTTCCGTCGGCCGTATTGTTTTGCAGTTGCTTTAAATCTCCCAAAATAATTACTTGACGTAAATTCTGCTGCTCCATTTTTATATATGTCCACCAGACAACTATTTTAAAATCTTTTACAAGAAGACAGACCGATCCAAGTGGCCAATCATACCCTAAACTCAGTTTTAATGCCTCTATGGGTAGGAGCGCGAGGGCATTAGGGGGGCTTAGGGGATGATTAGGCCTGTCTAAATTCTTATTTGAAGCAGAAAGACAACTAACGCTGACCATTGCTTCTCACAGATACTTCTGCACTCAAGAGACAAAGACTCGGCCCAGTGAGGACCGGCACAGCCTCCACTCATGGACTGCAACTGAACATGTTCTCATGTCCTCAGTGCAATTATACTACTGATATTACAACAGATATAAGACCACATTTAATGAGTCATAATGTATGTGGCAGCTGTGATTTTAGGTGTATAAATAAAGATAACTTAAAACATCATTTAATGACTCATCTGGGTGAAAAACCTTTGGCATGTGATAAGTGTGATTATAGATGTATTTTCAAATCAGCTTTGCGTCAGCATTTAATTACTCATTCTAATGAAAAACCGTTTGCATGCGATAAGTGTGATTCTAGATTTAACACAAAATATGTGTTAAAACAGCATCTAATTACTCATACTGGTAATAAGCCGTTTTCATGTGATAAGTGTGATTTTAGATGTGGTAAACAACATTATTTGAAAAGACATTTAGTTACTCATACTGGTGAGAAGCCGTTTGCATGTGATAGGTGTGATTTCAGGTGTATTGACAAACCTAGTTTAAAACAGCACTTAATTACTCATACTGATGAAAATTCGTTTGCATGCGATAAGTGTGATTTTAGATGTAATATTAAATCTAGTTTGAACCGTCATTTAAAGGCTCACACTGGTGAAGAACCGTTCGCATGTGATAAGTGTGACTATAGAAGTACAAGTAAACCTAATTTAAAACGTCATTTAATGACACATACTGGTGAGAAACCATTTGCATGTGATAAGTGTGGTTTTAGATTTAACGGAAAATATAAATTAAAACAGCATTTAATAACTCATACTGATGAAAAACCGTTTGCATGCGATAAATGTGATTTCAGATGTAATAAGAAATCTAGTTTGAACCGTCATTTAAAGGCTCACACTGGTGAAAAACCGTTTGTATGCGAAAATTGTAGTTTCAGATTTAGAAGAAAATGTCATTTGCAACGTCATTTAATGACACATACTGGTGAAAAACCGTTTGTATGTGATAGGTGTGATTTCAGGTGTATTAACAAACATAGTTTAAAACAGCACTTAATTACTCATACTGATGAAAAACCGTTTGCATGCGATAAGTGTGACTATAGAAGTACAAGCAAACGTTATTTGCAACGTCATTTAATGACACATACTGGTGAAAAACCATTTGCATGTGATAGGTGTGATTTCAGGTGTATTGCCAAACATAGTTTAAAACAGCACTTAATTACTCATACTGATGAAAAACCGTTTGCATGCGATAAGTGTGACTATAGAAATACAAGCAAACGTTATTTGCAACGTCATTTAATGACACATACTGGTGAAAAACCATTTGCATGTGATAGGTGTGATTTCAGGTGTATTGACAAACATAGTTTAAAACAGCACTTAATTACTCATACTGATGAAAAACCGTTTGCATGCGATAAGTGTGACTATAGAAGTACAAGCAAACGTTATTTGCAACGTCATTTAATGACACATACTGGTGAAAAACCATTTGCATGTGATAGGTGTGATTTCAGGTGTATTAACAAACATAGTTTAAAACAGCACTTAATTACTCATACCGATGAAAAACCGTTTGCATGTGATAAGTGTCATTTTAGATGTAATATTAAATCTAGTTTGAACCGTCATTTAAAGGCTCATCCTGGTGAAGAACCGTTTGCATGCGATAAGTGTGACTATAGAAGTACAAGCAAACGTACTTTGAAACATCATTTAATGACACATACTGGTGAAAAACCGTTTTCATCCCATCTATTCGAAAAGTGTCGCTTTGGTCCTCTATAAGTGCGACCAAAGTAGCTCTTTTCTGTTAAGAGATAAACAGGCGGGAGCAAAGTAAAACAGCCGGGAGCAAAATAAAATAGGCGGGAGCAAAATAAAATAGGCGGGAGCAAAGTAAATTTGAATTTGGAACATTATGTATCATTCATAGAAATCAAACGTAATAGTAGATTGTATAACAAGGGAGCAAAATAGTATTTTTACGGCGAGGGCGTTACTTTGAATCACGAGCAAAGCGAGGAATTCTAGAATAGAATCCCGAGCGTAGCGAGGGATTCTAACGTAGAATTCTGAGCGCAGCGAGGGATTCAAAGTATACATCGCCCGAGGCAAAAATAATTTGCTCTCGAGTCATATACTCTACTTTTCATCCCCTTCTATGAGAAAATAAATAAGATATGGTGTTACGTAATTAGTGAATATACCTATTTACTTAAACAAAAATGTTGGGTATAAATTTTTAATATCACGTTTATTATACAGAAGCCCTCTATAAATATTTGTTGGTTGTTATAGCGGCTACAGAAATACATCATCTGTGAAAATTTCATATAAATAAATACTAAAAAAATAAGCAAAATAAATAAAACAAATGAAACTAATGAAACTAACGAAACTAACGAAACTAACGAAACTAACGAAACAAACGGAACTAACGAAACTAACGAAACTAATGAACTAATGAAACTAATTAAACACATGAAACTAATGAAACTAAAGAAACGAATGAAACTAATGAACTAATGAAACTCATGAAACTCATGAAACTAATGAAACTAATGAAACTAATGAAACTAACGAAACTAACGAAACTAACAAAACTAGCGAAACTAACGAAACTAACGAAACTAATGAACTAATGAAACTAATGAAACTAATGAACTAATGAAACAAATGAAACTCATGAAACTAATGAAACTAATGAAACAAACGAAACAAACGAAACCAATGAAACTAATGAAACTCGTGAAACTAATGAAACTAATGAACCTAATGAAACTAATGAAATTAATGAAACTAATGAACCTGATGAAACTAATGAAACAAATATAACTAATGAAACTAATGAAGCAAATGAAACTAATGACACTAATGAAACTGAAACTAATGACACTAATGAAACTAATAAAATAAATAAATTCTGTGAACAACACACAGCGCCATCTAGCCCCGTGGTAAGCCAGTAATTCATATAATTTACGTTTGATTTCTATGAATGATACATATGTTCCAAATTCAAATTTACTTTGCTCCCGGCTGTTTTATTTTGCTCCCGGCTGTTTTACTTTGCTCCCGGCTGTTTATCTTAACAGAAAAGAGCTACTTTGGTTGCACTTATAGAGGACCAAAGCGACACTTTTCGAATAGATGGGATGAAAATTATATGAATTACTGGCTGATATGTATTGTGTTGAGTCACCGTAACACAAGCTTAATCGCTTACCACGGGGCTAGATGGCGCTGTGTGTTGTTCACAGAATTTATTTATTTTATTAGTTTCATTAGTTTCAGTTTCATTAGTGTCATTAGTTTCATTAGTTTCATTTGCTTCATTAGGTTCATTAGTTACATTAGTTACATTTGTTTCATTAGTTTCATTAGTTTCATTAGGTTCATTAGTTTCATTTGTTTCATTAGTTTCATGAGTTTAAGGTGCTCTTTATTTGATGTCTTTATTTTGTGTCACTTCTTTTCGTTAAGCTCGTCTTTCAGCCTGGTATACATAATTTCGTGCTTATTGAATGCTCGTTGATACTCCCTGTCTTCCCCATTGAGTTCACTGTCGATGTCGATATGTAATTTATCGATTACTGACCAGCGTGATTGTAGTGTTGCGATGGCATCGTCAAGTTTCCACTTTGTTTCTAATTGGTCGATGTTGATTTGTTCCATGGTTCTAGACAGTGCTCTGAAGTATGCTGATTGTCTGCGGAGCATGTCATCTAACTGGCTGGAAACGCCACGCGATGCTGTCAATTGAATCCTCTCATCTCTCCCCGTCATATTGTCATCTTGCTGATTGAGGCCGGAACGCGATTCTTTCAATAACACGGTTTCCCCTTCAGTAACAGTAGCGGTGCGCGACCCCATTTGGAAAATGTTCTCTCCTTCCAGTTTAGATGTGCCCGGAGTAATTGCTTTTGGTGTTTGCTGCCCCAACAACTCTTGGAATTGATTATTAATCATTGCTTTTACCTTTTTATAATATTCATATGTCTGCTCAAACTCCTTGTTTTGGAAATATTGATGATCTTTGCTGAATTCTGAGCATATTAGGTTATGGTTGTGCTTAAAATCATTCCAGTAAGTTTCTAACGAGCTCAATCGCCTGCTGAAATAATCCGTATTTTTCCTATCCGCCCCGTCTTTCTTGAAGTTGGCAGCTAGCTTTTCGATGGATTGATATATTTCAATTTGGTTATTGTACAGATCTTCCATGATTTTAAATCCAAATCAAAAGACTGATGAGTAGTGGTGTGAAAAAAAAAAATGGAAATCTCTTACTTGAAAGCCGATGATTGTGCGGTCAGCGGGATGCGATTTTCGACGCGTTTTTCGATGCTATGCTCGTTGCTGTGCTCGGTGCTGTGCTAAACTCGACGGCGCTAAAATCTCCACGCTCGTCGATACTTAGGTGCTTGAGGCGAGATTCCACTCAGCCTCCTCCTGTGCTGTGCTGTGCTGCTTGTAGCGAGTCTGCGGACTCGCCGATGCTGTGCTCGGTGCAGGATGTATCCCAAAACCGTTGCTTGGAGTGTACTCCACAATGCTAATTCTCCGGAAAACAGAACGTGGCACTACACGTATCACTAAGTGGCGACGACACTAATTTAGGTCACACGCGTAATGGTTAGTCCCGTCTTTCCGAATAGACTCGAAGGACCATGTACGATCTCTAGGCTGGTTTATGATTTAATTGAAAATAGTAAAATAGTGATAAAAATGATTTATTGGAAAAATTATAAATTAAATGCTAAGTGCTGATTTTGAGTGCTATTATAATGAGTACGCGACACGGCGCGGCGGTCAATTACGAACTAATGATTATGTACTAAACTTGTGCGGAGGTGCAAATATGATGACTTAACAATTAAAATGAGGTGAATGAGGTGAGTGTACGATGCATTACAAGTTATAATAATAAGGAATAAGAGTTTGTACTTCAATGAGAAGACCACACAAATAAACACTTCAAACAATAATGTAAGTATGGTAGACACTATTATCAGTGTAAACATAATTCATGTTTCAGGAATACCAATCAAGAGTTCTTTGGACAATGCAAAAACTCAAGACTCATTGGCCAGCTCACTGAGAAAGCTAGGAATGTTGTCAGAGAAATGGTAAGCAAACGAGCTTTGTTTCTAATACTCATCATAATCATTCAAGCGATGTTCCTGGTTGCATCCATCTCTGGAGCCTTGTGTCCATTTTTATGTCTCCGCAACACACTATCTTCAGCATAGTAGAAAAATCCATCTTCTAAGTGTAGGAAACACTTGGTGGTTAAATAAATATCAAGGATAGATTATCAATTTATCACTCACAATAGCAAGACAAAGCATTGAGCCATGCATAGTGTCATTTGTGAATATGTGATTGATAACTACATTCCTATGTAGTTTTAGCTAACTTTTAACTACTGATTTTAAAATAAAAGAATTTTTACATAGGTATGCCAACTAATTTAATCCACGTCTTACATATCGGGCGATACAATTTGGACTGCCTTAGCTTAAGAGCATAGGATACAAAGGGGCCCGCGGCACAATATAATATTTCCCGTCTAACAGTAGGTACTTTCATATTTTGTTTCTGGTACAGGTATCCAGATAGCTATTTGTTCAGCGGTTTTTACGTGTTTGAGTAACAAACACACATACATACTCACAAATTTTCAGCTTTATAATATTAGTAGGATTCATCAGTTCATCACATCACATCTCTTCTCTTAAATTAAACGGTTAGGGTGTAGTAAAGAGTAACTTTTTTTTTCCTAATTTTTTTTATTGGAAATGGGTATTAATATTCATGAAACGCAAAGATATATATTTTTTTTTTGAAAATTGTAATGTTTTTTCAAAAAAAACAAAAAAATCGAGTGGTAGTGGTATTCTATTAACCCCCACTTTTTATGATGCCAATCGATTGAGAAGAGCTCCAGGAACAATGTTTCCATAGACAGTTTTTTTGTCAAACCTCATCACGTGCGACTACAGGGGCTCTAAAGTACTGCTGACACTGGAAAAAAATCTAGTGGTAGTGGTATTCTATTGACACCCACTTTTTATGATGCCAATCGATTGAGAAGAGCTCCAGGAACAATGTTTCCATAGACAGTTTTTTTGTCAAACCTCATCACGTGCGACTACAGGGACTTTATAGATAGAATTAGGCGCTTTGGCAACCGCTGCCGCGGCACGTTAAAAAAAAACTAAGTTTTTTATACTATTATTTTTTTCGAAAATTCAAAAAAAAATTAAAGTTCTTTACGTTTCCTATGTTTTTCTACCATATTCCATAAAAAAAAAAAAATTCAATGTTTTTCATTTTTACACACAATTAAACTTCATTTACGCCACAGAAATGATACATACACTGGAAATTTCACTCTGTTGAATAAAAAGTGGTCTGGCTTGATACTAGGGAAAAAAAGAGTCGAGGATGAAGTAGTTGGGCTAAACACATTCCTCCCATTCATTGATGGCTGCTGGTGGTCTGGGATGTCCTGGCAGTGTGTATGATAGATGTACAATGATTGCAGTTGCGACGAACTGGCCGACCGAGTGCACTGTGTGGCGTGTGTGTGTCGCAGCTGCGGCGGTGTCGCAGGTTTATTGCCACTGCGAGGGAGTCAAACACCGTGCTAGACAGGTGGTACCGGAACAGAAGAAATACTCAGTCGAAGCTGATAGCACATCCTCTGGTCGCCTTCACTAAGTCCATCACTGAGTTTGTGGACATCTGGGATCAACAAGTTAAACAGGAGCTCTCGGAAGCAGGTGAGGTGAATTAATTAAAAATATGAGTAGAAATCCACCTGGTGGAAATAGCTGGTAACAATAGGCATAGTTCCTCACACCTTTAACATAAAAATGCTCTCTACTTTAACTGAAGTTTTTCTGAACCTACTATGTGTACCTACTATGTTTTAGATTATCCAAGACCTATAGAAACAGAAGAAATAAAGAGTGAAGGCAATCCAGATGATATTCAAACTTCACATGAAGACATTGACCCTGCAGTGATGTCAGAAAATGAACAAGACAATACACAGATATTGGAAGATGAGCAACACAAGACATATAATTCAAACGATGAACAAGACAACATAAATGTTTCAGATGATGAACAAGACGAGACAACTGATTCAGATTCTAAACGAGATAACACACAGATGATGTTAGCTGAAGATAATGACAGTGCACATGCCTTAGAAGTAGATAATGATGACATTCAATTGATAATTGATTCATTCAATAACAGAAAAGAGAGTCATAGTGTTAGAAGACACATTTCAAATATAGAAAGGGTGAATGTACAGGATTTTGTTGATGCTGAAGAAGATAAGATGCAGTTGTGGGATGATATCAAACTTGAAACTCAGACGGTTTTAGATGTTGTAGAAAGAGAAGAGGAGGCCACTGGTACGTCGAATGTTGAAGGAGATTGTTCATCATTTGACCAGGATATTGCTTCACGAACTCTAAGCTATAGAAAAAGAATAAATTTGGATCAAGACATTCCTGGTAAGTTTTGCAGTTTAGTTTATAGTCCAAGATCTGACGAATTTCTGACGAACGAAATGTGGTTGATTGAGTAGTGTTAGTATGTACTAAGAACGCTTGCCTACTTGCTAGCCCGCTGCGACGGACAACTCTCAGATATCTGGTCATCAAGGTAAAAAATTACCTACCACCTACTACTAATACCACCTACTACTAATACCACCTACTACTACCTACTACTAATTGTTAATATTAAAATAGGACTAACAAAATCTAATTAATTAATCTAATTGTTATTGCTTGATTTTTCTGTTGATTATTATTATTTTTTCAATTATATTATTTTTGTGACAGGATGTATACATACTTTTTTTTTTTGACATATTAATTGATTTTTATATTTGAAACAACTTTGATGTTTGCATGCCAAATGCTGGCAAAGTATGTAGAACTATATTTTTAGATTTAAGATCTGCTATACCATACTATAATGCATAAATATCTTTATCTTTACCACACGTTAATTCTCGAAGCTGATTTTCACGTATTTTTAGGTAATGTACTTAAAAATAAGTTGCCAATACTCCCAGACACTTTCCGTCGGCTGTATTGTTTTGCAGTTGCTTTAAATCTCCCAAAATAATTACTTGACGTAAATTCTGATGCTCCATTTTTATATATGTCCACCAGACAACTATTTTAAAATCTTTTACAAGAAGACAGACCGATCCAAGTGGCCAATCATACCCTAAACTCAGTTTTAATGCCTCTATGGGTAGGAGCGCGAGGGCATTAGGGGGGTTTAGGGGATGATTAGGCCTGTCTAAATTCTTATTTGAAGCAGAAAGACAACTAACGCTGACCATTGCTTCTCACAGATACTTCCGCACTCAAGAGACAGAGACTCGGGCCAGTGAGGACCGACACAGCCTCCACTCATGGACTGCAACTGAACATGTTCTCTAATCCTCAGTGCAATTATACAACTGATATTACAACAGATATAAGACCACATTTAATGAGTCATAATTTATGTGGCAGCTGTGATTTTAGGTGTATAAATAAAGATAACTTAAAACATCATTTAATTACTCATCCTGGTAAAAAACCTTTGGCATGTGATAAGTGTAATTTCAGATTTAAACACAAATCTAGTTTGATTAAGCATTTAACTACTCATACTAATGAAAAACCCTTTGCATGCGATAAGTGTGATTCTAGATTTAAAAGAAAATATGCTTTAAACAGCATCTAATTACTCATACTGGTAATAAGCCGTTTGCATGTGATAAGTGTGATTTTAGATGTAGTAAACGACATTATTTGAAAACACATTCAGTTACTCATACTGGTGAGAAGCCGTTGGCATGTGATAAGTGTGATTATAGATGTATTTCCAAATCTATTTTGCGTCAGCATTTAATTACTCATACTAATGAAAAACCGTTTGCATGCGATAAGTGTGATTCTAGATTTAACAGAAAATATGCTTTAAAACAGCATCTAATTACTCATACTGGTAATAAGCCGTTTGCATGTGATAAGTGTGATTTTAGATGTAGTAAACGACATTATTTGAAAAGACATTCAGTTATTCATACTGGTGTGAAGCCGTTTGCATGTGATAAGTGTGATGTTAGATGTTATAAAAAAACTAATTTAAAGCGGCACTTAATGACTCATACTAATGAAAAACCATTTGCATGCGATAAGTGTGATTTCAGAAGTAATATTAAATCTAGTTTGAACCGTCATTTAAAGAATCACGCTGGTGAAAACCCGTTTGCATGCGATAAGTGTGATTTCAGATGTAATATTAAATCTAGTTTGATAAAGTCATTTAATGACTCATAGTATTGAAAAACCGTTTGCATGCGATAAGTGTCACTTCAGATGTATTAGGAAAGCTAATTTGATACGTCATTTAACGATTCATACTGGTGAAAAACCGTTTGCATGCGAAAATTGTAGTTTCAGATTTAGAACAAAATATCATTTGCAACGTCATTTACTGGCACATGCTTGTGAAAAACCGTTTGCATGTGATAGGTGTGACTTCAGAAGTATAAGAAAACGTCATTTGAAACGTCATTTAATGACTCATACTGATGAATAATCGTTTGCATGTGATAGGTGTGACTTCAGAAGTATAAGAAAACGTCATTTGAAACGTCAAAGTCAAAGTCAAAGTTACGTGGGGAACAAATATCTTGCTATGGCGCCTCCGCCCGGCCGCGGCAGGTTGGGAAGACCCAAGAAGTGCTGGCTTGACGTCGTAAGATCGGATATGCATGCAAATTGCCTCACTACGCGGGATGCCGAAGATCGTGCGAAGTGGAGACTAAAAGTAGGAAAGCGGACCCCGGGCTCTCGAGAGGGATGCAACCGGGAACATCGCTCGTATGATGAGAAAGTGTCATATAAAACAACGTTTAATTACTCATGCTGATGAATTTTAAATGATTATTGATTTGTGTGACATGATAAGTGTGTGATGTCATTTGCAATTGCAACAGCTTTCAATGAGTCATACAGGTAAATACTAAATAATGAATATGGTTTTAAACTTACATGGTTGTTTTCACTACTAATATTATTATATAACGGACGGTCGATATGAACGCCCCTAACTGTCATCACCTACCCGCAATCTCCAGTCTCGTGAACAAGCTAGTTGAAATTACTGGCGAAATATCGAGCTCCGTCAAAAAACAAGTTAAACATGGTAAATACCCCGTTATATAATAATATTAGTAGTGAATATGGGTTTGCGTGAAGATGTAATAGAAATAAGAAACGTCGGCATTGAACGACTTGTGCTGTTGAGAAGGGTTAAATTTGAGTTTAGATGTATTTGATTACGCCAATTACCTAGATATCATGTAGAATACACAATAGTAACTATATTGTTGTTTATTTAATATAAATTAAAAAAAAATGGAGTTCATTTTTAAGTATGTACCTACTTGAAAATAAGCTGTTTTTTTAAGCTAGTGGTCATTAACGTTGAGAAAGTAAATAAATAAAATATGTTTTATTGTTTAGTTTTAGTATTTTTAATTTTAGCTTTGTTTTTTTTTGTATTATTTTGTAAACTATGTGTATTGTGGTGGTTTATGTGACGTTTTATGAATTAATAAATAATTAATGTCTTGTTTAATAATAAATATTCAATTGTAAAATAAAATATGATTTATTTTCATTTGGTATTTTTACTACCGCACTCAGGCTAACGGTTGAGTGCACGCACGGTTAAGTGTACCAATTAAATGGTTTAGGTAACTATTTATCTTTTAATTTTAATGGTTACTTAGACTATCATTAAATAAACATTTACTTAGAAAATTCGTTATGGCCCCATGACTTCTTGCAAGCCACCCTTCTAGTACCGGCCATATGGCCGTAATGGTCCGCAGACCCGCGCGCGGCTCCAACAGCCGCGTCCGCCGCACCTCTACCTGCGACTGGTGGAATTCCTCTCGGCGCTCCTCCACCTCCTTGGGCGCCGGTCGGTCTCCCCTACTCCGCCACTCGTAGAGAGACGCGAGGGATTTTGCGTCAAGGTCCCAGGGGAGTAACCCAGCCAGGACCACGGCCGCCTTGCTCGAGACGGTGCGGTAGGCCCGCGTGACCCTGACGGCCATCATCCTTGCAGAAGTTTATTGATGCTGCCGCCAGAGACATTGTTGCACACACTGGAGCACCGCATATCGCCATGGATCTAATGACCCCAAGTACAGGCATTAGAATAGAAATAAAATTATGAAAAAATAGAAAATGAAAAAAATCAAAACGTAGGGTTATGGTCATGGCTTAATATCTTAGATCAAACCAAACATCATTGGCTGAAATAGGACTTAATGGCATAACCATTTTTTTCTAATATCTTAACCCAGAGAGGAGGACAGTCGACTACGTTTGTAAAGTTCGTGTGAAGAAAACAGTAGGTAGACTGTTATACAACAAACGTGATTTTTCACGGTTAAATGCCATGTAAGCGCGATTTATTTTTACCGCTGGCGCCATCTAGTGATAAACTGGTGTCTGTGGTAAAAATAAATGCAAACGTGCGTCATCGTCGGTACGTGGCACAACCGATACGTAGTAGGTAATACTTAATATTAATTTTGTGGCACAAGTACTAAGTATAGCCAGCCCCCATATAACTGGGGTCTTCTTCTTATCGTGTAGTGGTGTGTGTGACTCACCTAGTGTTAGAGTCTGACCAGTGAGTCGTGGCAGTGAAAAAAAGCGGAAATTTTAAAAAATCTTCATGTTTTAGTAATAATTATATAGTTAGTTATAGATTGGATACTTTTTATTAAAAGTAAAATAATAAAAAGTATTTTTTAACTATTTTTTCTATTTATCGTCATGACATCACAGTGTTGAAACATGAAGACTTTTTTAAATTGCCGCTTTTTTTCAGCTGCCACGACTCACTGGTCAGACTATAGTTTTCCAGTCGCCCTATACAGGATGAACAATTTAAACGGGCCTTCAGGGGAAAATCTAAACTATCATAGAAGCGAAAAATTCAACAAAAACTAAAATAACATTACTTAAATTTTTGAAAAATTTATTACTCTAGTCAGGAATCGAACCTTGTCTTTTTACAAAAATATTAACCATTGCTTAACCCGCAGGACCATTCAAGATCGGGAGATGCAGCTAGGCCAATGAGCTCCTCCTGGGGTAAACAATGACTATATTGTACATACTTACTGTTCATCATTATAAAGATCCTCGACATGTTTTATGGGACCGTCCATGAAAGAATCCCCGATAAACAACACGGCGGCGGTGACGTCCATCGGGACCTAAACCCTAAACAGCATAAAGTAGTCGTCGTCAGTACCTAAATGATTTCGTCACTAGAGTCGTAAAGCCCATCCAGACTCACGGAGAGAAAACCCCCGAGAAACGTGAATGTGAGGAGTTTCTCGCCTTCTCGTTCTCGTTTCTTCGAGAACGTTTCTCGAGAAACGGAGAACAGATCCGATCGGTGTCGGTATTTTTGGCCGAGACAAAGGATCTCTCTCATCCACTGACATATCTCTCATCACACCCGAGAAATAAAAATTAAATTAAAAATTTAAAAAACCCCCGACTTCAAAAATCTTCCAAGTTAAAACAAAACTAAAAAAGGTAAAAATAATAAGCCGAAAACTAATTTCATGTCTCTGAGTAGGTATGTGGTACCTTACGTTCCCTCGTCTGGGGCCGCGGGCATGTGTCACAAAAGTTGCTGGTAACCTACCAGTGCATAGGATGGCAGTGCAGAAATAACACAAATAGGTTTCGGTAAATTTAACCACTTTATTATTCACAATAGAGTGGTACAAATCTATCATTAGATTAAATGGATAATTATTAATTAATACGGTGGAGTACACAGAGAAAGACAAAAACATGGTGTCACACAAATCTATCAGGAAGGAAGTGAAAAAAGTGGCAACGAACGTCATTGACATAGACAAAATGACCACAGACAAAATGTGATGCTTATTAGTGAGGGGCAATCAAAAGTAATGTATACATACAGCCTTTCCAACACAACCCACATATCGCACTATCCACCGAATAAAATCGTTTTCTACAAAACTCAAACTTTACAGGAGAGCCAAAAATGTGTATTTCGTTTAGAACTTGAAAACCTGTTAACGGAAAAGCATAATTTATATGGCAAAAGAAAGCTATTTTTATTACCTTCATTTGTGTATTATTAATTATAATTATTTTTAATAGAATAGAAGTAATTGGCAAAAATAATTTTACTGTCTACCACAGTCGCTGTCGGTAAAGTACTATTACGATTTTATTCGGGTAAAATCCAAAAAAAGTCTTGCACATAATAACTCATTGCGGTATTGTTCATAGTAAACGCTGAAAAAATTCTGTATAGTATTGATGTATCACTAGGTTGTTCGGGGTCACAGTATGTATAGCATAATTCAGTATTGGTATTTAATCATATTATTCGACGAACAAATGAATCGATTCTTTTTAAGTATTGAACCATACAGTTATTTAGTTGAATAATAATACTCACATTTTTTGTTCAATATATCGTAATAAAAATTAAGTCTTTTTTAACATTAGAAATTATTAAAATTTAAAAATAAACGTAAAATAAAATAAATATATCCAAAAAAGCAACATATTTTAGGTTAATTCATTTTATTTAAGTTTGCTGTGTGTTGCGGTTTTCGTTGCTTATATCCTGATCCCGTTGGAATTCCTCAAACTCCTTATAAAGTAGATTCCTACATCATACAAGCTATCTGTATACCAAGTTTGAGCATGATCCGTCCACTGGTTTGAACTCTATGTCGTTTTATAAGTCAGTCAGTTAATTAGTCAGGGCTTTGGATTCTATTTCTATGAAACTCACCTAAACGTCAATCGTCTTTGTTAAAAATAAAGTTAATGCGTCCAAATGTGTTGTCTATAATTATAATAATACTAGCAGCTCCCCGCGGTTTCACCCGCATAAGTCCCGATCCCGTGGGAATATAGGGATCAAAGTAGCCTATAGCCTTCCTCAATAAATGGACTATCCAACACCGAAAGAATTTTTCAAATCGGACCAGTGGTTCCTGAGATTAGCGCGTTCAAACAAACAAAAAAACAAACAAACTCTTCCGCTTTATAATAGTAATAATAATAGATATTGAGCCACTGCCATCAAATTTTAATGCTAGTTTTCTGTCAGGTATTAGTTAACATGACAATCTATGAGAACACGCAGCTGTGTTTCCCATTAATGAGACTGTAGCTAAGAATAACCTAAAAGTGGCTGTCTCTACTTCAAGCAGATATTTTAACCCTGTGTCAGGTATTGCCTGACAATCTATACACGACTGTGATAAAAATAATCTAAACAAATAAAAGCGACTGGTCAGCAAGTGCTGGAATACGAAATATTTGTTATCCCTTTCTTAGCAGAGAAAAAACATGAGAGCGAAATATGTAACCCGTTCGATTTTGTAGACACAAATACATTGAAATTGCTTTGCAAGTTAAGAATTTTGCAAAGTGTATCGTACATTCATATTGTTTCAAACGTTTTCTATTCTATGGTACCTACAGTATTCAACTTTACTTTTTTACTTAACTTTACTTTACTTAAAAAATCTTCCAAGTTAAAACATAACTAAACTTTAAAAAGGCAAAAATAATAAACCGAAAACAAATTTCATGTCTCTGAGTAGGTATGTGGTACCTTCCTTACGTTCCCGCGTCGGGGGACGCGGGAATGTTTCTCAGAAGTTGATGGTAACCGACCCGTGCTTATAGTATCCAACGTTTCCGCGTCCCCCGACGCGGGAACGTAAGGAAGGTACCACATACCTACTCAGAGACATGAAATTTGTTTTCGGTTTATTATTTTTGCCTTTTTAAAGTTTAGTTATGTTTTAACTTGGAAGATTTTTTAAGTTTTTTAAATTTTTAATTTAATTTTTTGATTAAACATGCATATTCTTGTCACAAAAGTCATGCTCTTTTATTTGATACCCCACTCGGCCATATTTGAAAACATTCGGTTTTTATTTCCGAGCTTCAACCAACATATATTATGAACGGCTGAACCGATTTTGATCAAACATAGCTAAGAACACTCGCGCAAAAGTCACCTATCAACCAAAAAAAACTACATTGAAATCGGTTCATCCGTTCTTGAGCTACGATGCCACAGACAGATACACAGACAGACAGACACACAGACACGTCAAACTTATAACACCCCTCTTTTTCCGTCGGGGGTTAAAAATAGGTTGAGATTTGTCCCCCGAATAAAATCGTAATAGTATAATACTGTAAATGGGAGCTATAATAATATATGTAAGTGCTGTTTACTTGTTTATTCGTGTGTTTAACTGGTTTATACTTTAACACGAATAATATCGGTAAATCCATTGCGACTTTGCTATCTTTTTAATACGCATGATAAATTTCCCAAAAAAATTGACAAGATGTAATCCGACCTTCAAATAACGAATATTATTATGTAATAAAAAGGAAAATTTCGTAATGGCGATTACGATTTTATTCGGTGGATAGTGCGATATATTATGAACGGTTTAGCCGATTTTGATCAAACATAGCTAAGAACACTCGCGCAAAGTCACCTATCAACCAAAAAAACTACATTGAAATCGGTTCATCCGTTCGTGAGCTACGATGCCACAGACAGATACACAGACAGACACACACGTCAAACTTATAACACCCTTCTTTTTCCGTCGGGGGTTAAAAAATGAGTGTGGATAATTTGCTTGTTCTTACGAGAAGTCTCGGCGAACTTCTCGCCGTGAGTCTGGATGGATTACAAGTTACTGAAGAGACGCCAACTACGCCAAGACTTGATTAGCCCGGGTCAGGAACAATAAAACAACCAGTATCCATTATAGGTACATACAGTTTGTTTAATGAGTGCTTCATACATACTTACATATTCTATTAAACTATCCTATTAGCTATAGGCTACATACAAATCTCGTACTTATTTTAATTTTTCTTTTATATATAGACTAGCTGCGTCCCGCGGTTTCACAAGCGTAAGTCCCGATCCCGTGGGAATATCGAGATTGACCAACTACCACAAATAACTTTCGTCTGTGGAGTTAATAGTGAGTGTAGCGACGAAATTCGGGACCCGATAACGAATCCTAGCAGACGCACGCCAAAAGGAGGTAGTCCCTTCACCTACCCGCAATCTCCAGTATCGATGGTTATTACTGGGGAAATATCGAACTCCGTAAAAAAAAGTTAAAACATGGTAAATAAAATAGCCAGATTCAAAATAATATTTGTAGTGAAAACGACCATTTTCAAATTGTGTATTAAAACTACTTTTCTCCGGTATGTGTCATTAAGTGCTGTTTTAAATAACTTTTTCGACTACACCTATAATTACATTTTTCACATGCAAACGGCTTTTCTCCAGAATGTGTCCTTAAATGGTCTTTTAAATATTTTTTATGAGCACTTCTGTAATCACACCTATCGCACGCAAACGGTTTTTCGCCAGTATGAGTCAATAGATGACTGTTCAACTTAGATTTCAGAATACATCTAAAGTTACACTTATCACAAGCAAAAGGTCTTTCTCCAGTATGAGTCATTAGGTGCATTTTTAAATTCGAATTTTTATTAGTTCTATATTCACACTTGTCACAAGAAAACGGCTTTTCTCCCGTATGAACCATTAAATGTTTTTTTAAGTTACCCTCATAAGTAAATCTAAATCCGCACCTATCGCATGCAAACGGTTTTTCTCCCGTATGAGTTATTAAATGCCTTGTCACGCGGCTTTTATGATTACTTTTAAAATCACACTTATCACACGAAAACCGCTTTTCGCCGGTATGATTCATCAAATGCATTTTTAAATCATATTTTCTGTTGGATCTAAAATCACATTTATCGCATGCAAACTGGTACTCATCAGTATGAGTAGTAATATGCCTGTTAAAATCCCCTTTTAGATTACATTTATAATCACACTCATTGCATGCAAACGGTTTATCACCAAAATGAGTCATTAAATGGAGTTTTAAATCAGTTTTTTTGTTACATCTGTAATCACACTTCTCACATGCAAACGGTTTTTCACCAGTATGAGTCATTAGATGCGGTTTTAAATCAGATTTTAAAACACATATAAAATCACACTGATCACATTGAAACCGCTTTACATCAGTATGATTAACTAAATGCTTTCTCAAAATATATTTGTGAGTACATCTGTAATCACACATATCGCATGCAAACGGCTTTTCACCAGTATGAGTCATTAAATGCCTTTTAAAATTACCTTTTGCATCAGATTTAAAATCACATTCATTGCATGCAAACGATTTTTCACCAGTATGAGTTATTAAATGCTTTTTCAAAAGATATTTGTAACTACATCTGAAATCACACATATCGCATGTAAAAGGCTTTTCACCAGTATGAGTCATTAAATGCTTTTTCAAAATATTTTGGTCAGTACATCTGAAATCACAATTATCACAGGCAAACGGCTTTTCCCCAGTATGAGTAAATAAATGATTTTTCAAAATATTTTTATCAACATGTTTGAAATCACACTTATCACATTCTAACGGCATTTCATCAGTGTGAGTAATTAAATGCTGTTCTAAAGTAATTTTCTGAAAACATCTGAAATCACACTTATCGCAAACAAGCAACTGTACACCAATATGAGTCAAGAAATGCCGTTTCAAAAGAAATTTTTCAATACATTTAAAATCACAATTATCGCATGCAAATGGTTTTTCACCAGTATGAGTAACTAAATGCTTTTTCAAAATATATTTGAAACTACATTTGAAATCACACTTATCGCATGCAAAAGGCTTTTCACCTGTATGAGTCATTGAATGCTTTTTCATATTACCTTTTTTACTGCATCTGAAATTACACTTATCGCATGCAAACGGTTTTTCATCAGATTGAGTCATTAATAACTTATTACTTCTATTAGGGTTATGAGTACTGAAATGTTGTCTTATATCTGATAAACTTTTAGTTGTATATTCACACTGAGCACATGAGAACATGTTCAGTTGCAGTCCATGAGCGGAGGCTGTGTCTGTCCTCACTGCGCTGAGTCTCCGTCTCTTGAGTGCGGAAGTATCTGTAACAATGGTCATTTTTCTTGTGAGAGGAAAGTGTCATAACTCCGGAAGCTAAATTCTTAGTTTTCTTTTGTTTTAGTGATGTTATAAACATTTTTCGGTTCAATTTTAGTATAACTAAAATTTCTTAATTAATTTATTTTTATTGCTCAAGGCAGTTTTTACACATTCAAAAATCGATTAAAGTGTTTTCCTGTAGCGTTAGATAGATGGCGTTTAAAACGAGCCTTGATCGTAAACAAACAAAGGATTGACACTTCTTAATTTTCACCGCTCGGGGCAGGGACTTGCGTGGTCTAGTTGGAATAGACGTTGGGGTACTAGGTATGCCTTTTAAGTTCTGTCGTTTGTATATTTGCCGCCAATTTTAAAATTAGAACTTTTCAAAATTCAAATTTGTTAGAATTTCGAATATCAAAACAATTGAAAGCATTAGGATTAATGCAATTGTTTAGTCACAGCGTTGGTTTGAATCTGTCAGGTCACGTACGAAAATGAATCTTACTAAGGAAAATGTTTGTGCAATAATTTTCTATAACTTTCGAAGAGGCCTCACGCGACTTCAGTGTTTCGAAGAGTTAACATCTGTATTCCATGATGAAGTCCCATGTCTGCGGACCATCGAACGCTGGTATTTGGAATTTGAGCGTGGACATACCACACTTAGTGACAAATCTCGTGCAGGACGTCCAAAATCCGCCTTCACTGAAGATAACATCGTTGCTGTGAGACAACTAATCGTCGAAGATCGTCATGTGACATATCGAGAGATAGCGGCGTTATTAGGCATCTCAGGGACAACCATTCAAAAGATATTGCATGAGGCGCTTGGTGTGAGAAAACTAGTTTGCCGTTGGATCCCGCATTTGCTTTCCGACGATCATAAAGCGGCCCGCGTCAGATGGTGTAAGAAAACTCTTCAGAGGTTCAACCGAGGAGAGTCAAATCACGTCTACGACATCATCAGTGGTGACGAATCTTGGATCTATGCCTACAATCCTGATTCCAAACAACAATCTACAGTCTGGGTTTTCCAAAACGAGCCAAAGCCGACTAAAGTTGTTCGCTCTCGAAGCACTTCAAAGAAGATGGTGGCTACGTTCGTGGCGAAAACCGGTCATGTTGCGACGATTGCACTTGAAGATCGTAGAACGGTTAATGCGGAGTGGTATACTACAGTTTGTTTACCACAAGTCATCGCCGAACTTCGGAAATCTAGCCCAAAGCGACGTCATCCTGCACCATGACAACGCAAGCTCACACACCGCTCGTCAAACGATTGAGTATTTGAAGCAGGAAAACGTAGAAATTCTTGACCATCCTCCATACAGTCCTGACCTAAGCCCTAACGATTTCTTTACATTTCCTAAAATTAAGAAAACTCTTCGTGGTCAAAGGTTCCAGTGCAGTGAAGAAGCGGTCGACGCTTTCAAGTCAGCCATTTTGAACACCCCCACTTTGGAGTGGAATAAATGTTATAATAACTGGTTCGAGCGAATGGAAAAGTGTATTAAACTTCGTGGTGAATACTTTGAAAAACAATAAAAGGTACTATAAGGTTATATTTTTTTTTTTCTTCAAACGACAGAACTTAAAAGGCATGCCTCGTACACACCCAAAGACGTGAGTTCAATCCTCGCCGCAAGTGAAGTTTTTTTCTTGTTCATCTTAAAGTTAAATGTTAATATACCTCGTTGATCGACAGACTAAAAATCGTGTTTAACCCAATGAGCAGTGGTGGACTTGATTTTAGGGTTCCGTACCCAAAGGATAAAACGCGCCACAAAGGCCGTCAAAATTAGAGTACTCACCAGTTACATCTAAATCCAAATGAATTCTTTTCTTGGATCCAAAAGTTTTTAAAGCATTATCTCGATTTGACGATGACCAATCTCTATCAACATTCGATGTGCCAGCGACTCCACTTTCCACATCTAACATGCTCGGTTCATTTTCAAGTTTGACATTGTACAAGAACTGTGTCTCAGTATCAGCAAAATCTTTTACATTCATCCATTTAACATCTGAAATGTTTATTTTTACCCCATGATTCACCTTTCTATCATCTAAATCATGTTTGTAGTCTGGTTCATCGTCTGATGCCTGATTATTGTCACTGTCTTCGAGTGAAGTGTGTATGGGATCACTTTGATTATCATCTTCAGTGACTTCAAATTTTATTACTTCTGTTTCGATAGCTTGCATGTCATCTGAAATATTTTAATTGAGTTTAAAACAACCTTATAATTGTAAAGAATGTATGCTATTCAATTAAAAAAAACAAAATTGAAAGTGATTTTTAAAAGTAAAGCTCAACATATTATTCGTGATTTTATTTTACACTGGCGCCATGGCGCCATCTTGTGATAAACTAGCGACAGTGATCAGTGGTGTTCATTTTATAGGCCAGTACGAAATTGTGATGGTACTGAACTCTACATGAGCAAGTCCAACTCGCACTTGGCTGTTATTTTTTGTTCACCTCACCTGTTTCCAAAGGCTCCTGTTTGATTTTCAGCTCACAAAAGTCCATAAACTCGGTGGCGTTCTTAGTGAGGGTAATTAGAGGATGTGCTGCTAGCTTGAACTGAAAACATTTTCATTCGGGTGCATTTGGGGAAATTATGAAAACATAAACCTATTTTGGTACACAATAACATTGGGATAGTAATTTATATCCTGCTCACACAAGAGTAAACTCTTTGACTGCTGAAAACACAACATGTGTTTTTCTACCATGTTTGCTGATGCAGTAGGCACACAACAGCTGCGTTTCTTTCCCTGGTATGCCTACCCCACGCGAGGCTTTTTGTTGCCTCAGGCCCAGCAGTGTTAAGTTTTGAACTCATATACTTTCTATTTTTTAAAATTCATATTCTGGCAGTTGCAAGTTGCTGTGGGATGTGGGACTCACACTTGTGTCTCCTCGGTTCTGGTACCACAGGTCCAGTGCAGCATTAGATTCCTTCGCGGTCTCAATAAACGTGCGACATCGGCGCAGCTGCGACACACACACTCCGCACAGCACAGTCGGCAGACCATCTTGCTGCAGCTGCAAATACCCCACACATACCGACTGAGTATGATCACACACACTATACACACCCTGGGAACAGTTTTATCATTGGTTAGACACACCCTTTAATAATCTGATTGGCCTGTTTTCTGATTATGACATTGTGGCTCCTCAAAACCCCAGAAATTCCTTTTGGCACGCCACTAAGCTCGTGTGACGCAAGCGAAATTCTAGGGCTTCGAGCCAGGCTGTTTGTATGAACTGGAGAGACCACCCCGCCGGTTAGATATTGATCTATGGCGAGGATCTATCATTGTTATATGATACACCTTGGCTGCTTACCTTTACGCCGATTACTACATCGTAAGTCCGTTCGAGCGCCGTGTTCGCGACGCGGTACGTGCTGCGGTCGTCAGCTAGACACACTCGGCACACTCCATCCATCGTACACGACAACTCAGTATTGTTGTAACACGAACTTCACCTATCAAGTCACAGATATTACACAAATATACAAAATAGTTGGCTAATTGTTATTTAAGAAAATAAGGGCTTTTGGCAGAACTAACACACCTTCCTTGTTTTCAATAATCAATCTCCTTCCTTGTTTCAATATTATTTATTTTATACCCACAACAAAACGAGCCGAGTTTTTTTCTCTTTGCGTGACAAGTGACAACTGACTGACAGGAAAGCTACCGCGGTTCTTTCGTCGGAATCGGCACCGAATTCATTTGGCAATTGACAGCCGAATTTCGAACCGCGAAAATTTCAAATCGACGCGTCGATTACTCATACCGATGCCTAAGTCAAATTGAATGAATGCAACACAGACAGAATTGAATTAAATTGAAGATTTTGACAGAAAATCTTCAAATCGACGGCTGACGGCCATGGATGCGCGGTTTTAAAATTGAAAACTCCGCTGTCAGAGATGTCAAACTACCGCGTCGGCATCGAGTTGCTGTCAACGATAGAACCGCGGTAGCCTCGCAGCTTGGTGACAGCCAGGAAAGCTAGAGTCGGAATCGGGAATTCATTTGACAGTTGACAGTTGACAGCCGAATTTCGAACCGCGAAAATTTCAAATCGGCGCGTCGATTACTCATATCGATGCCGAAGCCAAATTAAATGAATGCAACACAGACAAAATTGAATTGAATTGAAGATTTTGAAAGAAAATCTTCAAATCGACGGCTGACGGCCATGGATGCGCGGTTTTAAAATTGAAAACTCCGCTGTCAGAGATGTCAAACTACTGCGTCGGGATCGAGTTGCTGTCAACGGAAGAACCGCGGTAGCTTTCCTGCTCTACTTCGGTTGTTCGCCTAGACCTCTAGAACAACCACACTTGCCGTGGTGGTTCTCCTACACCGATGATCTAACCATTAGTTAGATGCCGCAATAGTTCATTGTCCCGCGGGAGGCAGTTCACCAAAGAAGACCGTTCAAAATGGACTGAAAGCTACCGCGTTTCTTCCGTTGACAGCAACTCGATCCCGACGCAGTAGTTTGACATCTCTGACAGCGGAGTTTTCAATTTTAAAACCGCGCATCCATGGCCGTCAGCCGTCGATTTGAAAATTTTCTTTCAAAATCTTCAATTCAATACAATTTTGTCTGTGTTGCATTCATTAAATTTGGCTTCGGCATCGATATGAGTAATCGACGCACCGATTTGAAATTTTCGCGGTTCGAAATTCGGCTGTCAACTGACAAATGAATCCGATCCCGATTCCTGGAAAACTACCGCGGTTCTTCCGTTGACAGCAACTCGATCCCGACGCAGTAGTTTGACATCTCTGACAGCGGAGTTTTCAATTTTAAAACCGCGCATCCATGGCCGTCAGCCGTCGAATTGAAGATATTCTTATCGATGCCGAAGCCAAATTGAATGAATGCAACACAGACAGAATTGAATTGAATTGAAGATTTTGACAGAAAATCTTCAAATCGAAGGCTGACGGCCATGGATGCGCGGTTTTAAAATTGAAAACTCCGCTGTCAGAGATGTCAAACTACCGCGTCGGCATCGATTGCTGTCAACGATACAACCGCGGTAGCCTCGCCGATTCCGACGGAAGAACCGCGGTAGCTTTCCAGCTATGTTTCACAGATAACATATTTCAAAGAAGATCGGCGTTTTTCCCTAGGGATTTTACCTGGGGGTTAGAGGTACCTTAATATTTTTTTATGTGCCATCGCAAATTACGAGACATGGATTATTCAATCGATGCGAAATAAAGCCATGGTGTCAGTATTTTCGTCCTACTCTTGATAAGTTATAATCGGGGAACCTATATAAAAATAAAAAAATAAAAAACCCGACGAATTGAGAACCTCCTCCTTTTTTTGGAAGTCGGTTAAAAAGCTATTGGATGTTAAAGTTTCACATTTGGAAGTGTTCACACAAAACACCACAAGATGTTGTTACTTGTCTTGAATATCCATAAATCTGAATTGGTATACCAATATGGCTGTTAGTAAAGTCATCTTTCAGTCAATAAATCTTATTAGTTAAAAATAATTCTTTTCTTTATAAATTCTGGACCGATACGTGGAATTCTGTAGCCATTTATTGATTTTACAAATTCAGATTTAAGGATATTCGAGACAAGTAACGACATCTGGTGGTGTTTTGTGTGAACACTCCCAGATGTGAAACTTTAACATTCAATATCTTAAATTATCAAGAGTAGGACGAAAATACTAACACCATGGCTTAAGTTTACGTAATCAATCGAATAATCCATATTTCATAAGAAGATCGGCGTTTTTCCTTAGGGATTTTACCTGGGGGTTAGAGGTACCTTATTTTTATTTTATGTGCCATCGCAAATTACGAGACATGGATTATTCAATTGATTTATGCGAGCTAAAGCCATGGTGTTAGTATTTTCGTCCTATTCTTATTAAGTTAAAAGATATTGGGTGTTAAAGTTTCACATTTCGGAGTTTCACACAAAACACCACTAGATGTCGTTATTTGTCTTGAATATCCATAAATCTGAATTGGTATACCAATATGGCAGTTAATCAAGTCATCTTTCAGTCAATAAATCTTATTAATTAAAAATAATTCTTTTCTTTATAAATTCTGGACCGATACGTAGAATTCTGTAGTCATCTATTGGTTTTACAAATTCAGATTTATGGACATTCGAGTCAAGTAACGACATCTGGTGGTGTTTTGTGTGAAACTCCCAAAAATGTGAAACTTTAACACCCAATATCTTTTAACCTAGTAAGAATAGGACGAAAATACTAACACCATGGCTCTAAGTTTACGTAATCAATCGAATAATCCATATTTCATAGCTTGCGATTGAAACAATTTGTTACAACAAATTGTTTGAAGTGTCGAATATGTTAACTCTGTGGATCAAAGCTGGTCCATTTTGAACGGTCTTCTTTGCGATTGAAATAAGTTCGTGAAGTGCCGAATATGATATCTGTGGAACATAACTGGTCCATTTTGAAACGGTCTTCAAATTCAACCTTAAATTTTTTTTATTCGCAAATGGCAGCACCGCGTGTTGTTTGTTGTTCATTCTTTTCCTTGAAAATGCCATTCATTCTTTTTTTATCAACAACAAGAATACTAGCAACATTAGCTACTTGAAAATGGCAGAACGGCAGAAAGCTGTGTCGTGGGGACCATAATAGTGATGGGTCAACTCGGAATAAACGTAACTCGAGTCAACTCGAGTTAAAATGCACGTAACTCGAGTTAACTCGAGTTGCAACTCGAGTTCATAATCATAATTCATTTATTGCGAATAAGGGTACATAAATTGGTGTTACAAAGTATAAACAAAAATCGCCTTACTCAACCATAGGGCATGCAATAATTATTATATCGTTATTGTTGACGTTACATTTATCAATTTCAATTACAATTACAATTTCTTTGACTTTAAAAACGTAAAATTTATTCAATGCTGTCAAACAATTCAATTCAATAACTTAATACAATGTTAATATTGTCTATATTTATTATTATTTATTAAATGGTCATAATAATTAATTTTATGTCAGAAAGATCTAATATTTAAACGATTTATCCTTTAAAAATTCGTCAACACTTTATAAACATTTACTTAACAAAAATAATTTCAAGTCATGTTTAAAGCCTATAATAGTGATGGGTCAACCCGAGTTGCCAACTCGAGTTAACTCGAGTTGCGATTAACTCGAGTCAACTCGAGTTATACCTTGCGAACTCGAGTTCAATAATAGTACTATTTTTAACAAATTTTAACCTAGAAACGCATAATTGGTGGTTATTTTATTCGATAAATTATTTTTTATTTCGATCCTATTGCATAATCTCGGTAAGGACCGAAGGATTAAAATGTAAAAAACTACATGTCGTGGTTTCACATTGTGTAAGCCTCGTTCTTGCTGAAATATTGAAGTTGAAAAATTTTGATGCCGTGGGAATATTGCGATAAAAATGTATGTATGTATAATAATTTAAGTCTCCAGCTAATTACATACTAAGTCTCATCAGAATCGGTTTGGTTTTTTTTGGCGTAAAGTGGCAAAGTTTATAAAATAATTAATTGGGTTACTTATGCCTACCCTCGAGTTGCAACTCGAGTTAACTCGAGTTACGTGCATTTTAACTCGAGTTGACTCGAGTTACGTTTATTCCGAGTTGACCCATCACTAGCCTATAATACTCTGCAATTCGATAATAGATGTCGGTAGGTGGTTATAAATAAGAGGGATCATGCATAACACGTTCCTCTCGAGATTAGAAAATTTGTTTCGAGGATAAGCTAGTTTGTTCTTATGTCTCTTACTTTTGAGAGTGTCAAATAAATCTAAATGTGCTTTAGCAAATACTGAGATTTCATAGATATACAGACATGGTAAAGTCAATAACTGGTACTTTTCAAAATATGGTTTGCAGCTTTCTATCTGTTTAAGAGAAAAGATTGCTCTGAGGCATTTCTTTTGAACTTTAAATGCTGCACTCCTTTCAACTGAGTTACCCCAGAACATGACCCCATATCGCAGTATCGATTCTACATGACCATGGTAAGATGTTAATACGGCGGATGTGTTCACAACTTTATTCAGTCGAAAAAGTGCATAAGCAAATTGTTTTAGTTTTGAACATAATCGAGTTGGTTGGCATGAGTAGAGTAACCCAATTAATTATTTTAAATACTTTACCGCTTTACGCCAAAACAAACCAAACCGATTCTGACGAGACTTAGTATGTAATTAGCTGGAGACTTAAATTATTACATTTATCGCATTATTATTTTTATCGCAATATTCCCACGGGATCGAAATTTTTCAATCTCAATATTTCAGCAAGAACGAGGCTTACACCATGTGAAACCACGACATGTAGTTTTTTTTTACATTTGAATCCTTCGGTCCTTACCGAGATAAGGCAATAGGACCGAAATAAAAATTAATTTATCGAACAAAATAAACACCAATTATGCATTTATAAGTTAAAATTTGTTAAAAATAGTTACTATTATTGAACTCGAGTTCGCAAGGTTTAACTCGAGTTGACTCGAGTTGATCGCAACTCGAGTTAACTCGAGTTGGCTACTCGAGTTGACCCATCACTAGACCATAAACTGAAGGAAAATAATGGCTGATCGAAGAGCGCGAAAATAGAAATGTAGTTTTCGCAAAATAATTTTGCTTTAGTTTAAGAATAGGATTTAGTTTTTAGTTTAAGATGTCCTCTACGGGAAAAGGAATATATCATTGGAAGTTGGGAGACGTGGCCCTTGCGAGAATGTGCAAAAAAGTTTACGCGAGAGTTCGAGTTATCAAAGATGAAAAAGGGCTTTTTTACGCTAACAAAGGTAAATAAATGATTTTAACGCTTCAGCAATCGTTTAATTTTCATGTTAATTTACTTTTGCCACTTTGTTTATAAATCACGACCACTGACCTCCTTCACCGCTCCTTACTACAAGTAGGTAGGTACACCTCGACAAAGAAAAGTTTTGTAAACTTTTCATCACAACTATGTAATACCTAACGATTATTTTTAAAACTTTCCATTTTTTGTGGTAGATAAAATCAAACAAAACATTTCTATACCTATTAATATTCTATACTTATGAAAAAAATAGAGGAAAATTTTTTTTGATGGTAGGTTTGTTTCTTTGTAACCAGTTTGTAACGAATAGGTTTCCGAAACTGTTGAACCCATTTCAAAAACTCTTTCACCAATAGAAAGCTACCTACATTATCGAGGGGTAACATAGGCTACTTTTGATCCCGATATGGGGATATATCCCCGCGGGATTGAGTCTTACGCGGGTGAAACCGCGGGTTGCAGCTAGTAGTCAATTTTATATCTATGTGTATACCATAATGCACAAATAATTCAAATAAAGCCGATCCTATAGGTACATTTAAGTATTTTTTTACATTTCCAGTGTTAGCGATAACAGCTAACGAGGACAACAGCATCACAACCACAAAAGAACTCTGCTACTACGTAGAAACATGCCGCTCAAAACAGAAACTCTGGTTGCCCTACACCTGTATGCATTTGGCTGAGAGATCCAGACCATTTTATGGCACTGACAAGATCTCACCAAAGAAAACTGAAGGGACATCCAGTAAAGTCACTAGCACTCCTAGAAAGGTACTTTCATGGCTATTAATAAATATGTACTAAGGTCGGAATTGCAGGACCTTGTTTTGATTCTGACCATCAACTTTTGAAAGTTCTTGTCTTAGTTAAGGAAAAAACTAATCATCACCTCCATCCATATAAATTCTTAGGTGGATTAGGTGTTCACCACAGTTCGATTGTGGAGCACCTGACCAGAGCCTTTCCCACATGGTAAAAAATGTCCACGAGCCTGTCCACACGCCGCGTTGCGTTGCGTTGCGTCGTCGCAACGCAAACATTTTGACGCATAGCCGGCCACACAGGCGCTGCGCCATCGCATCGTTATTACGACGCAGTCTTAACGAGTACATCGCCTCCCGCTTCGTCTCGGAGGCTGCTGTCCGTCATGTGTGCGTTGCGACGACGCAACGCGCCGTGTGAACACCTTGGTTATTTGTATGTAAAACAACGCAACGGCAGCGCTGCGTCGACGCAACGCTGACGCAACACGCCGTGTGGATAGGCTCTGAGCTGTTTTCCCGGAATTATGTATGTCGGAGGTCCACAAACTCACACTCCTGCCGCAAGCTGGTTAAAAAACTACTTTGACACATTGAAATATGATCCTCACAGGACACCATTCGCAAAGATGATCAGAGTGACGTTAATAATAAAATATTAAATAGCTCAGTTTCACGAAAATATAAATGGTTTATAATTTCAGAGAAAACCCAGAGAAGAGCTAGTGGTGCCACTCAATGTGAAAATACCAAAATATCCATCCCAAGATCTGAACACGACGTATGATATCCGACATATGCCATTAAAACAAGGCAAATACGATAATGCTTTCAAGGAATTTGTTCGTCGAGGCAAGGTATGCCTATTCATATCTTTAATGTATAATACTATTTATTGCTACTTCCTATGTAACGGTCATTAGCCGGCCAGTTATGTGGAGAATAAATATCTTGCTATGGCGCCTCTGCCCGGCCGCGGCAGATTGGGAGGACTCAAGAAGTGCTGGCTTAATGTCTAGAGGGCTGATATGCTTGCAAATGGCCTCACTACGCGGGATGCCGAAGATCGTGTGAAATGGAGACTTAAAAGTAGGAAAGCAAAACCATTGCTTGGATGATGATGATGAAAGGCTACCTCCTTCTGACTGACAGACTGCTTGTCACACTGATGTCATCATCATCTTCACAATGTTCCCGGTTGCTCCCTCTCAGAAGCCTGGGGTCCGCTTTCCTGCTTTTATAAGTCTCCACTTCACACAATCTTCAACAGACTGTGATAGTCACTGAAAGCAATTTTAGTATAACTCTTAAAACCATCATCAATCATTTGATCATTGTTATCTTTCTCATTTCAGGAATCCCTATTCGATGAATGCTTTAACAATTTGAAATTGAATATAGATGAGAATAAAGATTCATTGGATTATTTACTGAATGTCGATGCCAGTACTGAAGATAAGTTTGAATTAGTGATAAAGGATGTAGTTTCCGAGAAGGAGATTGAGAATTACCTGCATCAGTGCTGGAGGTACAATTTTGTTCATAAGCAAAGTTCGATGGACTCCAAACCTTCCAGGGAATTCGGAGATGTTACGGTATGTATGGTCTCAAGTTTTTATGTTTAAAAGTAAGAATACATAGCCGGTCTGTGCTTTGGTGCGGCACATTACACAGGTAGTTGATCCCGGTTGTTATTTCCGATATGAGTTGTTAGCTCAAGGCCTTAAGGCGACCTGACACCTCGTAACACTAGGTGAGCCACACCACTATATAAAAACAATCACAAGATATCTAAATTACCAATAATATTAAATAATGGGGTATTAACCATGTTAAGCCCCAAATATATTTCAAATTTAACTTGTTCACAAGACTGGAGATAGGTACCTATAGGCTGGGTGTAGGTGATGATGATAGTTAGGGGCGTCCATATCTAACTACCTCCTTCCTCACACGGCTGCTACGTTTTATCATGGGTACTATTGTCACTAAGCTCACTATTTTCTCGATCCTGAATTCGACAGACGACACTCACAGTATTGGTCTGCAAACTTCTTACATGGTAAATACCCCATTATCCTACTAATAATATAAATGTGAAAGTTTGTATGGATGTGTGTTACTCTTTCACGCAAATACTACTAAACCGATTGCGATGAAACTTGGAATATACATGACTGGAGACCTAGAATAACACATGCTACTTTTTATCCCGATATTCCCGCGGGATCGGGACTTACGCGGGTGAAACCGCAGGGCGCAGCTAGTTTAATAATATTTGTAGTGAAAACAACCATCTAAGTTTAAAATCGTACATTGATTTCTACAATATACTAGCTGACCCGGCGAACTTTGTTCCGCCTTAAAGGCAATAAATAAGCATTATTTTTTTTTTAATCGAACGGGATAAAAAGTATCCTATGTCCTTCTCCTGGCTCTAAACTACCTCCCTGCCAATTTTCAGCTAAATCGGTTCAGCCGTTCTTGAGTTATAAGTGGAGTAACTAACACGACTTTCTTTTATATATGTCGTCAAAAGGTTTTGCTGATGTCGTCAGGAGGGTGCTTTACTTCTGTATTTGCTATCTTGTATCTCCTAGTGGGCATACATGGGCTTCTAGTGGGCGTACTTGGGTAGATGTCGGCTCAATGAAAACAACTATGATGGGGTACTGGGTATAATTAACATTCAAATCATATCGTAGCTAACAATTAATTCACAAAGAAAGAATACGGAACGCGAGACAGTTTCTACAAGCCATCACGACCGTCCCCAGATGAATGACATCCGTTGCTTAGCAACCAACAACCACAACACGTCGCTGCTGTAGACTCTGTCAGTATCACATGATACTGGCGATCCGATTCTTCTAGTAAGGAGTTTGATTAACATAACAGTCCACACTCCGACACATATATAGATTTTTTTTATGAGAAATGTTTCATTTCAGAACACATCGGCTCTGAAACAAGGCGTCCCGGTTCATATAACGTGGTGTATCGTGTGCGGACACACGGACAGACTGCTGCCGTGTCCGCACTGCCCCGCCGCCTTCCATCTGCCTTGCAGGAAGAACTGGCTGCTCACTATAATACGTAAGTTATCCTACGGACTTTACAGCCTTTCCCTCAAGCAAATAGTCCACTTTACAAATTTACATAGAAATTATTACAACATTTAGATGACACATCCCAAACATCTAAACATCATCAATTACAACATCATTATTTATTTATTTATTTAGGTTTATTAGGGAAACATACAGAACTATAACAACTAAAAACAACATATGAATAATGTAATTTAATCCAACAAAGTTTCCACATACTGTAATGTTCTTTGTTATGAATTTCAGACCGCAAGAATCCGCCAAAGAAACCCAAGAAGGCTACTGTCCTAGTGGAAAAGATCTTGTCAAGCACCCGAACTAAGTACAAAGTGCAAGACGATAAGGAGAATAATCATCTTTGCCCGAGTTGCATGTGGGGACCTCGAGTTGGGTAAGATATAATCGTTATACCAGCATGCATTACTTCAGAAAGTTCTTTAATATGTTCAAATTTTTTTTAAGGAAAAATAGCATTCAAAAAATTTCACTTGCGGCGAGGCTTGAACTCGCAACTTTGGTTTTTCCTTTAAAAAAAATCTAAATAAAATAGCCTTGAGCTACATACAAAATAAAAAAAAAAAAATGTTCAAATTGACAAAAGTCCCATATAAACCCCTTTCGGATTACGTTATCCTCGCTGTAAATGTAGCTGTTTTCTTTTGATATCAACTGAGAGGTTTTTTTTTCAGATATGATGATGTGGTGTGGCACAAATTGGGCACGTGTTCATGGTGGCCGGCTCGGGTGTTGGCTCCGGGTGACGTCCCCGCCTGTCTCTTGACACGGCAACACCACGTTACACACTGGCCACTCAGATATTATGGTATGGTATATTACTACATAGTCTATGTTGACGTGGTATATTACACAAATTGGGCACGTGTTCATGGTGGCCGGCTCGGCTGTTGGCTCCGGGTGACGTCCCCGCCTGTCTCTTGACACGGCAACACCACGTTACACACTGGCCACTCAGATATTATGGTATGGTATATTACTACATAGTCTATGTTGACGTGGTATATTACACAAATTGGGCACGTGTTCATGGTGGCCGGCTCGGCTGTTGGCTCCGGGTGACGTCCCCGCCTGTCTCTTGACACGGCAACACCACGTTACACACTGGCCACTCAGATATTATGGTATGGTATATTACTACATAGTCTATGTTGACGTGGTATATTACACAAATTGGGCACGTGTTCATGGTGGCCGGCTCGGCTGTTGGCTCCGGGTGACGTCCCCGCCTGTCTCTTGACACGGCAACACCACGTTACACACTGGCCACTCAGATATTATGGTATGGTATATTACTACATAGTCTATGTTGACGTGGTATATTACATAATATTGCCACTATATATTACACTGGCCACTCAGATATTATAATTATGGTTTTTAATTTTTTATATTATTCTCTAAATTGCGACTCATTATATGTACTTTAAAGTCTTTATGAAGCGTAAATAACATACATACAGTGCGGGCGGTCTAAGGACGGACCGTGAAGTTTACATCTGGGGGCGTGAACTTTTGCTCCAAGAATTTTGGATAATCAAAAAGTTTACGTAAGTAACGTTTTGGTGGTAGGTTTGAAACAAATTTCGGTATAGTTTTTCTTAATTTCATTGAAACGTTATTTCCAAGTGCTAACCAAACTTAGGAAAACATGCTTTCAAAAACTTTGAAGCCTGTCTCCCTTAGTGGCTGGACCGGATCTTCTTCCACTGCTTTCCCTTCTAGATGAGCATGCTACATCTTAGGTCTTAAACCATATCATATCCATATCATCACTTACCATCAGGTGTGATAATGGTCAAACGCTCATATAACGCTTAAAAAAATCCGTTTTGACTGGGATTTTGTATTGATTTTGAAGGTTTTTTTCGAATTGATTTGGGTGGTGGGGTTTTTTCTTTAGGACTAAAATGTTGAGTTCCTAAATTGTTCAAGTTTCCAAAATGTTAAATCTCATACCATGCTATTATAAAATGAGTTTCAAGTGCCAGATTTGGCTTAAACCATGATTTACTTGCCTAAATCATGGTTTAAACCAGGTTCGGCCTTAAACTTATTTTATAATAGCAAGGATAATATTCAATTTTCTTATTTCGGGCAAAGGGTTGATTGATTTTGGGAGATGGGGTTTAGTAGATTATGTATTGTTCAACGGGTGGTTGTGGGTTAAGTTTGGATTTATTTCAAATGGGAGATTTTGGGTTGACTTTGACTGGTGGTAGGCTTAGAATTGATTTTGAGTGAAAGGAGCATTGAGTTACAATACCTATAGAGTATATACAGGGTGAACCATTTAAACGGGCGTTCAGGGTGATATCCTAAACTATAAGAGATAGCGAAAAATGCTGAAAGGAGTTGCGTCCCCGATTTTGATAAAAACTAAAATGGCATTAATAAATTTTTGAAAAATTAATTACTTACCCTAGCCAGGAATTGAACCTTGTCTTTTTGCAAAAAAATAAACACCCTTTATTATTTATACCCGTTTCAAGATTGACAATGAGCGATAAGCGTAGTTTGGCGTAAATCTATTGTGTAATACCTCTGAATTACGAAATCTTTAGATGTCTATTCCATTCTCCTTCACGATGGAATTTGTTGGAACATTATCAGTAACTTTTGCCAATAATGAAAAATTAAATTCCTTTTATTGAAAAATTTACTCCCTTTTAAGTTGTTATTATTGATCGAATTATAGATTAGAAAGTAGATATTAACAAATTGACCTGTAGATTTGTGTCACAAAAACTGCTCTGGTCACAGTCAGTAGAAAAGATATGAGATTTCTGTTAGTTTATGGTAATTGTTATGAATATATATTTTATATACATGTTACAGTCAATACTCGAAAGCAGACAAAACTGGTCACAGGAGACAGGTCAATACAGACAGTATTTGGTCAAAACTGTGAAGCAAATAATTCATTTTTGTATGAAACTAACACTGTTAGCGTTGTGACGCTTATAAGAGGTTTTTATTTTATTTTGGTGTGATCTGCTTTTGAGTTTTTACTGCAACATACATATTTTAATAATATCCTGACTAGCTGCATCGCTCCGTTTTGCCCGCGTAACTCTTGATCTTGGAATAGAAAGAAATCAAGTTAGACAACCACACCAAGAAACATAAAAAAGTGATAAATAAGTACACAAAAAGAACTAAAAGCCTATAAATGTATTGATACAGGACTCCAGCGAAGTAAATCACTCACAATCATTCACACAAACATTCGCATTTATAATTTAGTCGTCTTTTTGTATTATTCATTTAATAACGAATTTAATAATTTTAATGAAGTAGTATTTCGAATATTCGCATTTATTTCGCTTTCTTATAAATATGAAAGTTTGAATTCCTTATTTTTTTACTAGGTAAGTTAAATACTTCTTTTGAAAAGAAAACAACTACACCAATTGTGAAAAAGAAAAAAGGAGTCCTGAAACAACACATAATAAGCTACTTTTAATTCTGAAATTGCCAAAAGACTCATTCATGGGTGAAGTCATGTAGCATGGGGCACAGCTGTTATCAATTTAATTTCATTATATAATTAAAGTAACCTACTGAGTGTGATTAAGCTTAAATTATAAATAATTTATTATTATTATAGGAACAAGTCATCGAGATTAAAATATACATCTACAGTACAAATACTGTAATAAAAATTACATTAATTTTAGTAAAAACGTCGTCAAATTTGAAGTTTAACACTTTTCAAACTCTTTAGTTTAACAAAAAGGGTCATCTTAATTGTCTTCAGAGTGCTTCCTTTATATGAACGGTTATTTAAAAGTCCCTTACACGGATTTGCCGAAAAACTGATAGATGTCTTTTTTGGTAAAAATTAATATTTTTATTAAAAATGAGGCATTTGTCTTGATTTACCACACTATGTTTGTTTCCAGGATTTGATATTTATCAGCAACGCTATCGATCAGTACAATAATATAGGGTGTTTATTTTTTTGCAAAAAGACAAGGTTCGATTCCTGGCTAGGGTAATTAATTTTTCGAAAATCTATCAATGCAATTTTAGTTTTTGTCAAAATCGGGGACACAACTCCTTTTAGCATTTTTCTCTATCTCTTATAGTTTAGGATATCCCCCTGAAGGCCCGTTTAAATGGTTCATCCTGTATATATCACAAACTAAAAAAAAAGGTCCGTGCCAAAACTCGGCGCACGCTGTCACATGCGCAGAGTTTTTGTTTACTTCGTTTGAGCGACTTTGAACGTTATACAAGTAGGATAAAGTCTAAATTCGAGCAAACGTAATTTTAAAAGGTATGTTTAGAACGGCGCGGGCGCTCGGACATTTTTGAGTGTTGTCAGTTTCAGATTGTGGCTCTATAGGTATTGTAACTCAATGGAAAAGAGCTTATTTTTTTTCATTTCGTAAGGAACCCTGAACCACTCATGGGGGGATGCGTCTCGCATGTGTCTGTTCCTCCCGAGCCACACTACAGCGCTGGAAGCTCGGGAGCCGATGTTGAAGCAAGCCGTTCTAGACGCCTGCGACGATTATATTGCTGTTTATTTGACGTAAACATGGCACACATATGGTTAGAGTGAAACCCGGTTAACTGGAATCTCAATGGATTTTTCTGGGATCTCAAGGAACCTACTAGGGATTTTATCATTTTATTTTAGCTTCCATAGGTTTCTCATTTAGTCATTTTCTAAATGAGACAGGTTTGAAATGGCAATACTCACATTTGTAAAGGTAGTCCCCCGCTTAGAAAAGTACCATATTCTTAGTTATAGGTAGCAATTTTCATTAATAGTACATATTGTATGTTTTTCAAGTTACTTTTCATCCCATCTATTCGAAAAGTGTCGCTTTGGTCCTCTATAAGTGCGACCAAAGTAGCTCTTTTCTGTTAAGATAAACAGCCGGGAGCAAAGTAAAACAGCCGGGAGCAAAATAAAACAGCCGGGAGCAAAGTAAATTTGAATTTGGAACATATGTATCATTCATAGAAATCAAACGTAAATTATATGAATTACTGGCTTACCACGGGGCTAGATGGCGCTGTGTGTTGTTCACAGAATTTATTTATTTTGTTAGTTTCATTAGTGTCATTAGTTTCAGTTTCATTAGTGTCATTAGTTTCATTTGCTTCATTAGTTTCATTAGTTACATTTGTTTCATTAGTTTCATTAGTTTCATTAATTTCATTAGTTTCATTAGGTTCATTAGTTTCATTAGTTTCATTAGTTTCATTGGTTTCGTTTGTTTCATTAGTTTTATTAGTTTCATGAGTTTCATTTGTTTCATTAGTTTCATTAGTTTCATTAGTTTCATTAGTTTCATTAGTTTCATTAGTTTCATTAGTTTCATTAGTTCATTAGTTTCTTTAGTTTCGTTTATTTCTTTAGTTTCGTTAGTTTCATTAGTTTCATTAGAATCATTAGTTTCATTAGTGTCATTAGTTTCATGAGTTTAATTAGTTTCATTAGTTCCGTTAGTTTCGTTAGTTTCGTTAGTTTCATTAGTTTCATTAGTTTCATTTGTTTCATTTGTTTTATTTATTTTGCTTATTTTTTTAGTATTTATATGAAATTTTCACAGATGATGTATTTCTGTAGCCGCTATAACAACCAACAAATATTTATAGAGGGCTTCTGTATAATAAACGTGATATTAAAATTTTATACCCAACATTTTTGTTTAAGTAAATAGGTATATTCACGAATTACGTAACACCATATCTTATTTATTTTCTCATAGAAGGGGATGAAAAGTAGAGTATATGACTCGAGAGCAAATTATTTTTGCCTCGGGCGATGTATACTTTGAATCCCTCGCTGCGCTCAGAATTCTACGTTAGAATCCCTCGCTACGCTCGGGATTCTATTCTAGAATTCCTCGCTTTGCTCGTGATTCAAAGTAACGCCCTCGCCGTAAAAATACTATTTTGCTCCCTTGTTATACAATCTACTATTTATTTAGTTTTGAAACCTTGTAATTTGCTTTTTTCACTGTTTTTGTGTTTAGCTGTTAGGTTACGAAATAAATATTGTATATCGTTGTGTGTTCCAAGTCGTGCCACAATTAAATATTAATCGAAAAAATCTAAGAATCCAAATCTCAATTAGAGGTTTAGAAATTCACAGTAATAGAAATAATTTAAGGCAAAAGTTTCGAGACTTCATTGTAGTTTCAATAATAGGTGTTTCTTACTTATCCAGGTTCCACTTAACCAGGTTTCACTGTATTAAAACACATCCAGGGACAGGGAAATAACGGTTTCTGTGCAGCTTGTGTGTTCTGTGCTTTTTGTGTGAAATCATTTTTTTAATTGTTGTTTTTTAATATCTTTTTTTTGTACTTGCGGTTGTTTTTAACCTTGCTTTGGAAAACGCATGGGTTTTTGCATGTTATTTTGACTATTTCTCTAATAAATCGGGTTTTTTTATTATACTATACCTATTGATTAGGTATTTTTTATACTTTCTAACCAAATTTAAGAAGAAATTGGGATGTGCATTTTGCATGATTTTTAAGTAGGTTACTAAATAATAATTTAAGCAATTACCGCTTAACTTATATTATAAACGATGACTTAGTTTATATAAAGTTTGTCTCTTTCTGTCAACTTTGAAACTTCATGTGACAGTAAAAGACAAACGTTACATAAAGTTAGTCATCTTTGTAATAAATAAGGGGGTTAATGATACCGGTTTTTTTTTGTTTTTGTTTGTAGGAAACAATTTGTTTTGTTACAAGTATTGTATTCCGTTTTTGTTTTTGAATTGTTTTTTTCTGACAACATTGTGTTTTTTTTATTCAAAATAAAATTCGTTTGTTTATTAAATCCGCATTTTTATTGATTAATTGGTTACGGTCGGAAGCAAAAGTCTTTGGACAAAAATTAAGAATTACAAGTGGGTCCTACTTCTGTCTCACAATAGTGTCTAAATAGAGTGTTTTTTTTTACTTCTTTTTTATATTTGACACATTTGGTAGGCAAATGTGGTCAAATAAGACTATAAAATTACTATTCTACCGAGACTATTGAGACACTATTATGAGAGCAGACTTGGGAACTAGAACAGACATTTCAGAAAATTATTTCTATCGTATCTTTTATAATCAGAATATCTGTCCTATTTTTAAAATCAAATTACTTTTGATGCTGATTGTGCCTACCTATACCTATCTTTATTTAGATATCACACCATGTTGCTAACCAAACTAAGCACTAGGCTTGTACTATGGTTACTAGACAACGGGTATACTACATATTATACTTTTACAAATATTTATTTTTAAGCATTAATATATGCACCCGGTGGGAATCGAACCCCGCAACCTTCTGCATTGCAGTTGGGCTTTCGCACGACGCGCCACAGAGGTCGTCAGATATATATTTATCGTTAAAAATATTTCAAGTTGATACTAAATCAGCACAGCTAGTAAATAGACAAAGCAGAAAGCCTAGAAATGACCCTCCTTACCTAACCAACTTAGTATTGTTTTTGTAATTTACACTCGATGCAGATGGGTGTAGTAATTCGAAATCAATTAGGCAGGTAGTAGGTACCTACATGAAATGTTATCAGAGTATTATCTCCTCGGATAGTCACGTAGTCAAGACACAGTTACATTCATTAATGTACCATACACACTATGCCGTTCCTAGTCATATTTTAACTTACTAGCAGAGTCCCGCGGTTTACCCGCGTAAGTCCCGATCCCGTAGGAATATCGAGATCAAAAGTAGCCTATGTTAAGCAGGGTGAATGTAGATTTCTACTGGTGAAAGAGTTTTTAAAATCGCTCCAGTAGTTTCACAGATTACCCCCAATATACATACATACATACAAACCAACGTAACCTCTTCATAATATTAGTATAGATAATAAATATGTACCTACACTGAATGAATGGGGCCTTATGTAAAATGATTTTTTTCATTTTACCTATCATTGCATGCAAATACTAAAATTGTATTAACCATGTATGCAACGAGTCTAAAATTGCGACAGTGGTTTTTGCGAATTAACATCGTGTGTATAGTCTATTATATGTGCTATGTGTAAAAAATGTTATTTATCAACAGGACACAAACACTTACTAAATTATCAACCGTGATAATTATCTGCTTTCGTCATAGTTTTATAATTACAGATAGAAGATATCAGAAACCGTTTAAATATCGATCAATCATGCACTTTTACTATCGGCTTAAAATCTCTTCCATGACTTGACTTTCGTAATTCCCTTTATCAGGGAGAAAACAAAGAAAGAATGAAAATACCTACGTTTATTTAGTCAGGCAAACGATTTACACAATAGATAATTTTACTAACACTTTAGTAATAGACAACGAATTTTTTTTAATAAAAAATACTAAAAAAAAAAACAATTACATAAGTATGTTATACTTTTTCTACACTAATATTATAAAGAGGAAAGATTAATTCGTTTATAACGAATAGACTCCAAAACTACTCGACCGATTTCCCACGGGATCGGGACTTACGGGGGTGAAACTGCGGGACGCAGCTAGTAAATAGACAAAGCAGAAAGCCTAGAAATGACCCTCCTTACCTAACTTTGTTTTTGGGGCCTAACTTGCTAGCCCAGCATGTTTGGCCAACATCTATAGACGCAGGCTATAGGTATGTTGGCCAAGCATGCGGCTAAAACCACGAGGAAATAAAAATAAAACAAATATTGCAAATTATTTACACATTATATTCATTCTTCATACATAAAAAATAATACTTTTTTACACTATACATTATTTAACTTCGAGTTTCGTTCAACAATATCATCAAATGCTATTATTTATTTAGGTTACTAAACTAGTCAATTACGAATTCACTACTCAAAACAATTTAGGGTTCGAAGACTACAATTTAGAACTCTCAGAAATCCCATTGGCTAATAATCAAATCCAAGATGGCGGGACAGAATCGATCAGCCAATCACAAGGCGTAGAACTATGCGAGACTGCGATAGGTTGCGCTTAGCCATTTGCAGTGAAGGATGGACGATTTGCGGCTATGTTCATTCTTATGGACATTTTCGCCTCATTGAAATCAATATTTTAGCGTCTAATAAAGCATCAATTCGAATTTAAGATGATTTAAAGAAACTGCAGTTGTTTTGTTTATAAGTTTCGTCTACACAGCAGGAGTAACTTGGTTATTTGGCACTTCTGTAGGAATTATATCATGCTATACCACTGCTATAGGACCATTTAATCGCCTTAGCTTTATTCAAGCTCTATTCGCCAAATGTTTATTGTAGATATTTGACGGTTGAGCGAGACTTCGTATTAATTATTTTTAGTTATAAAGGCAAGTCTTAAGCAAACCCTTAATTATTTTACGTAGTAGTGTTATTATAAATATAGCCTAACCAGTGATTATAACAATTTCGTGACCTTAGAAATTGCCTTTTTAACTCAAAAGAGTATTTTGCTCTTCCTTAACTGTCAAAGAACGATATGCACCTATGTTCATATAGTCATTTTATTATAGGATTTGTATGGTGTGAACATTGCCGCATATAGTTTGACAGAAACTTGACAGTTAAGCGAGACTCGTGTAATCGAAAAGTTCTATATAGGCAACACTGAGCACTTTGTAATTATTATAGTTTACAATCGGAGCGTACAAATAATTAAAATAAGTCTAATGATTTTATATAATGACAACTCTCGAGTCATAATTAATTATCTGCAACTTTGTACTTAAAATGAAAAATAAAACGGCCATAGATGCATAAGTACTACACGTTAGGCCGACGAAGCGAAGGCTCTATACTTCGTTTTTTAATTGTAGAGTATGATTTGACACATCTACCTAAAGAAAAAATGTCAAATGCAGAGAAATAAAACGTCAGATCGTAGTCTGAAATTAAAAAACGGAGTATAGTTGGCTTTCGGTGGCCTAATGTCTGAGAGGCCTTATTGCATTGCATTGAATCATCGGTGTTACCATAACAACAAAATATAGAAATATGTAACTACTTTATTTTTTTACATAATTCAGGTGTTAAAAAATACCGGATTTAGCTAAATATAGAAGAAAGAAGATAAAGTAAAGGTAGAAGAATAAAATTAATAACTTCTAAGATTTTAGGGAGTTTGCGGCCTAAGGCCGTATTCAGAAAGAAAGCTGGAAACTTATAAGCGCTTACCAGCGCTTGTCAGCGCTGGTCCGTTCTACACAAAGGAAGCAGGTTGAGGCAGACCAAGCAAAATGTCGGACTAATCGGACGATGATTTGACGTCAGCAGCCCAGCGCTGACCAGCGCGTGTTGAAGCTTGTCGGCACCGATCAGTGCTTATCGGCGCGGGTTCATACATTTTCCTGCGCGGGTCACCAGCGCTGTCAAGCGCTGGTAAGCGCTTATAAGTTTCCAGCTTTCTTTCTGAATACGGCCTTATACAGAAAGGCTCCCTAAAATGTTTAAAGGTCACTTAAAATTATTAAGCAGGTGCTAAATTAAACTGTTTTTTTTGTTGTTTTAATCGCGTGGTGTTTATTACGTTTAGTATTGTTTCAATGCTCAACGTTTCGAGACCTATAAAGGTCTCTTCCTCAGGATTTGGATTTAGTTTCTAAATTCCAAATTATTTGTATTATTTTTTAGTTAAGCAGAGCTGCTTAATTGTTTAAGTAGACCTCAAATTTTGAGTAGAGGTTCAGTATTTAGCTTAAATAACTTAAAATAAAAAGTATGAAGGTATATGTATTTTTGAAAAGATTCTTTTTCGAGTTTAGGATTTTCGAGAAAGCATCTTTTCATTTAGTATTATTTAATTAAATTCTTTTTCTATCCATTTTAAATGAGAATACATGAAATACAACAATAGAAAAACATCACAGACGCAAAGTACAAAAATAGCATGATTTTCCTTTTTAATTAGTTCGTACTTACGGTTAAAGATTTTTTACTAAAATAAAATTAATTTTATATGTATGTAGTAGCTTCGAATTAAAATAAATTTTAAGGTGATTGCTACCCGGATGTCCGCGAAAATATTTTTCTTTATATAGTACTAGCTGCGCCCCGCGGTTTCACCCGCGTAAGTCCCGATATCTTGGAAATATTGTGATAAAAAGTAAGTAGCCTATGTGTTATTCGAGGTCTCCAGCTATTTATATTTCAAGTTTAATTGAAATCGGTTCGGTAGTTTTTAAAAACTACTGAACCGATTTCAATGACACGCACAATTAATTAAATTTCTCGACACATAATTAATTAAATTTCGCGGACATCTGGTACCACACACCATTAAGTAGAATTACTCACTCACATCATGTAACATACGTGTTCGTTCACGTCATGTAACAATATCTTGCCAAAGAACTATGTACCTTATTACAAGAACAAAAAAGCACTAGTTTCAGCTAACATTCCGTGACTTATCATAGCATACTAGGTACACTTGAGTGCACTAAACAGCACTTAAAATTGCTTTGTTTTACTTTGACAAGACTTAGCTATAAATGCCTTAGTAATCTTAGTTTTTTTTGCTATTTATCATGAGACAAAGTCGTGTACGTTTTGAACAGTTTTACGACTTTTAGATTGGATTATTATATTTTTATTAATGGTACATTTTCATTAGCTTTTTTCAACTCAGTTCATATTATTCAAGTTCATATATTCAAAATAGGATTCGTTTAAGTTACGTATAGTTTTTTTTTCGGTTTTCGCGGTGCTGATAAGTATAATGATAAAAAGTAGGTATCACCAATTACACCTGTCTGTCCGTGACATCGGGGTCCCAAGTCTGCTCTCACAATTTGGTAGACAAATGTGTCAAATATAACAATTACTATTCTAACGACCGACACTCTATTGAGACACGATTATGAGAGCAGACTTAGGACCCTGGTCTTCGCATACGAGCATGAGAAACAATTTATCGATTTCAAAAAGAAACTAATTTCGATAAAAAATAACTCATTTCAGATGATACCACGGCAGGAGGCAACTAATAAAAATGCACCATCGTTCGATCTACATTGATTTTGTTCCACCCTAGTACCATGTGGTTGCACATTGTACCACTTGAAAAGAAGTGGTTCCACGTGTGTACCACGTGGTAGGAAAATGTACCACTTGGTAGGAATTGGTGCCACGTGATACCACATGGTCCCACTTGGTAAGAAATGGTCTACGCGGTAGTACATGTTACCACTGGGTAAGAAGTGGTTACACGTGAAGAGAAGTGGTTCCACGTAAAATTACGTGATATCATATTGTACAACTTGGTAAGAAGTGGTTTCACGTGACACCACATTGTCCCACTTAGTAAGAAGTGGTTCCACGTGATACTACATGTCTAAAGGGACATGAGACAGGCCACTGGCCTAGTATCACCCCAGGCCTAGTACCTAAACGAGATTTATTTAAATTTCTATTAATTTTGTATGTAGCTCAAGGCTATTTTGTTTAGAAAATTTATTTACAAGGAAAAATAGCATTCAAAAATTTTTCACTTGCGGCGAGGCTTGAACTCGCGCCTTTGGGTCGGTACCCCAACGTCCTTACCAACTAGACTACGCAAGCCATGTCCCGTGCCGTGAAAACTTCCAATGCTATATTCTCCTTTGATTGTACGATTAAGGCTCGTTAGAGCGCCATCTATCCAACGCTACAGGAACAACTTTCCAGTTGTTTACACCTGCGTCGTAATGGTTAACTTTACAGTTAACTCATTAAACGTAAGATGTCGCTTTTTTCCATTACTATAAATTTCTATTAATTTTGTATGTAGCTCAAGGCTATTTTGTTTAGAAAATTTATTTACAAGGAAAAATAGCATTCAAAAATTTTTCACTTGCGGCGAGGCTTGAACTCGCGCCTTTGGGTCGGTACCCCAACGTCCTTACCAACTAGACTACGCAAGCCATGTCCCGTGCCGTGAAAACTTCCAATGCTATATTCTCCTTTGATTGTACGATTAAGGCTCGTTAGAGCGCCATCTATCCAACGCTACAGGAACAACTTTCCAGTTGTTTACACCTGCGTCAAGTGAAAAATTTTTGAATGCTATTTTTCCTTGTAAATAAAGAGATTTATTTATTTAAAATATAAATATTGTCACTTACAAAATACACACAATGATTGTACTCTACTCCGGTCCGATGAACAACGCACTGATCGCGAAAAATATGAACACCAGTCCACCTATTATTGTAACTGAAACAAAAAAAAACATACAATTAGGGTATCTAATGTATAGAAACAGTTATACCTTCTTATCGTATAGTAATGTGGCTCAACAGGTGTTAGAGTTGTTCAGGTCGCCCTAAGGCCTCTAACTTGACTGCTATTGGAGATAACAACCGGGAGCAACTGCTTAACGTGCTTTCCGAAGCACGGAGAAGCTCGAGAAAATGATTTTTTGCCCACAAAATATCGGTCATTCATCCAAGTATTGACCGCGCCAAGCGTTGCTTAACCCGCACGACCGCTCAAGAACGGCAGGTACAGGTAGGCCAATGAGCTCCTTCGTTATTCCTAGTGAGTTTTATATTTATTGGGTTTCGTACCTCAAAAGGGATAGCATCTTCTCTAGTGGCCAACACTACTGTGGTCAATTGGAATCTAATTGAACTCATACATAATAAAAATTAAATCCAAATAAAATGTCATATAAATAAATGAATCCTGCGCTATAAATAAAAAATGTCGTCAAGGGGTCCGCACGAGGCATCGTCCCCAAAAGGCTGGCAACATTCCCTCTCTGAATGGCCAAGCTGACCTCTCTGTGTTTTTAGTTCGTTTTATTTTAATCAGTTTTAGTTTTAATTAGTTTTTTAAATCAGTTTTATAAGTTTTGGTTTCAATAAATATTAGATAACCTTATTGGGTTATAGTGCATCCATTGAACTCATCAGTCCTACCATACAACGCGTTGCAACCACGCCGGCAGCATATTTTCTAGTGGCCAACACCACTGTGGCCAATTGAGATTTAAAACTCACCAGTCCTAACAGAGATCTTCTGCGCCACCATTCTACCCCCGATGACGGCCAACCCCGTACACAACGCGTGGCCAAGCGAGCCTCCGACCACTACGCCGATGGCATCTTCCCTAGTGGCCAACACCACTGTGGCCAATTGAGATCTAGAACGAGATAAAATGCATTTTAATCAATGGTCAATTATTCTCGAGCTTGTATATGGAAGTCAGTTGGGTATAAATCAAAATAAATAAATATGTCGTCGTAGTCCACGGTGGCGCGACGGGCGAAGGCCTGGCTGCAATGCAGAAGGTTTCGTGTTTGATTCCCGCCAGGTGCAAGTATTATTAATGCTTAAAAATAATGGTCTGGGTCTATAATATATGTATTTACAATTATATTATCTATAATATGTATGTATTAACAAACGAAAAAAAAATATAAGTCTTATGTGTATTCGTTGTCTAATCTTAGTAGCTTACCACGGGGCTAGATGGCGCTGTGTGATGTTCAACGTATTTTATTATTATTATTTACAAGCTGCGCCATGCTGTTTCACCCGCGTAAGTCCCGATCCCGCGGGAAGATCAGGATGAAAAGTAGCCTATGTGTTATACCAGGTCTCCAGCTATCTACATACCGAGTTTCATGGTAATCGGTTCAGCGGTTTTTACGCGATTGAGTAACAAACATACACACATGCAAACTCACAAATTTTCAGCTTTATAATAAAAATATAATTAAATTATAAACCTTGTCTCAAATTAACTCGTCTTGATTCTTGTTTCACTGAATTGAGAAATTGTTAATACTAAAATATTATACTATTTTATTTAAACAGACACAAGTACATGATAAAATTAATAATCTAAAAATTAAATTCACATTAAATAACAAAATAAAATAAAAATAAAAACTAAATACAACACCTAATAGACGCTAGTCGAACAACCCGCCCCGGATCGTCCCCGATGCAAAAGAGCCCATCACACTAGCGGCATTACCCCGCTGGATGGCTATGGCCAACCTTTGCATCAGGAACGAACCAGACCGCCCATCCAACCCTCTCTCCCTCAGACGCCGCCCTATCTCCCCAACCAATTTGACTGCCTCCGAACCCCAGCAACCAGCAGTTTCCACAGCAAAGGGGACAAAGATATAATTATCCTCCAACGGGGCATACTTGGAATGCTTGACCACCGCCGCTGATTCCGCCGCTGAGGCCGCCACACTAGCTGTACGCGGGAGATGACTAGGCGCGAAAGTGCTGACGCACGTGGCGTCCCAGATAAGGGCCCTACCCCTCGACCACGGCACCAACGTCAAACCGTCCGGCCTCTTTCCATCTAAACGGCTAAGACCCGGTGGCTCAAGCACGCACGGGACATTAGCCGATACAAGAGCCCTCCGGATTAGGTCGTTAAGTGCGTGGTGGCGAGGAAACCTCCCCGAACACCGGCGACAACTTAAGGCATGATGGCCATTGGCCTCCACCATTGAACCGCAGGTGCACACGTGAGGTTCACACACGCCGCAGCCCAAGCGAAGAGCGACAGCCACCCGCACCGAGTCGCCGTCAAGGAGGGTGCCCAAATGCGGGGACGGCAACGCCTGCAACCACCAACCACGCACCCGCCTCCACCCCCACAACCCCCCGAAGCCTAGCCGAATCCACACCCGAAGCGTTCTCCAAAAGAGAATCACCCAACCGCTTGACCCCTACTTCATCCCACAAACGTTGAACACTAGGCACTCCTGGGGTCTCGGCATTGGGATTAATTATAAATAAATAAATTCTTTGAATAACACACAGCGCCATCTAGCCCCGTGGTAAGCGACTAAGCTTGTGTTACGGTGACTAGACATCGGATATAATACTTATATTTATTTTTCTTTTGTAAATACATACATATTATACATAGAGGGACATACACCCAGACCAGACACAAATGTTTATTTTTTAGCATAGATACTTGCACCCGGCGGGAATCGAACCCGCAACCTTCTGCATTGCAGTCGCGCTTTCGCACGACGACGACGCGCCACAGAGGTCGTCTAGGATATTAGTAGGATTTATTTTAGTTGATTACCTGTCGCCCCATTCAGCCAAGAAGGTGAGCGTCGCAGCTTGTAGCAGAACTTTTAGGACAGCGTTCCTTCTCCGCCGCCTGTCTCTGTCCTGCTGCCCTTGTTCTAACATGTCAAGGGTTTCTTCCTTCTCTTCCTAAACATCACAACATTTACAACTGTTAATAGGGGTAATGGTATCGGTACTGAAGGTAAAACGGTGGGATATATGGCGATGTTCTTCATAGGCTCCCTCCTAGCCTACGCCCTTTATTAGAGAACCAAGCCTTAAGAGGACAGTCTACCTACTCTTTCCTGCATACAAACTGGTCATGGCAGATAAAGGTTTTATGACATAAACAGATTTGCTCTAATGTCTTTGTCCAGGGAGGAAACAGTCGTCTACGTTTGTATGGATAAAGAGTAGGTAGACTGTCCTCTTAAGTGTTAACTTAGCTAGGATAAGTTACGGAAGCTTTTTTGTGAACGAGAAGTAGGTATGTTAAAATGTGGTGATCATCAAGTAACTTGAATATTTAATTTTGATACCTAAACTTTTTCTCGCAATTTTATTATCCCGTAAAAATATCGAGATCAAAAGTAGCCTATGTTGCTCCTCGATAATGTAGCTTTCTATTGGTGAAACTATTTTTGAAATCGGTCCAGTAGTTTTGGACGGAGCCTATTTGTTACAAACAAAGATGTTGTAATACTATATCTAACTCTATTCATACTAAAATTTATCTAAATTGATTTAGTAGTGTTACGAATGACATTGCATTGTAAAACATATTTTTAAAAGAGCATTGTCCACCTCGTCAATAGCAGATTGACGTCACGTGACGTTAAAAACAAGTGATGTGTCACCGACAAGCTAAACGATTTCACGGTTATCCCCCATGGAGATAAGTCATCAATGTAGATTAAAAACGAAAAAAGTCCTAACATAGAACCTTGAGGTACTCCTACCAAAATGTATGCGATACATTTAATTTTATTTAAGTGTTATACTAAATGAGGTCTTTAATTATGGTACAGAACCTTCAAACGTTGATCTACTAAGGTATAAGGACCTGCGTGGATTTAAATCAGGCAAAAAGGGACTAGGGGGTTCTCAGACTTGATCAAAGGCCTTAGTAAAGTTCATACTATACTTCGTTTTTAATTGTAGACTACGATTCCACACATCTTCCTGAAGAAACATTGTCAAATACAAGAAACTAAAATGCCAGACCGTAGTTTAGAATTAAATAACGTAGTATAGGTTCGTTTATTTTAACATACTTTGGTTTTTTTAAGGTTTTTGTTCACAGTTTACTATTATTTCTTAGGTCTGTTTAGAAAAAGATGCATCGTAACGACACGGTACTTTCTCGTTAGTTGGACGCATAAGATTTAGAAAGCAACTAATCAAATGCATGTCCTATGAATAATATAATAAGCTGTAGACAAAAATAACCCCAGAAACGAACTACTTCTAAAAGTTTAATTTTTTTTTTTTTAAATTGTAGAGTACAATTTTACACATCGTCCTGAAGAAAAAATGTCAAATACAAGGTGCAAAGATGTCACATTGCAGTCTGAGATTTAAAAAACGTACTTTAGTAGATATATTACATTAATAATGATATACGATAGAAACACAATGCTAAGCCTAAAACAAAAGCTAAACTCAAGCAAACAGAGCCAATAAATTATATATTATAAGATCTACCTAACATGCTTGTCCAATAATCATACAAAGAAGGAACAATAGGTAAGACTACATACATTTGAGAATGAGACAAACAAAATGAATGATAAGATACATGTTTCAGATAACATGGACACAAATGGGCCACTTTATGCAACTTCTGTAAAGATTTCAGACAAAAACATTATCTTCGACGGTCTTCCTTTTTAGCAGTGATTTTTAGATAATACCGTTTTATTTTTGTGTCAAGAAGTACTTTTTTGTTTATTTTTGACTAGTTGTGCTAAAGGGTTTTACTCAGACGTTATAATTAGTATTGAAGTATATATTTCGAACTTCAATAGTTTCTTATCATTGATCTAGGCAGTTCTATCTATACTAATGTTATAAAAAGGGTAACGTTGGTAACGTTTATGTTTGTATGTATGTATATTGGGGGTAATCTCCGAAACGACTGGGCCATTTTATACATACATTTTAAAAATTCTTTCGCCAATAGAAAGCTACATTATCGAGGAGTGACATAGACTTTTGATCCCGATATTCCCATCGAGATCGGGACTTACGCGGGTGAAACCGCGAAACGCACCTAGTTAGAAATATTTATATGGCAAAATACGTCTTCAAATATTCCTTCACTGCGAGGCTTGAACTCGCGTCTTTGGGTCTGTACCCCAACGTCTATTCCAACTAGACCACACGAGCTTTGAAGACCTATTTTCCTTAAAAATATTTCTCTAGTAGTATTGAAGTGACATTGTTAGTTGTAATCGCGGATTTTCGTACAACGAGGTCGTTCTTTTGACTTTCGAGAAAAGCACCTACCAAAATTTACAATGCAGTAAAAAGACTAACAGAACAGTAAAAAAGAAATTCTTAGGAAAATTCCATTTTAATAAGTTTTATTAAAAGTATTAACGTTTATCTATTTAATTAAACTAAAAACTTTAAAGATGTTGTCTTATGGATCTGTAACACGAGACTTGTCGTCATTATTTAGTAAGTGAACAGTAAATAGACACTTTTTTCTAATTGTTGTGGCCTACTTTATTTATTTATAGTGTTATGAATTACTAGCTGCGTTTTGCAGTTTCGCCCGCATTAATCATGATCCGGTGGACATTTATGGGTATAAAAATTAGCCTATGTAGTAACATGGGAACTCGGCTAGTAGTTACGATGGTATTTGTCGACTTGTATTGTTGATACATTGAATCCTTAGGTACCAGCTGAGTTCCTCGGTTTCAGCCGCGTAAGTCCCGATCCCGTGGGAATATCGGGATCAAAAGTAGCCTATGTTACTCCTCGATATCGTAGCTTTCTATTGGTGACAGATTTTTGAAATTGGTCCAGTAGTTTCGGAGCCAAATTTATACAAACAGACAAATTAATATTTCCTCTTTATTTAGAAAATAGGATTGAAAACCGCGAAAAACTTATCATCCCGTCGTCAACCTTATATAACTTGTCATCACGTTCATTTGTTTGACTATCTATCTATACCTATATTATAGCGTCAGGAAGGAAAACCCGACTTATTTTTATATAGTAGATTTGCGCGAAAAACGGTTTATTTAAGTAACACTGTATTCTTGCTTTATGTTTAATGTTTAAAAATATGAAAGCAAAAAATTCGTGATGGTGATATTCTACAGCCTCAAAAGCTAATACTCAAAATGCTGAATTCCTTTTACTTCTGCCATTAAAAGCTCGAAACAAAATGGTATGAGTGCAAAACAAATAAGCTATGGCCAACGGAAAGAAAAAAAACTATCGTGTCATTCGTACTGCCAGGCAAAATGACGCTAGTTCACCGTCAACGGTTCGGACTGGGCAGGCCTGGATGGGCCAGGTTGGGGCTCCGTTTCCGGACTTCCGGTCCCTCGGAATTCCGTACTTCCACTCCCTCGGAATTCCGTACTTCCAGTCCCTCGGAATTCCGTACTCGGCACCGGACTTGATTCTTCCGGACTTTGGGATCGCGACGCCGGCGCCGTTGACGGCCCCGGGTCCGGAGATCTCCGTTCTTTCGGGGAGTTTTGCTGTGTTTTTTTTATTCGTTTTAACAACTTTTTTTACAATTTTAAAGCTGGCAAACAACCATTCCTTTTGTTGCCAGTATTTTTTAAAAAGGAATTCAACATTTTCTTAAAAATAATGTTTTATACATCTACGGAAAATAAGGCACGTTGAAGAAAAATACATAAAACATGTTTAAACTACCTACTACCCCTCCATAGCACCTTTTGAAATACCTTAGATTCCAAGTACGATCTAATTGATGCCACATCACGAGGCCTGTGTCGCAAATGCCTCACCACCCATGCCTCAACCGGAGGCACATGTTGGTAACATCTAACGTCAAAACTAACCAAACCTAACCACCTACTACCCCTCCAAAGCACTTTTTGAATCACCTAAGATTCCAAGTATGATCTAATTGATGCCACACCACGAGGCTTATGTCGCAAATGCCTCAACCGGAGGCATACGTTGGTAACATCTAACGTCAAAGCTGAGCACGCAAACAAAACGCCAACTCACACTGGAGGCTGGCATTCGCAACAAACGTATGCGGCGAATGCTCGCAGTGAGCACACACGTCCAGACAACCCGAGGCATACGTAACTAACTATCGTGGCTTATGCCTCGACTATGCTATTCATCAACCAAACTATTTAAACAAACATACTTTCGCATTTGTTCTATTAGTAAGACGACTGTTTAAGAACAAAGAGACTGCAAAAGATTAGATACAATACAATGTACTACCTATTTTCAAAGTATGTTTTATGAATAACAAATAAGATTATCAGTAAGTCAATGTCTGATAGATAATTTACACACACGAACCACTTTTTTTATTGCCGTATCTATCTTCTAGCTGAGCGCGTTTCATCTGACACCATAATTAGTAAGGGATACGTTCAAACTAGAAATGGGCCGACTATGGTTTTTGCAGACTAGCCGACGAGTCGGTTTTAAAATTGCCGATTGTAATTCGGAGTTATTCGGGTTAGCCGTCATCAAAACTAAAAAAAAATGGTTGAGCCGTTTTGAAAAAGAAATAACAGAGCTGATTTACGTTGAGACATTTAAGGTGTGACGTGTATGTTTACGTTTTTCTGACTATCTTTTAACAGTACTACTAATTCAATAAATATTGGTTCTATTGCATAATTGTTAGTTGGCGACTAGTCGCCACAGTTTGCCGACTAGTCGGCTCATCACTAGTTCATACGTAACTATCGTACTCCATAAATTACTATTGAACTGCAAGTGATGGTAAATGGTGTTCCCCTTTAGCCCCTAATCTCCCACAACCCCGTTAAATTATCGCGGTAGGAGTCCCCTAGAGTCTCAAAAACGATATTTTTATCGCGACTAGGCAATACAAATCTTAGCGACTCAGTGTAGCCATAGCATTAATGCCTAAGACTATAATCTTTCTTTTACATAATGACAAAATACCTACCTAAAACCTAAAGGTATTTTTTAATTGAAATTTCAAAATAATTAAAAAACAATTAGCAGATGTGCAGATATAGAAAGTGTACAAGATAATCTATGTAATCATCTACCGAAAACATCGCCTGATAAGAATACCAAATTGTAATCGTCTTTAGATTTTAATCCTTCGACTTTGATTTATGATAAGTAGGTACATGACGACGAGTAGCCAATTTTTCGAAAAACAATATTACCTAAACTCATGTATATCGGTTAGCCGAGTTGCTCCATCAGGATGCCCAAGTTTGAATCTATTCGCGGATTAAAATATCTCATGTAGTCGTACGAGTAATTATCTTCTCCACCTCCTATTTTACACCTTCTTTTTCTCGTATAGTGGTGTAGTATACCAAGTGTTAGGTAGCCCTAAGGCCTCTAACTTGACCTTACGGCTGCTATCAGAGATAATAACCGGGACCAACTGCTTTCGTACCGCGCCGAAGCATGGAGGGGCTCGAGAAATTGTTTTTGTAAGACATACAATCAGTCTCCCATCCAATAAACGACAGGGCCAGGAGTCGCTTGCCTCACACGACTGACGAAGATCGGCGGGCGCACATAGCCAAAAGGTTTTCAACTTTTATAACTGAAATATGATTTGTTCGTGTTCGGTTTTGTCCACTAAACTTTTACGGCTATCAAATGGCTTATCAAATGGGACATAATACGGTCTTAATGGAAGACCCCACTGGGACACTAAATGGGACACTCCTCAGGCCATAAACAGGCAGCGCTCTCTCTAAACAAAAGTACCCGTATTAACTTTCTTAGTAAATAATGCAATGATCTATTGTACACATGCCACTGTCATTTTTTCTAACAACTTACTTACGGAAATATAACTAAAAGCAAAAAAAAAAGTGGCCAGTGTACGTGCATCCCAAACCAAAATACATTTGTTTGGAGATAGCGCTGCCCATCTACGCTTTCAATACCAAATTACTTCGCACTCAAACCATTGCAAACCCCAGACCCACACATGCAAACTTCAAACCCACAACTCACCTGATCCTCTCTCCTCTTCAACTCACTCTGGACCTCTTCCAACTCCTCCTGCCCCTCATTGGGATCCATTTTCCACCCGTCCCTCAACATCTTCAAACCGAATATCGCGAACAAGGCCGCACTCGCATAGTACGTGTAAACTCGAGGTATCACTGTGGCTATCCAGCCGAATGCAGCTGAGAGTATCGTCATGAATACTAGAGCTGATATGGCGCCTGCGAACACAATGATGCGAGGATGTTTCATCGCCATTATGGCCGCGATGAAGAAGGTCTTGTCTCCCAACTCGGAGACGATAACGACGGAGAGGGATGCGAGGAAGGCTTGGAGGAAGCTGCCTTGGGTTGCTGCTCTCTGGAAAGAGGATATTTAGTTGATTAGTTTTGGATAGGTAAGTGCATATTTTATAACGGCTGTCACTCGCTCTCTCTGTCACTCTCACTCGACTTTCCACCAAGAGGTCTCGGTGGCTCTCGGGCAAAGACCAAAGAAAAAGAGTGACAAAGTAAGGCAACCGCAGACATGCACATTCCCGTGCTCGATCTACCAAAACGTAGAGGCAGAGTCATGGCTAATACAGGTTTTATGGCATTAAAATATTTTCTTCAATGTCTTTATCCAGGGAGGAAACAGTTGACTACGTTTGTAAAGTTTGTATGGAGAAAAGAATAGGTATTTTATCCCCTTTAGCTAGGACTCTTGTACCGACCGTGTCGGTCGGGACCATTTCTCACTGGATTCAAGCTAGTTGTTGGTCCAGTTGGCCAGTAACAAAAGCCCCATGTAAACAGACAATCTTATTGTACTTTGCAGCCATTTTTAATGTAAGCCTCTTGGTTACTTGGTTACTTTTACTGTGTGTTTTTCCGCAACTAGACCTGTAACTGGGCCTTTTTGCGTGACTTTAAGCAGTAGGTTTCCTCAGGATGTTTTCTTTTACCGTAAGAGCGATGTTAATAGCGCACTTAAATTAAGTAAGCCTCTTATTTATTAACCGTAGAACCGGAGAAAAGGGTAGGTGTATCCATTCCCCTTAAACTTATTTGTACACAAGACCATTCAATACCATAACAACACAAGATGTTATTGTAAAATGCATAAATTCCATAATGTTTATAGATACATTGTTCTGACGATAACATTTATAATTATGTTTGGTGTGTTTCATTGCGGTAATAATAAATATACCTACGTTTATTTGTTAATTAAATTATCATTGGTTTCTTATAGAATTTAAGATAAGACTTTTATACGTCGGTGCACAATCTAATACTTTAGTTTTATTTTAATAAGTTTTAATTTAGTTCCTAATATTTATTAGGTATTTCGTAAGTTGAGTTTTGTTTCAATAAAAAAAACAGTTGTTTCATCAAATAGGTACTTAAACTATTATGGCATGATTTTCAGATTTCAGATGCGAATTTCAGATGTGTAATGAATGAAGGACGTACGATGCGACTATGCGAAATTTTAGAACAAAAAATCAAGTATTTGCTATCAAAAAAAATGTGTTAATCATATTCTAGAAATAGTTGTTATATCCTAAATAATAATTACTATTAAAAACTAGAAGGTTGTAAAGATATTCAGAATTTCATTCGTGCGCCAACGTACGGAGACTTATGAACAATCCCTTCCTTCCAAGTAGGTACTATGGACGCGAGCAGACTGGTTACGATTTACGAATCAGTATACGTATGACTAATAATTCGTACGCAGGCTTCGCGCTTCCATAGTACCTACTTGAAAGGATGGGATTGTTCGTACTTCTTCGTACGTTAGCGCACGAATGAAATTCGAACGAAAACGTATGCAAAATGCGCCCGACCTTAAGTTGTACAACAAGTATCCTTCTTTGAGTACCTATAGAATAATATCTGTATCCTTAAATGTATACTAGTATGTATGTACGTACTTAGGTACCTACTGTTAACATATTTTCACATAACCAGTTCTGTTTGCAAACACAACTTGGATACTTAAAGTCTTGTTTCTGGTTTTTGCGTAAATGTAGAAGCAAAAAGTATTGGTTGCTCAAATACACAAGTATCTAAATAGATATAGGTACCAGACATAATCTATATCTATATTATTATATAAAAGAAAGTCGTGTTAGTTACTCCACTTATAACTCAAGAACGGCTGAACCGATTTAGCTGAAAATTGGCAGGGAGGTAGTTTAGAGCCAGGAGAAGGACATAGGATACTTTTTATCCCGTTCGATTAAAAAAAAAATGCTTATTTATTGCCTTTAAGGCGGAACAAAGTTCGCCGGGTCAGCTAGTTACTTCATTTTAAAGGAGGCGTCCAAAGGTAAAATAACAGAAAGTGCGAGTCGGACTCGTGTACTAAAGGTTCCGTACCATTATCACAATAGAAACACGTTTATGGTATGGGAGTACCTACGTAATGTAATGAACTATAATGAATGAGTGACTTATTAAATACCACATCTAATTACTTACAACGTAACTTTTTTTGTTATAGTGGCACGGCGACAGAAATATGTAGGTAAGAAATATCTTTGAAAATTTCAACTCGGTTCATGAGATACAGCCTGGTGACAGACAGACGGATAGTGGAGTCTTAGTAAAACGGTCCCGTTCACCCTGATGATCACCTAATAATATACTAACAGTTGGTTTAATTACTTCTTTGTTTGTTTTTGATGTACGTTTAATAAACCGAAAAGAAACCCCGAAAGAAAACCCAACCCGAGACGTGTTAGAAAAGTAAAACCCGCTGTACTCAAACCAAATTCTCAACCGAGCGCACTCCAAATAGTTGAAAACCCGATCGATGTCAGTAAGCCCTTGGCTACCATTCTACCTACGACCTATGCCTAAACCTACGACTAGGGCTGCCACCAACCGTACTATGAAATACAGTAATTTATATTTATAAAATGCTTTGTCCTGACTGACTGATCAACGCATAGCCTAAACCGCTGAAATATCCAAAAATGCTTTATCCTGACTGACTGATCCCATGATCAACACAGAGCCTGAAATTTAGAGAGTGTGTTGATGTGTAATATGATGTAGGCATTATGATAAGAAAGGAATTTTGAAAAATGCCACGTTATTGGACTTACGTGGGCGGGATTCAGCTAGTATACTATATTTCAGCTCAGCGTACTATATAGGTGCATTTGAAAAATAAACATAAATTTACACAAAATAGGGGAAAGTCGGTTATATCGTACTGCCAATTCAATCGTACCACTTCTGAATTTGCTACTAAATGGGTCTTTTTATCTAAACTGGTAGTGCCTGGTGTGCCCCCACACTACTCACCCGCAGTCCACCATTCGTAAAAACAAATGGTGGACTTTTTCGGTCATAGGTACCTAGTCAAAATAACAGCCTTTATTGTAAATAATCCTTCTTTAGTATTAGTCCTTTTGTAAACGAAATATTTAGGTTTAAGTAAAAAGTGGTCCAATATAGCCGACTTTCCCCTACTTACTATATTATTAGCTAAAGATTTCTTGACCAAAATCTAAGAATATTTGAAAAAGTGGTTTAATTTGGAAAATATTTATTGGTTATTTCAAATACAAACAAAAATGTATGACCTGACGTTATCCTACAACAGCACCGCTCAATTATTGCATTTATTTATAGGTCTTTTGCAATCAGTCGATAAAAATACTATATTTTTTTGGAGTGTATATTATTTTTCAGCAACAAATACTCTATTTTAGGAACAATGTGTAGGTACTGTAGGCCTTACTCGCAAAAACATGAGGAGACTTACCCATGGCGTAGCGACTATCGCGCTGTCACGGAATACCAGTAGTCGCGGGTTTTAGCCCTGCCGAGTTACCACATTTCTTTTTTTCAAAAAAGCAACAATTTGTTGGCAGCCCTAGCAGTACGACTAACTTAGGACAATCATCGGGCAAGTTACAACGAACCTAGGAACCTTCTCAATCTAAGTCAAGGTTACTTACTATTATACTTATTAGGTATAATTAAGTCGTTATGATGATCAATCGGTATTATTTACGGTTATTTTAGTACCTAGGTTTGCCGTAAATAAAACTGATACGTTGACAAATAAATCAATACTGATATTATAAATGCGAAAGTCGCTGTTTGTTACGCTTTCACAAAGAAATCGATAAACCGATTTTGATGAATTTTGGTACAGAGATAGACGGAACCTTGGAAAAGGACATACTTTTGATATCGCTATTCACGGTTCATGAGATACAGCCAGACGAACAGACAGAACAGAACAGGGTTCCGTACCCAAAGGGTAAAAAGGGGACCCTATTACTGAGACTTCGCTGTCTGTCTGTCCGTCTGTCACCACGCTGTATGTATCTCATAAACCGTAATAGACAGTTGAAATTTTCACATAAGATGTATTTTTGTAGCCGCTACAACAACAAATACTAAAATGTCTTGCTATGGTGCCTCCGCCCGGCCGCATCAGATTGGGAAGACCCAAGAAGTGCTGGTTTGACGTCTAGAGATCGGGTATGCGTGCAAATGGCCTCACTATGCGGTATGCCGAAGATCGTGCGAAGTAGAGACGTAAAAGTAGGACAGCGTACCCGGGCTCTCGAGAGGGATGCAACCGGGAACATCGCTCGGATGATGATGAGGTTAGGTATGAATAGGTTAGGCATGAATAGGTTAGGTTTGAATATGACGCCTCCGCCCGGCCGCGGCAGATTGGGAAGACCCAAGAAATGCTGGCTTGACGCCGTAAGAGCAGATATCGCAACCAAGAACATCGCTCGGATGATGATAAGCAACGATTTTAATATCGTTGTAGTGGTTCGTCTGATTCGCATACTGTGTTCGGGTTACATCGATCATTTAGTAGAAAATGTTAAACTCAAGGCTAATGTATGCGTGGGGTTCAGTTTAACTACGAAAACGATAACGGAGAACTGGTAATGGAAAATCGTTCAAGGTATTTTACTGATGTTTTGTATCTAGAAATATTTTTAATTAAAAATACATCTTCAAAAATTCAATCGAGATGGGATTTTTTAAAGATTTTTCCTTAAAATTATTTCCAATAGATATGACTTAGCGCAATACTGAGCAATTAATTTTCTTAGTGGGCCAAATTATTTAAGGGCCCATATAACCCCAATTGCATGATAGGGATAGCGCTACCGAATTTTGGATGCGTTGATGAACGACATAGGATGCTAGTATGCAAAATTTTAGAGCGTAAAATCAAACAATTGGTAATTACAAAATAACAAAACATTAATTCTGAATTTTAAGATCAGTTCATCTACAGTGTTTTATTAGTATAAGTAAAATATTAACTGACTTATTCTATTTATTTGTAAAATTTTGAGGTAGGTTTGTGATTTCATTTTATCGAAAAAAAAATCTGTAATCGTGTTTTCACAACATACAGGACCTAGTAAATATCCTCAACTTTAATAAGCATTGTTTTCAAACTGATGTTTCGAATTAATTTTACAGTTAACCGTCCGAGAAAAATCAGTTCTGGCCTACTACAGAGGCTTAAGTCGAGGCGCCTGAACCGGGTCAATACTTTTTGAGAGGAAATTCAAATATATCCCATTTCGTAAAATAAAAATCTGTACTTAGTTTTTAACGAGTTGATTTTTTGTGTTATCAAATTTAATTAATCGTGTAAACAAACCTACCAAAATAAGGGCAAAAGAAGGATAACTTAAAAAACCAAAAAATTGGTTTCCCTTTGTTTTGTAATTACTTAATTATTATTGACATCCAAATCTACAAATTCTTCAATTCGTCATCTTAATATGTAAAAATACAAAAAATACATAAGTTTAGTAGAATAATAATTATTCTTGTTAATTTTAATAGTAGGTAATAAAATAAATTATGGAAAATACCTACTTTCCATAGACTTTCTTACATTTTCATTTGAGATATTTTACGATAAATTTCTATCAATTTTTGTATGTAGCTCAAGGCTATTTTATTTAGAAAATTTATTTTATTTATTTTATTTTTAACGAGCCTTAATCGTAAACAATCAAAGGAGAATATAGCATTGGAAGTTTTCACTGCACGAGACGTGAACTTGCGTAGTCTAGTTGGAATAGACGTTGGGGTACTGACCCAAAGACGCGAGTTCAAGCCTCGCCGCAAGTGAAAATTTTTGAATGCTATTTTCCCTTGAAAAATAAATTTTCTAAATTTTACGATTTTATATTAACACCTGCTGCGTTACGCGATCCCGATCCCGTGGGAGTATCGGGATCAAAAGTAGACCTATGTTACTCAGGGTGAATGTAGCTAATGGTGAAAGAATTTTTGAAATCGGTCCAGTAGTTTTTGAGTTTATTCATTACAAACATACGACACACATACACACAAAAAAATGTTTCATCTTTATAATATTAGTACAGATAGACGTATAGATAGATGATTATTTCATTACAAATACAACAAAATACATGGAAAATAGAAATTCTACACACTAAAGATGAGCGTTTGACCGCTATCTTGTATACACTATAAGTGATGGTTCTGATGATTTGGTCGAAGATGTAACACGCTCATCTAGAAGAAGGAAGACTGCAGTGGAACAAAATCTGATCAGTCTTCCGAAGTGGTTGCACCGGACAACGTATCGGAACACGGACACGGACAGCGCCAAGCGGACTCGCTTATGGTCGCCTTTTACGACGGGTAAAGGATACCGTGGCCATATTCTTTCCGACCGGGGCTCCAAGGCCCAACCATTATAATATAACCAATCATTATAACAATACTGAAACCAACCTGTAAAACAATATTCGTAAGCCATGATCTAAAATCCGGCGCCTCCGTCACATCCGGCATATCGGTCGTCGAGAAAAAGTCCGGATAATCCGAATCCGTCATTTTTACAAAAAAAAATACACTTCACTATTTAAACTTTAATTAAAACAACACTATTTTATACACAGAAGGCACTTAAGTCAGTCCAGTAGAGCGGTAAGACCGATACTGTCGCATCGCAAGTTTTATCAAAAATACTGATACTGATAAAGGTAGTAATCACTTAGCATCTAGATTGTGATAAGTTCGTATTATTTTGATATAGTTAAGGTTGCGTTCGTAACATGACGCGACCGCATTGGCGGAGTCGCCGGCACAAACTGTTTGGTAAACCATCAACGTCTGCAGACAGACTGGAAAGATATTAAACTCTTTACTGTAGACAGGACATTAACGCTCGAGATTGATAACAAATCTTTCTCTAGTTTTATAGGTGAAATCTAAAGATGCGCCAAGTACCTACTCGTGTAGTACCTACTCGGCGATTATTTTACTATTTGTTCTCGACCGAATAACTCGGTACACGGTTAAACGGTTGAGACAAGTACTCGGTTAAAATAAAGCCTTACACTAACAAGCAAAATAAAGGAAACCCTTAGATTAAAACAAAAAACTAAAGATACGGTACGTAGTCTCGAAATATGAGACGACAAAACTGCGTCTAGCTAACGCACTAGCCTCAGTTGTACGCGAACCGTTGCCGCGTAAGCACGTGCTGTCACACTGCGATTATTTTTTTGACATCCATAAGAATACCTTTTTGCTTATTTACAAATTTCTGAATCATTCTTAAAGACAAATGTTTTAAAATACAATATTTTTATGAAAATGCATGTAGATGTTTCTAGCTCATTTTTCGAATACGTAATGTTAGAATATACCGTATCTACTAATTTTGTTTTCATCTAAGGGAAAACCTAGCAATATTATATTTATTTTTGTTTTTATTGCTCAAGGTTTTTGTACTAGACATATTTTACTACGAGAAATGCATCATCAATAATTCTCCTATGACAAGATTGGTACCTGGAACGCTTGCCGGGCGATACCACTGTACAAAAAAGCATATTATTTGAAAGTATCAAGAGATATTTTTTACTAGAAATTGTAGAAAATGTAATGTATAGCAATTTAAAAATAAAGTTAACACGGTTCCTCCTTACTATAAACAGCTGCATAAACTATGTATCGTTTGTCTTTTACTGTGACATGATGTTTCAAAGTTGGCAGACAGAGACATACGTTACATAAACTTAGTTATCGTTGATAAGTAAGGGGGTTAGTATTTAAAAATTAATAAAGACCAGTTATGTATGAGGTAGGGTAGCAAGGGTTTATGCGCGTTCAGATAGTCACGAGATAGTCCGTGGCGCGTGTCTTTTTCGCTAGCAGCACACAGCATTGTTGTCGCGCTTAGACCATTTGCAAGGAACCGAGTAACTCGGCCGAGTACTCAGTTCGGCAAATATTGAACCGAGTAATATTCGGTACTCGGTTCTTCAGTAAAACTTGTACTCGGCGCATTTTTAGTTAAGAGGATAGTCTCAATTCTCTTTCTTCATACAAACGTAGTTTATTTATTTTTTATTTTCTAAGTAAAATAATAATGAAAAATAAAAAAATAAAAAGGTAGATGCATAGTCATGACAGATATAAGTTTTATGGCATAAACATATTTGCTCTAATGTCTTTATTCAGGGAGGAAAATGTAAACTACGTTTGTATGGAGAAAGAGAATGGAGACTGTCCTCTTAAATCTATCTCGTAGTTTTATAGGTATAGGTAACCTTAAAATTACACATTTAATTAGGTGACTCGCTGTCGCTATGTCGTTTTTACGATAAGCATGACTATGGTATAAAAAAAGTAATTTCTATTATCTTTTAATATTTTAAAGTCTTTGTTGGTTTGCGAATTAATTAGTATGTCAAAGACACAATCAAAGACGTTTAAAATTAACAGTGCACGAGAAGACTTTGACCAAACTTCTAAGTCAAAGAAAGTTTTCATTCTACTAATATTATAAATGTGAAAGTTTGTGTGTAAATAAACGAATATGTTCGTCACTACTTCACGCAAAAACTACAAAGCCGATTGCGATGAAACTTAGTATGGAGATAGCTAGAGACCTGTGACACATATACTACTTTTTATCCCGCGTAAGCCCCGGATCGGGACCCGTGTGAAACTCCAGGGCGTTGCTAGTAGTAAAAATATAAGTAAGAAACATAAATAAAAATATTTACATTTGCCACAGTTTCGCGTGGGCATATTGACGTAAATGGCGGGGAACCAAAATAGTAATCGCTGTAAAGTCTGCTTTGATGGTCAAGGGCAGAGAAGACGCATCATGACGCATGGTAAATATCGGAGACACTTTGTAACACATAAAATATCTACGACCAATCCTTAGAATTGTTCCTAAGGAGTCACCCAAACATTAAAAACACTAGCTGCGCTCAGCGGTTGCACCTGCGTAAGTCCCGATCCCGTGAGAATATTGGGATTAAAAGCCTATGTGTTAATCCAGGTCCTCAGCTATCTGAAACCAATACCAACCAAGCTATACTAAGTTTCATCGCAATTGCGTTCAGTAGTTTTTGCTTGATTGAAACACAAACAAACAACCGAACATCTAAATCTTCGCATTTATAATATTAGTAGGATTAGTTGGTTAACTAAGGACGGTGGATTAACTTAGGAATGCATCATTTTAAAACAAGATCGTATATCAGTCAATTTTTTTATTTGTTCGCGATCGGGTTAACTTAGTGAAAAGTCCACTAAAATATGTACTTTTTTTAAACACGACAGGTGAGATAGTGGTCAACCTATCTCACCTGTTGGTAAAAGATGATACGTAGGTTAAGTTGTAGCACGCTCATCTTGAAGCAGGAATACGGCAGTAGAACAAGTCCTCCCGTGCACTAGAAGTTTATGATTTTTAGAGTTCCGTAACCAAATGGCAAAAAACGGAACCCTTATGGATTCGTCATGTCTGTCTGTCCATCCGTATGTCACAGCCACTTTTTCAATTTTGCCACCAGTTCCCTTCAAAGTCGATTTTACTAAACCGATTGCGATGAAACTTCGAATCTAGCGAAAGTTAGAATAGACGTTTTATACCGAAACCGAACTAAACAAGTAAAACCGCAGAACGCAACTAATTCAATAAGTATACAAAAATCTAATGATCCTATACAAAAAAGAACTTACAAAAACCACTAATCGTCTTCAGATTGAGATAGTCAGGTGTTTTACTACCTAAAGCCATTATTTCGATGAGAGTGGTTTTACCAAATGGTTTTAGTTAAGCCGTGTACTCACTAGCGAGCTGTAACCGTAGCCGTAGCATGTACTGTAACTAAAAAACATTTACAGTAGAGCGCCTATTACCCGAACTAATTGGGGGGACATGGGTTTTCGGAAGGCCGGATTTATTTATTCGGATAATGAAACTGTTATATTCGTTCTATAAATAAAAGAACTTCGTATTATAAATGTGTTATATGTATTTATAATACGAAGCTCTCTTATTTATTAACACTGACAATATACTCAGTGTAATAAATCATTTCTATTCTATTTAGAAAATAAAAATAAAAAAACGTAGGGGCATGGCCATGGCAGATATAGGTTTTATGGGTTAAACATATTTGCTCTAATGTCTTTACTCAGGGAGGGAACAGTCGACTGTTTTGTGTGTTTGTATGGAGAATGAGTAAGTAGACTTTCCTGTTAAGGTTACGGTTACAGCTCGCTAGTGAGTATCCAGTTAGGCTTCAGACAAATCGTTCTCTACAAACTTACTGCGAACGACCATAATACATCCATTTCCGACCTTTATGTTTTTCTTTTACCTAATTGGAATAGGTGTGTCTTTGCCTATAGCTAGAATCAGTACAATAAAAGGGTTGGTCAGGTTTTTTATAAGTGGTTCTGCGCCCAATAGGCTTAAGCTGGATTAGACCATACTGGAATAAGCAAAGAATAGAAATAAATCTATTTCTATTCTTTGCTTATTTTAATCGAAAAATTACAATTAATGCGGAGAATTGTTTTTCGTTGCTTATTCTAGTTTGGTCGAACGAACACTTAGTCCCAAAATTAGCATTAAAACAGACATTTAAGTTGAGAGAAAAAATCGAGTTAAAATAAATCACTATCATCCAATATTACGGACTCCCCGTGCTCAGCTGATGTATATCACGCAGCTATTAAAAAAAATGCATTTTTCTCGTGTAAATTACAAATATAGTAGGTAGTAGGTACTATTATATAGTGCAATAAACAGTACATAGGTAAGTACATTGGTAGGTTGTTACTTGCACCGTTTCATGCACGTGACCCGTGGCATAAGGCACGCGCTTGACTAAATAAAATAAAATAAAAAACGTGTGGCACTCGGGGACTGCCGCGGTAAAGCTATTGCATAGCATTTTTTATCAACTTATGCAATTATAATTACTAATTTATTTTGTACCACGTTGCCATGGTAGACGGAGTGAAGGGTGTTAGGTTTTTTTCGTTACGAAATTTCTCCATTCAAAGCTTATAGCCCGCGATAAAAGCTATGCAATAACTTAATTACGCCTACCAAGTAGCCCGGCTTATTTCTAAAAAATTTTTTTAAAATAATTGACCGAGCTAGCGCTCGGCCGATTATTATTTTAAAAAATTTCGACTACGATGTAACTCGGCTTATTACTTAATTTTTTTTTTATATAATCGAACGAGCTAACGCTTGCTCGATTATTATTTTTAAAAATTTCGCCTACGATGTAGCTCGGCTTATTTAAAAAAAATCGAATATTTCTCGATTTAGTGTTTGCCGAACCGAGTACTCGGTTCCTTATAGCTTGATTACACCGGCCCAGTAGAGTGGCGAGACAGTGCCTCGGCCGAGCGCTCGGCATTTGTAAACACATAGCCGAGCAACAGTCACGCGGACTGCTAAATTTAATATCCTGTATTAAATTTAAACTCTTTTGATACTTTTTAAAATAATATTTATGGTTTGACTTTATTATGCCTCTAATTATAGTGCTTTAATGCTTTTAGCTCTAATGGTTGTTAACTGAGTACTCGTCCCTAGAACCGATTAATTCAGCCGAGTACAAGTAGTAAAAAAACCGCCGAGTACACCGTGTACCGAGTAATAAACGAGTACTCGGCGCATCTCTAATTAAGGTGGAATTTTGTACGCCTAGAGACACATTTGTAGGTCGTGTCGTGGCGTGATGTAGACTAGGCAGACAGACACCTACAAATGTGTCTCTAAGCGTACAAAATATATGTAACCGATAGGCTACTGACCACTGACCTCCATGGTACAAGTCGCTGCTACCATCAATTTCAATAGAAAACGCGCGACAACAGCTCAACATGGCGCAGATCAAATCGGCACAAAGATCTAATGTCATTTTGTATGGTATAGCAATTCCAGCGTACTTGTATAGTTTCATTTCAGTGCTACTGACGCATCACGACACGTCGCGTCAGTGTTCCACCTTTATAAATATAAGTATAGAAGATTGATAATTATTATAATTGACTTCGACTTGTAAACTGAATAATATTTTTAGTTGTCCTTTTTAGTTTTTAAGCTGTTATGTATAACTGTTGGTTTTTCTATTTAATAAAAATAAAATGAAATAAATAGAGATAAACCAAAGAAAGGAAGCCAATTTAAATACCATTTTTAGATAGTAAGTACCATTTTTTCTATTATCAATTTACTTGCAGTATTTATATTCGTCCTTGTGCTCATTTCCGTTCTTTACATTAATTATTTTCCTAAGCATTTACTTTGTTTGCAGTACAATGATTAAACTTCATTTTTATTACTGTTCCGTACCCAAAGGGTAAAAACGGGACCCTATTACTGAGACTTCGCTGTCTGTCCATCTCTCACAAGGCGAGCTATCTCACGTGCGTGATAGGTAGACAGTTGAAATTTTTACAGAAGATGTATTTATGTAGCCGCCTTAACAACAAATATACTAGAAACAAAGTAATGCAAATATTTAATATCCCATACAGAGAACGTGATTTTTTCAAAGTGAAAAGCAACGTAAGCGCGATTTATTTTGACTACTAAAGCCATCTAGTGATAGATAGATAGATAGATAGATTAACGCTTTATTTGCACAACAAACATTATACAAAACAACATACATATGTAAGACAAATACACATAAAGCTTAAAACTAAAACGTTGCACAAATGGGCGGCCTTATCGCTAAAAGCGATTTCTTCCAGGCAACCTTTGGATGGATAAGGTCATTACAGCATGCGCAGTAGGCAAAGTGAAATTGAGTAAGATTGGCTTCGATATAAGTATTTAAATATAAAATAGTATAGAATACAAACCATATTAAAAATAAAAATAAATAAATATTTAAAAAATAAATAGATACCTACAAGATACATAATTATATTAAAATATATAAATATATAAAATATATAAAAATAAATACATACTGACTTTATACATACTAATATATATAAAATAAAAATAACGAACAAGGATTGAACAGAAATTTATTGCGGTCAGACAATGCTCAGGTAGTGATTAGTTACCAAAGTCTTGAAAATGGACAAGGTCTTAGCAGAACGGATGGGTTGAGGTAAAGAATTCCAGAGAACAACAGATTGAAAGGAAAAGGATTTATTGTAAAAGTTAGAACTAGAATTGATAAACTGACGTCAGTGATAAAGATAATGCAAACGTGCGTCGTCGTCGTTGCGTTTACAAATTTCGCGCTTGGTCCAATGTTTATTTTTGGGTTCCGTACCCAATTGTAATAATGGTACGGAACCCTTCGTGCGCGAGTTTGACTCGCACTTGGCCGGTTTTTATGAGTAGTCGCAGGTTAGAATCCGACCGAGTACGGATTTATGTACCTAAGCATTTTTTTGCAAATACAATATTTCTCCATTTATTTTTCCTCAAGCATCAGTCGTTAAAAAAAAACCGGTCAAGTGCGAGTCGAACTCGCGCACTGAGTTCCGTACTTATGTTCGATAATTAAAACCAGTGTAAGTAGGCCTCTACTTATACTGGCTTTATGTTTTTGTTTGGGGATTGGGACATGCTTTAATTAACAACTTTGAAATATTTGTTTTTTTTTCCCTTTAGGTATATGTATATTCAAAAGTCGTGGTTCCAGGTCAAATTGAAAGGTTCCTTTTTTATCTTTCGAGGCGTGGAACCCTAAAAATTAACAGAACTGAGTCATAGTTAAGAAGACAACTCGATTTTTTGAATGCCCGAAACTTCGTTTACAATATCCTCACACAAATGAAAAAAGAATAAAGATTTATTTTCAATCTGTTTAACTTGTTATGAAACAACCGTTGAAGTTCCAATAACAAGGTAACAAAAACAACCAGCTGATTCATTATTGCCAAAGACGCTTCATTAAACCGGCCTAGTGCGAGTCGGACTCGCACACGAAGGTTTCCGTACCTATTTTTACGGTCGGCCGCCTGCCTGACATCAACTCTTCTAGGGACCAAGCAGTTTATCCGCCACCGCGCGGGGAGAACTTAAGTTTTGTTAGTCCCCTCTAAATCCCTTAGTTGCCTTTTACAACACCCACGGTAAGAGATGGGGTAACCCTATTCTATGCCGGGGATACACGTTTATTAATAAGGCAGTTAATGATGGATTAGGTAACCTGAGTATTGGTTTTCCGTGACAAAATAGCCGATGGCCGTGATACTTAGCCTCAGCGCAAGTCGGTGATGAAATAGCCATCGATAAATTATTACGGATACGGAAAATTCGTTCTATTTCAATGATTTTTACTCTGTTGGTTGTACAAGATTGCTCCAGTTTGTCTATACTTCTTTGCTAATATTACAAAGAAGTAACGTCGATTACATAATATTGTCCGGGTAATCTCTGAAACCACTAAACCGATTCTAAAAAATCTTTCACCAATAGAAAGGTACATTATCGAGGCTACTTTTGACCTCCATATTTCCACGGGATCGGGACTTATGCGGGTAAAACCGCAGGGCGCAGCTAGTACTTAATAATATCGCATCGGTAGAGTTTTTGTGTGTAGAGGTACTTCCTACCTACTCAAAGTCCACATTTGAGTGTGGTTAAGTGAAAATTGTTGTTTCTATTTATACATGAGGAGTGACAATGATGTAACAACTATATTTTATGGGTACTTTACCGACTACAGGAAAACCACAACAAAAAATACAAAAATACTTTCGTTTTCAAGTGTTTTAAGTTTAACTGATAAATGTAACCATAAAAGCGCCTTGTTATAATAAAACGGTGACAAAAAATTACAGGCGACAAAATAATACAGCGCCGAGGGCGGGCTAAAGTTTTCTGTATTTTTACGGTGACAATAAACCGACAGTTGTCTTTTTCGCTCTCACTTAAAATGAAATAAATACATCTCGCTCTTGCTTCAAACTAAAGGTTTTTGTAACCATGAAAAATGGAAGAAGGCTTATCTAAAACTACTTCTTTATGATTGGCACACTAGCTGTGCTTCGCGGTTTTACCCGCGTAAGTCCCGGTCCCGCTGAATATCGGGACAAAAAGTAGCCTATGTTTTAGTCCAGATTTCCAACTATCTTCATACCGAGCATTTCATCGCAATCAGATCAGTAGTTTTTTTGCGTAAATGTGATACAAACATACTCATTTACTTTAACACAAACTCTATTGACTAGTTGGATCCCGTGGTTTCACCGGCGTAAGTCCCGATCCAGTGGGAATTTCGAAAATCCATTTCTTATCGGATGCCTCCATCATAAAAAGACCACACTCTCCTGATTTCAGGATTTCTGTCTACTATGAGCGGTTTAGGCTGTGCGTTGATCAGTACCAGTCAGTCAGGACAAAGCATTTTATATTCTCTGAGATATAGATTTAATTTTCTACTCCGCACGCCATCTGTTGTACAAGCTTATAATTATTCGTAAATCTGCGCGTCACAGTTTAGAGGTAAATGTAATCTTTAGCGATTTTTTACTTAGTATTTACAAATACCAATAGATGGCACTTTTATATTTTTGTTTCGTTATCTCCATTTCTACACTTAGGTACATTTAAAATTCAACGTTCCGCCCGACTGATTGCCTGAACTTTATATCAACGCACAGCCTAAACCGCTGGTCCGCTGGTGTGTTCACTTAAAAAGGATTTTTTGAAAATCCCGCTGCATCGAGACTACGCGCTTGAAGCCGTGGGACACTGGTACTAGTCTATACTAATATTATAAAGAGGTAACGTTGGTAACATGTATGTTTGTATGTATGTATATTGGGGGTAATCTCCGAAATTACTGGACCGATTTCAAAAATTCTTTCACCATTAGAAAGCTACATTCACCCTGAGTAACATAGACTACTTTTGATCCCGATATTCCCACGGGATCGGGACTTACGCGGGTGAAACCGCGGGAATCTGCTAGTATAATATAAAACTTAATGTCCTGACTGATAGTCTTAAACTAAGCTATAGTATATCCAAACCGCTGGTCCTAGAGACATGCAATTGGGAGAGTGTGTTCTCTGTCGAAATTCCCACGGTAACGGAACGTACGCGAGTGAAACCGCGAGACGCTGCAGCTAGTCTCAGTATACAATTTCATACATTTATCTATCTATACTAATATTATAAAGAGGTAACGTTGGTAACATGTAATGTATATATGTATATTGGGGGTAATCTCAGAAATTACTGGACCGATTTCAAAAATTCTTTCACCACTAGAAAGCTACATTCACCCTGAGTAACATAGGCTACTTTTGATCCCGATATTCCCACGGGATCGGGACTTACGCGGGTAAAACCGCGGGAAACTGCTAGTGTGAAATAAAGTCGTAAAACACGGATATAATTGACAATTGTCATGACTACTCAAGGTGATTTTCAGCTTGCATGCCATTATGTAGAGTAGTGTCCAAAGGTGTTTCCCCACCGTAGAGTTTTAAAATTGCTTATAATATCAGAATGTATTAGATTTTTTTTAATGAATACATTTTCTAAAACTCACTAGCGGCGAGGCTCGAACTCACGTCTTTCGGTCTGTAGTGTGGTAACAATAGTAAAAGTTTTAATGTTTTAATCACGCAAATAACTACTGAACGAATTCCAATAAAACTTGTTATGTCAATAGTTGGAGGTCTGGTTTACCACATAGGCTACTTTTTATCCCGATATTCCCGCGGGGTCGGGACTCATGCGGGTGAAACTGAGTCAGGCGCTGCTAGTATGACTAATGCTAGTCATTATTATTAAGAAGAAGATATAGAGAAGTCTCTACAATTCATTTTCAGTTATCTGTTAATTTAATTATAGCACATACCTCGGTAGTGGTAGGAGCTGATGATGACGATGATGGAGGGAGAGGCACATGACCCTGGGCAGCTGAGATGGCCCATAGCACCGTGAAGACACCAGCACCCATGCATATACTCCGTTTTGACACCATTTTGATTCTGTAAGTTAAAATTAACCACGTAAAAACACAACACTATCAAAATCACTTCATATTCTTGTGACCTATGATGCCACAGACAGACAAACACACACTTAAATCTTATAACACCCTTCATTTACCGTTAGAGGTCTTTCTTTCTTTCTTTTCGTGTAGTGGTGTAGCTCATCTAGTGTTAGAGTTTTCAGGTTGCCCTAAGGCCTAACAATCACTATCAGATATAACAACTGGGCCCAACTGCTTAACGTGCCGTTGCATGGCACGGAGGAGCTTGAAAAAGTGATTGTATGCCAGAAAAATTATTGCTCATCCATCCAAGTCTCGACCAAACAAGCGTTGCTTAACCCGCACAAGTATTCAAGATCGGCAGGTGCAGCTGGGCCAATGAGCTCCTCCTCCTTAACTACCCTAGTTAGCTCATGAGGGCTCTACATTGAGGGTAAAATATGTTTTAAAGAAATGGTATAATATTGCCACCTTGGCACAGATTATTTGCTCCACTGAGTTTGTCATTGCCATAAACTACACACTATTTGCTAGTAAACAATTGGATATAACAATTTAAATAAAAGGTTTTCCAATAACTATGAACATTAATAAATAATACTGCCCACCTAGTTATTCATTAGTGTAAGTTGTTTATTAAGATTCTAGGTGAGTGTGGTTTTGCCCATGTTAGTCTTATACACGGTGCTCCGAGGAGGGGGTATTAAGTCAAAAGGGGGTTGTTCTAGAAGTCTAGGCGAAAAACTTTTGTTCTACAAGTTTTGGAAATTCAAAGTAGTTTTCCAAAATTTTGAGTTTAAAGTTTGCATGAAAATCAGCGGTTTTTTAGAGTTTGAGGTCATTGGCCTTAAGGAACCTATCCTTTTATTTAGTTTGGACCACTACAATGTAAACATTAGTTGACTTTTTTTTTACAAAAACAGCTGTTTTTTTTAGTGATAAGTACAACTTTAAAATTTTCGAAAAATAAGTTCGATGTTCCAAAAGTCGTCAAATAAAAGTTGTTCGCCTAGACCTCTAGAACAACCCCCTTTCGGCTTAATACCCCCTCGTCAAAACATCCTGTATATACCTAGTAGAAAAATTTGCAAAATAAAATATGGTGTAGTAATGCCACATGCCAGTGAGTGTGAGTGGCTAATGGCATGTGCAGTCATATGCTGATAACGCAAATTCTAGTAAACTTATTAGTTTATAACGTAAAATATACCACAACCTTCCTTAGAAACAGAGCCATTAGTAAATACTAGATTTCTAGTAGTCTATAAACTACTAGACCAATTAAAATAGTAAATTGAATTCTGTCAAGAACATAATATTGTTTCCTCGGTCCTTCTAATTGGCCTCTAGCATGGCCCTGTGACCAATAAGTATTAATAATTAAGTTACCCACGGTAAGTAGTAACAAATACCACACTATCAAAGGTATTTAGTACTACTTACCAAATACCTTTTGTATGACTTTGTAAAACTTTAATGTGCAATAAAAATAGTTATTTTGTTATTGCATACTTTTTTATTCTGACCTGATAATGTGGACTGGAGGATGGGAGGCGCAGATTTTTTCATGGTTGAAAGGGGGGTGCATGTCAAATAAGTAAGGGAACCCTTAGTTCAGAATATATTGTATAATTGAATAAGAAATATGGATAGCAGGACATTGCCCATAACTCTATTATGCCCCTGAAATGTATCCATACACAAAAACATGTACAAGTCTAGCATAGATGCCCATAGGCCATTCACAACCCCAACTATTATAAGTCTTAGTTGCCTAATTAAAGGTTTGATGCGCTATGTGCAGCGCCATATACTTTTTATTAATGGTAAGGGCTAAGCATCTGAGGGTTCCTTCTTTTCAAAAGACGTCGCAGTAGACAGTCGAAATCGACTAGCATGATCAATGGAGACTCAAGATAGAAAATAGTTACAAATATTTTGTATTGTAAATAAACCTACTAGCCGATAAGACCTAATCAGTGCACAAAGTGGTTATAAATAACTAGTTACTATATTTATTATGTCCCTATAAATCGATGTTTGATCAAGACTTTCATCAAATTTTTGACGTCAACCTCTTGGTGAATGGGTGGTGCGAGCTTACCGAGATTTTAGTAGTCCTATTAACTTTGTAGAATACCCCTTTACACTTCAAGCATCACAGTTTGATCAGATCTAATTAATTAACTGTACTTTTTGTTAGAAAACACATTTTTATTGAGATTTTACCCCGAACAACACCACACGGCACAAACTATACTTATAAATGATGTTTAGATTTTATGTCATATTGACATTGACAATAGCATGATTCATAGAGACGCCCTTCTCTTACCCCAAACATGGTTTTACTGTCAGTGTCAGAATATTATAACAGTGTCGCCAGTATATTACATAGAGTACATCTTTTGTAATATCGAGTTAATTTATTTTTATAAATTATTTATTAAAAATAATCGTTGAACATAATACCAAGGTAATCTAAGTTCGGTATAATAAGTTCAACAATTACTTTTGCGCAGAACAAATTAACTGGTGGTGTGCTTGTTTTTTTTTAGTTCTGATTCGCTTTATTTTATCAACAATTATTAAAATTTAAACATTTTCTGGTTTCATAACTTGGCAATGAACAATAACAAATTTTTAGGTTATGTACGTTGAGAGTTGAGTGGGAAACAATAACAAAATTACAATAAAATTACAGAAATGCCGCTTGATTATCGTCGCTTTAATGGTCCTGAAGACAGTGTCCCTTACCATAGATTTACTAAGGATAATGTGAAGAGTACTGATGAGCAATTAAAGGAGTTATTGGATGGAAATGGGCTGAGAAAGGACGGCCGCTCGCTTGATGAAGCGCGAAGCATGTGTATGTTTTGTATGTACCGTTTTGGGTCATAGCGGAAGTTTGCTATGCATGAAGCTTAGTTTTATGTTCAGTTCACATCATTCTAGCACACTAAACTAAACCAAGTAGGGAGGTACCTATTGTAAAGTACCTACATTTTGAGTAACAAAATTGCCCACTCCAACAGCGCTATTGAGTGAAATAAATGCTTTATAATACTATTGTAGACTAGGCATGGAAATTATTGCTATTTTTAAATAGCTGTGATTGTTACCAAGCTATTTTTGAATCACAGTGTTAGTGCAACTGCTATTGTGCTATTGTGTTATTTTTCACTTAAAAATTATCTATAACAAAAAATAACACTGTGATTAAAAATAGCTGTCAATTATTTTTAACAATTATAGTATTCAATCACGGTCTGTTATTTGTGCTATTGGTAATTATTTTTCACATTGTGATTATTCGATGATTTCAATGAACTTTCCCTCATACTTTAACAGGCTTGGGACTGTCAATGTATTTGATCTTGAAATGAAATATTAATTAATATTACACTACCTACATTGGCGTATGGCGAAACAAAATAATGGCGCTCTCTGTTATTCTATTATGTGATTGTGATTATTTTGGGAAATGTTACTAAAAATAGCTCTTTAAAAAATAACACTAACAGTTATTACGATTATTTATAGCATCTGTGATTGGTGATTTTTAAATAACACTGTTATTTATAGTGTGATCAGCTATTTATACCATGCCTATTGTAGACTGGGTTTTTTAGTCCCATCTTACAAAAATATGTCTCGGCATACCTACTTAGTATTCTTGTATTGTTAGTACTACTTGTTTGTTAGTTTTATATTTATATATTTTGTTAATATTCTAGTTGCAAGAACCGATATGGTGTCACAAGCAAAAGGATCATCATATGTTGAGTTGAAGAAAACAAAGGTTGTCTGTTCTGTGTTCGATCCAAGAGAGATACCGCACCAAAATGAATTCAGGTAGTTTTTAACAATGATGTAGATTATTTTTACAAGTTTATGAAATACTTCATAACCTGTGTTTTCTTGTAAATCCCAAAACTGGGGGAACATGAGGATAATTTAGTTCTCCATAGCATGAATTGAATTGAATTGTAATTTAATCACAATTGTTACCTTTTACTCCAGCCAACTAGGTCAAATATTCTGTGAAGTGAAGTTCTCTCCGTTCTCCTGTCGTGGTGAGAGGAGATCTCCAGCCCCTGACGCAGAGGAAAAGGCCCTGTCTGTGGCCATGAGACAAGCCTTGGAGCCCTGTGTGTGCCGGCATATGTTTCCTAACTACCAGGTAATTTTTTTTTTAATTCGAGCAATGTTCCCAGTTGCATCCCTCTCTGGAGCCCGCTGAACCCCAAAAAGTTTTTGTTATTTGGTGTTGGTGTAGTAGGTAAGTCATCAACTCATCACTAATCAATCATTGACCATACCTTCTGCAAAAAGATTACGCAGTATTTTTAAGGTCGGCTCCATGCCTGACACCAACCTAGGGACCAAGCAGTTTATCTGTGACCGCACAGAGAGAACTTAAGATTTGCTAGTCTCCCTTAGTTGGCTTTTACAACACCCTTGAGAAGAGATGGGAAACCCTATTTTATGACCTATGGATCTGATCAGGTCCTGTATAGAAAAACTGCAGGATGCATTTAGTATTATAATACTAAATGCAATGTTGTGAAATTTACATTTAAACGTGTTGTGTACAATTAATATATTAATCGTAAAGCTAGTGGTATAATAATTACAATTACCTATTTCAGATTGATGTCTTTATCTACATTATAGAGAATGACGGAGCATGTCTTGCTGCCGCAATCAATGCCGCTGGCCTAGCCCTTGCCAGCGCAGCAGTTCCCATGTATGATGTCATAACGTCATGTACCCTGGCTGTTGTTGGAGACAAAGTCTTTATTGACCCTACAGAAGCCGAAGAAAGACTTGCAGAAACAAGTCCGGAAACTCAAATAAACCATGGTGTTATTACAATATCTTGTTTGCTAGAATTAAAACAGATATCGGACTTCCGACAAGTTGGTTCTATGGATATTGAATGTGTAACAAATGCGTTAGAGATATTAGAGAAAGAATGTGGTAAAATATTACCTTATATTCAGCAAGTTTTAGTATCAAATGTTGTGATGAATTTCGATTTGGGAAAGAAATTGCAGGAGGAGTCGAAGGAGAAGGAAAAGCTTTTGAAAACCAAGTTAGAAGAATGGAAGGCACTATTAAATGCTGGATGAGATTTAGTTTTGTTTTTAATTTAATTGAACCCTATAATAAATGATCCCTTTCTTTTAGAAATAGGGATTGTTTGTAAAAGAAAGTGATAATTTCTTATCGTCTTCCAGAAATGATCCTTTCTTCCAGTCCAGAAATGATCCCTTTCTCTTAACAATGATCCCAAAAATGATGTGTTTTACATCATTTTTGTGATTTTTTCACAATCATTTTTCTGAGAAATTAATCATTACTACTACAAATGAACCTCTCCTCTTAAAAATTATAATTCTTTTCTCATAGAAATTATAAAACTTTCACTAGTGGTCAAGTTAATGGATAACCAAAGACGTTTACTTCAGAGCTATGTTTTCAAATCACCAGATAAAAATATCTGTGCAATACAATGTAACACCACTGCATACATGAGACAAATTGAAACACATACAACATAAGAACAAAAAACATAACCTTTCCAGAACCAGAAACAAAACATGCTATACCTAGTACGAGCTTAGGACGCGTTAATTAACAGCCTGAGGTCGCTGACCCTACTGAAAACGTGGTTATTTATTACTATTTATGCATAACTTTGAGAACAGTTTTAGATTTTTATATTAATTCATTCGATTGAGTACCGAAATCGATTCGAATCTAAATAAAAAGGGGTTAACGTTGATGAAATAGAACACTCATGTGTCAAACAGAATTACGTACTTAACCATCCGCCCACAGAGAGATATCCAGCTCTCTACCCGTTTCCAGAAATAACGGATACAATTTAAAGTCAGATAAAAAGAGATCTTATAAAGGTTTTTTTTTTTCAAATTTGATAAGTGTTTGAAGTTATTCCACAGAAATCTTTTATATGTAGATTGAAAAATCAACCATAAGAATTAATATAACATAAAAATTAAACAAATAAATACATAACTTAAATCTTATTTATTGAGAACAAGAAAACTTACAATTAATATACTTAATCTTCTGGTTTTTCCGGCGGAGGCCCACACGGCTGCAGCATCTTCTCCATCAAGTTGAATTTTACACGAGCTTTTGATTCATTTTCCACAATAGCAAAGTAACTGAGCAAGTCTGGGTGGCCCATGTAACTGCAGCATGAATCCCGATGCTGGTTGGTCAGCCATTCGTATTTCGTGGTGTCAGCATGTCCTGTGCCGATGTATTTGCTCTGAAGATGCTCTAGTTGACTGTGAATGTTGTATCTTTCGCCCATTTTCTGCAGAGATACAGGGTTAGGTTAGAACTGAGGGTTAGAATTTTATTACAGTATTTAACAGAAAATTATTTATTAACGGCCCTAATTGGCCAAACTTAAAACTACTTACTACTTTAATGAATAGCGAGCGAGACTCAAACTGCTAAAGTAGAATTTGCAAATTATTTAAAAATCACTTAAAATCAAAACACCTTTCTTGGAAAGCTACCGCGGTTCTTCCGTTGACAGCAACTCGATCCCGACGCAGTAGTTTGACATCTCTGACAGCGGAGTTTTCAATTTTAAAACCGCGCATCCATGGCCGTCAGCCGTCGATTTGAAGATTTTCTTTCAAAATCTTCAATTCAATTCAATTCTGTCTGTGTTGCATTCATACAATTTGGCTTCGGCATCGATATGAGTAATCGACTCGCCGATTTGAAATTTTCGCGGTTCGAAATTCGGCTGTCAACTGTCAAATGAATCCGATCCCGATTCCGACGGAAGAACCGCGGTAGCTTTCCAAATTGTTTGTTGACTGACAGACAGACACCACTGAATGACAGTGACACTGATATTATTACCATACTCTACTACAGGGCAGAACAAAAAAATTAATACAGCTTGTTCTCTCCATAAATTTAAATCACAGATAATAATAAATAATGAAAGTATTGTTTTCTTGTTCTTGCTATCAACAAAACCCTAAAAGGAAAATAGGCAAAAGCGTGCTAAACTTAAAGCAGCTTGTATTTCAATAGCGGGCCCGGAGAGAACAAGGGAAGTTGCATGCACGGAATATTTTATCTATTGTTAGATAACTATCCCGTGGTTGCATGGATAGAGCTGTTTTTTTTTAAATCCCTATAAATAGAGAATAAAAAATTGGAGGGCGCAGTGGGCATGCGAAACGGCGTACCTACTTGTCATGCTAACAACATGGCGGCTTTTTTAAAACCAGAAGTTTGATCAATTTTTGATACAGACATTTTTATTGTTATTATTGCAATACGAATTTTGGAAAGGAACCGTTATGGATAATGTTTTTAAATTAGAGGCTTTTAAAGATAGTGAAGAAAGCTTACGAACACAAGCAAAGAAACTTACCAAACAAAAATTTGCTGATGTTGCGAAACGATCCACACACCTTTTTATGCACGAAAAGAGCCTTTGCGAAATCGTAAGTTACTTCCTTTTCGAACAAAATAAGTAATTCTTAATTCTGAGATTCTAAATTCTATTGTGCTCTGTTTGAGGTACGTAAAAGGGTCCAAACCTTTCATAACATAGGGCCCTTTTTTAATAAGTCAAGTGCATAAAAAATAACTTAAGTTTTTGTCATTCCAGCCTAAACCCAAGAATCCAAACCATATAATATACGCCTATTACCACAACAATCAAATATCTAAAATAGAAAACATCGATGTTCTTTATAACCTTACCCATCTGCATCTCCAATGGAACCAAATTACCAAGATAGAAGGATTGAACACCTTGTACAAATTAAGAAAGCTATATTTGAGTAGTAATAAAATCAGTGTTGTTGAAAATTTGGATGGTTTGAAATATTTGGAGGAGCTCCATCTTGAGAAGCAGAATATTGATAGCCCAGACGGACTTTGTTTTGATCCCAAAACGGTTATTAACATCGGCGTAAGTATACTCTAAACTAGGCCGTGTAGCCCTAGCATATTTTATTAGAAGTACCCTATCTCTTCTCGCAGGCGTCGTAAAAGGCGACTAAGGGTCAGTGGTCTCTAGAGAACCCGAAGTTCTTCCCTTGCGCGGTGGCGGGTAAACTGCTAGGTCCCGAAGGAAGTATGATGTCAGGCCGGCGACGGCCGAAAAACCTCACCAAATCGAGGTTTAGTTGTAGGTCATTAACCAAATTATAAGCTGGCATACCTCCGGCCACTCTGAACCGTCTGGCCAGACGGGGGGCCGGATCAGCTAGGGCCCCGGTCGATGCTCTTCCTGGGGCTACTCGTAGCGTCAGGAAGAGCATCGACGAGTGGGAGGATGCCGAGGCTAGGGCCGGGTCGGTCTCGCCGAATGGTTGTACATCGGGCGAGGCCGACAAGACCTTCGTCCTCAAGGACAAGAAGACGAAGAAGAAGCCGCCAACGAAGTCTTCAACCGAAGCGTCCCCGATCCTCGAGGAACCGAAGGGCTTCCCAAACCGTACTGCCGAAGCCAGGTGGGTAATGGAGGAGGCCTTTCTGCAACTCGAGGATTCGGACAATATTAAAACCACCATCAAAGTCATGGTAAAGTCCCTCATCGACCGTTTGTTCCGCATGGTGAGGCAGTTGGAGCAGGCTACGCCCCTGCCTGGTGCGCGGCCCCAGGGCACACAACGAGACATAAGATCCGTCCCGCAAACGCCACCAGGTAGCTCCAACGGCACTGCCAAAATTCTTGAAGAACTTAGAGACATGCGAAACATATTGGAGGGGAAGGTCGCTGAGGGACTCTACCTGATGAGGGGTAGCAGGACGACAATGGAGGAGATAGTGACAAATGTGGGGGGAAATAGGGACCTGCACCACGCGACTAGGGAAGCAGTGGAGTCAAGGACTACAAGAACCCTATGGTCGTCGTTAGGGACGTCATGCAGTACGTCACTGATGGCGAGCTAACGACGGCCATAGTACGCCAGAACACCGGCGTCCTGAGCGGGCTGGACATGGGAGTAGAGGAGCTGAGGGTCAAGTACAGGAGGAGAGCCAGGAACCCGCTAACGTCTCACGTAGTGCTGCAGATGTCCCCCCCAGTTTGGCAGCGGCTGACCGCTGCAGGCCGAATTCATATCGACTTGCAGCGGGTAGTCGTCCAAGACCAGAGCCCGCTGACTCAGTGCACTAAGTGCTTGAATTACGGGCACGGTCGGAAGCACTGCACGGACAAAGGGGGTAACGTCTGCAGTCACTGCGGTGAAGGCAACCACACCAAAACCGAGTGCGACTCCCTCGAACAGAAACCACGGTGCAGCAACTGCAAGGCGGCGGGGAAGGATAGAACCGACCACAACGCCTTCGACAGTTGCTGCCCCGTGCGAAAGAAGTGGGAGGAAGTCGCACGAATGGCTCTGCAGTATTGCTGAGGTTGCCTCGGAGACCAACGGCTCCTTCTGTGCTCGGCTAGCAGGAGTCGGCCTGATGGAGGCACGCACCGCCGAAACACTGAAATTGGGCGTAAAAAGATTGGTCCGACCAGATCTGAGATCTGGCCGAACAATCCGTAACAGCAGACAAATGGGAGGCGTGACCCGTCTGTCAGAACCGGCCCCTGGAAAACGCCTGGAGTTTTGTGAAGAGTGTGCAGGAGAGAAGCGGAGAGTGAAAATGTGCAGGGCTGCTGGCTACCGAATTCTGGTGAATTCGGAGCTCAGCAACAACGGAACAGGAACAAAATGGAATGCAACCCTTCACAAAACTTCGGAAACCCCCCGGCGTTGGAGTAGAAATGCCCATGTAAAAACCGACAAGCGTCGTAAAACTTTAGCTAGTCTGAATGTTTTGTGGATGTCCCTACGTTTTAAAAAATTTTTGACCTAAACTTTATTGACTTTTACAAATCATGTAATTTTAAAAAATCTCGCTATACAGTTTTAACTTGATTTACAACTTAAAAAACATATACAATTTTAACGTTTTATAAATTTGACCTCAATCCTTGTAGACTGTTACAAATCATGTAAAATTAAATTTCTTTTATACAGTTTTAACTTGATTTACAACTTTATCGTTCTAAAAAACATGGCCTTCAATATTATATACATTTATTTATTTTCTCTATCACAAAAAACAATATTAAACAACATACCTGCGTATTGACCATGTCTCGGCAGACTGTTTGCTGAGGAACCCTGGATCCAGTCCCTAACAAAGACTGGAGCACAAAAAAAAAAAAAAAAAAAAATTATAAGGCAAAGTACGGAAAACGCTCAGGGAATTCTTACACATTTAATTTAATAACTATCTAATACACAGGCGTCTCTCAGAATACTCAACGTCTCTGAGAACAAGATAACAGACATGGGATGGGTGAAACCTATGCGTCGGTTGGAAGTTCTCATTGCCAAGAAAAATAGGCTGGAGGATTTGCAGGTAGGTTCTCTTTGACACTTTAATATCATGTAATACAGTTTTTTACTCAGTGCACGCACCTTTCGCAAATGTAGTTTTTTACTACTTACTAGAGATTGTAAAAAATCTACGAAGGATGTTTTAAGCCTGCCATTCTGCCCTGAGGTTTTACCACTAAAGACCACCACCTCGAAAACAAGCGAAATTATGATAGATAGATTAATTCTTTATTGCAACACCAAAAACAAAAAATTACAATAAAAAGAAAAACATCAAAAACGTAAATCTAGGGGCAGAATGGGCGGCCTTATCGCTTAAAGCGATCTCTTCCAGGCAACCTTTGGATGGACAAGAAGCGAAAGAAGATGAAAGGTTGGGTGGGTAAGTATAGTTGGGCGGCCAAACAATCATACCATTCGATTACCCTGTGCTTACATTATCGCGATAACGCGAAGATTCGCGTTGTCGCGACATGTTTGGACAAAGAATTTATCCTATCGCGTTTAAGATTATCGCGACTCAGCGCGATGTGGCCAAGCACTTCGTCGTAGACCAACTTTTTATCGCGACAACGCTACAAGTTTTTTTTACCCATAGCATTCCTATCGCAATATTACTGAGTGATTTACCTATTCTCAGATGGTGGCCGATGATCTTTGCACTCTAACAGCTTTGGTGGACGCCGACTTCACAGGAAACCCTATGACGAAGAAGCATCGATACAAGGAAACTGTTATAGCCAGATGTTCACGGTTACGTAAGTTGATACTAAGCTAACTCTCATCCGAGCGATCGCGATGTTCCCGGTTGCAACAGGGAACATCATAAAATCAAATTGTGGCTTACCGGACCCCGGGCTCCTGAGAGGGATGGAGCCCGTGGTCCATTTCAATTTGGAGTCGGCGCAGTAGGTAAGTTATTATTGATCATTGCGTGCATTCTGCAAATAGATTTGGCAATATTTTTACGGCCGGCCCCTTGATTGGCTGAAGCAAACCATTTTTTTCATTTTTTTCTAGATGTTTGCCGGAACTTTAAATTTAGAAGCTGCTCAATTATTTAAATAGGCATCCCTCAAATTTTTAGTGACGTGAATTTTTCTGTATTCGGATGATATACTGTAACGCAGCGTCCTACGTGGGCGATCGGATGCGAACGCGATCCGATCCGGTGCGGTGCGGAAACAAGGAACAGTCGAGAATCGCGCCGCAACGCAGCTTACGTGCGTTTGGTCACGTAGGTCACTTCAATAGCTATCGACTGTTTGTTCTTTCCGCACCGCACCGGATCGGCTCGCTTCGCAATCGCGTTCGCATCCAAACGTCCACATAGTACGCTGCGTTAAATTTGAGATCAATGTATAAAATGGCATTATATCTCTCCCAGGAGTACTGGACACGGCAACCATCCACAACAGCTCCCGAGTGTTTCTCCAGAACTTCGACAAAGTGGTCCATCTGCGTCAACTGCACGCTAAGCACAGACTACCCCACAACAAGCAAGGGGCCGACGACTTCTTTGCCTTGAACATGATCTCTGGCCCGCGGACACAGAGCGCGCTCTCGGTTGTTGATTATTCTACTTCGAAGCCTAGAGGTAAGATATTTCGTAAGATGTTCACAGAATTTATGTATATTTAAATTAGTTTGACAAAACTTCTTTTTTTACGTGGTATGGCCGTGGCCCGGTATGTTAAGCTCTCTTCCATAGGTTTACCAAATAAACCCCCACGGTGTCTTTCGCTCCGCCAGTGTCGAGGCCAGTGGGAATTCTTCGAGGGCTACATCCACCAACCCCGACAGCGGCGGCGTTTCCAGGCCTCATCTCTGTCCGGACAATCTTGCTCCGAAAGGCACGGTCACACCACCGTTGGTGGTAAACTCCCCCGAGTTCACCACCAAGGGCTGAGGTGTTTTTTTTGTAGTGGTTGTCTTCCACGCGGCTCCCTCTTGCGAAAAGGGCCCGCTGACGTGGGCACACGGTTGTTAGCCTGGCGCTGGCAAATACCACGACGACGCGGCGCCCCCTCGTAATTTTTTATAGTGGTTGTCTTCCATGCGGCCCTCCTTGCGGAAAAGGACCCCCGGGCCAGGCAAGCCTGGCTTCCCACCTCATGCGTCTCTTGGCTTCACTGGCCGCCTTGCAGTTACTTAGCCCTCCTACCATGACAAGGATAACGACGCACATCGGAAGGGTTGCCCAAACGTCTATTTAGAACAATCCCATTTCGACTCTTATACTACTGTCCCCGAAATTCACTATATTATAATTCCTAGGTTATTCGTTGTTGGGTAGTCCGTTTCTAATTTAGCCGTATTTATTAATATTTACCATTGTATATTTGTTGTCTGGTAGTGACGGCAATCGACTCAACATACAGCTTCCTGCCGCGCGCCTTCATCCGCGCCCGGCCGGCCCCGTCGCCGCGCGAGGGTGCTCCGCCCCTTGAGCCCCCGCCCGACCCCAAACAACCGGCCATCGAGGAAGGGGCCCCGATCAAAGGCATCCTCAAGAAACCTATGCCTCTCAAATATATCTGATTTACGTTATTGTCATCAATTTGTTGGTAAATTCAAGAATTTGCAGTTATGTAGTAACGCTGATTATTAGGTTGTTGGTAAATAAAGTTCTCGGTAAAAGTAGTAGGTAGGTACCGGTCCCGGCAAACAACTTGGAATATTTTGAGTGGAAGGGCAGTAGAAAGGAACATTTTACATGCTACTTCTATGAAAAATCGACTTCTGCGCATCAGCCATTTTATTTGTAGATGTTTCCGGGACCTGTATATAGTTTTATTTTACCTATAAATAATATGTTTCAATGTTCATAACTTGATTTATTTATTTATTTCCTAGAATTATTTGCAATCTTCCATAAGTATTCCGCATTCGGACCCCACTTTGAGGTCCCATCGATCGTTTAGCTATTTATATAGGTAAATGTATTTTTTTTACGTTTTTAAGTAAGCAGAATTTAAAATATTAAAATATTTAGCATTAGGTTTAATCATGGAACACAATATTGCATACTTTCGTATTGTGTTCTTTGAAATATATAGACTTAGACTTACTTAAATTTTCTGGCATTTTCTACATAGGTAGGTAAACGTTTATTAAACAGCACTGTAAGTGTTACAATTGTCAGATTTTTACTTGTATATTTCTTACATAATTGTAAGGTTTGTTCATTGAGTTTGTTGACCAGCATTTTGTCCTACAAATTTGACAAATATGTAACATTTTACAGAATTGTAGAATTGTAACGTTTATTGCACCGGGCTAGGGCATGCAATATCGGAAGGTTTCAATCCCTGGACGATATCGATATTAAGAGCTCAATTCCGGGATCCCGGGATTGATACTGCGATTTTAGATATCGTTAAAACAGCGAATTTAATACAATAAAAATGTGTTAAATATAAAATATTTAATATATTTAAGACTCTAGTGGTTTCATTACGTAAATAAGGCCCCGAGGGCCGTCCACCCCATCATTTTGGAAATATGGCGGACAAATAGCCTAAACCCGAAAGTGTCTAAACTTTCGCGCCAAGTTCTAGGCGCAACACTAAAATGATGTTAGCAGAAAAATTTTGTATGCGAGCTTGTATAAAAAATACTTGTCCTAAAAATTGCAATGAATCACGTTACTTTCATTGTTTTAAACATTTTACCAATTCCCTACGCTTCTAAATCTTTACAGATCTCTTCCTCAGGGGTAGGCTAATTAGGGTTTAATTTTAATAGTTCTATTCAATCATTCCATGAGGAAAAATATAGCTAAAACCTTAATTTATACCCAAATAGTAAATTGCTCAAATCTCGATATCGGATCACTCAATCCCGGGATTATAATATCGAACTTTTGGGTCCGAGATCCCGGGATTACGATATCCCGGGATCCCGGGATTCATGCCCTACACTGGGCCCTGGTGACAACAGACGGACAGACAGCGAAGTCTCAGTAATAGGGTCTCGTTTTTACCCTTTGGGTATGGAACCCTAAAAAAACAAGTAAAAATAAAATTTTGTTTAATGCAGATATTCAAAATGTTTGCGCCATGCGCCAGGTTCAAATGAATAAATGGCACCTCGATCGAAAGTCTGGGGCCAAAAAAAAAACTTGACACTGGCTAATTTCCAAATGCTATATGTTCAAGATTGAAAAGAAAAAAAAATCACATCACAAACAAACGTGCAAAACAAGTTTTTTTTACCTGCAAAATTTTAACGGTAAAAATAAAAAATAAAAAAGTTTAAAATGGCACATGAATTATTATTTCACTTGTTACACGACGAAACTACTGGTGAGTAGAATTTTTATTTGCGTACCAAACCTACCACATTTTTACCCGGCTGCAAGATAGGGGTTATGTTTTTCGCGCCTATCTTGTAATTTGTAATATTCTCATATATTCTCATTCCCAGTGTATCCCTCATACATACCTACATATCTTTCAAACCAATTCGTAGCTAATTGCAACGCAATCCAAAAATCTACTTATTTCTCTAAAAAATTTAGTCCATAGTTCTTTCCAGGCAGGTGGTGTTATTTTATTATTTTCACATATCTGCTTTTAGATCTCTATCTTGGTCAAAATGTGGCCGAAGTTACCCAGTTGGAGCCTCTGGAGTTTCACAGGGATTTCGTGTCCAAAAATATACCGGTCATCATACGAGGTGGGTGCCGCTCTTGGCCGGCTATTGATAAGTGGAACTCTGATTATTTCATGTAAGGTTAATAACAGTATTCTTGAAATAAGTATGTGAACTTTCTTACTTACTAAGCAACCTGAAAAAGATCTTTAGAGTATCACTTGTGGCCATTTTGACTACTTGATTCTCCTCCATTCTCTAAATGTGGCCCAGCTAGTGAAGTCATGCTGCCTCGGCAATGGTACTGGGCTTGTCCTCAATTTCTCCTACGTATAATTATGTAAACTGGATGTTAATTTTCAGGCAACTAATTAGGTTAGGTTCTAGAACCACTGTAGCTACAGAAAACATTCTTAGGATAACTTCCCTCACTTTTGTCACCGTAACACAAGCTTAGTCGCTTACCACGGGGCTAGATGGCGCTGTGTGTTGTTCAGAGAATTTATTTATTTATTTTATTTATTTTTAATTAAATTAAAAAAGAATTAAATTCTATCTTGATCTTCAACTATCTACATATCAAGTTTCATTGCAAATCTTTATATGAAGGACACTATTTATTAAATAAGGCTGTTGGTTTGCAGTCACCGATATCAGTGGTTTGAGGACTCATTCCTGAAGCATTAGTTATCTATCAGTGATGAATGATTGATGATGTAGCCAATTATCACCAATTACCACAATATAGCTTGGCTGCACTATTACAGCAAGAGTAGCACATACAATTTTGTTTTTATTTTCAGGAAAACTCTGCCGAACAAAAAGGTAACAGTGGCTATAACACCAAATGGACTTGCTGATGGTATCACAAAAAACGAGACTGGTATTGAATACTTTGTTATGCCTTATGAAGTTGAGATGACAATGAAACAGTTTCTCGAAGCTTTGATGTCTAAAAAGTAAGTTGATTTAAAAAAGATATGTGGCGGTGGTGAGTGGTGTTGGTCTAGTGGTGGATATCCCGCCTTTCATTCCGAGAGTCGTGGATTCAGATCCAGGCCGAAAAAGTAATGTGTTAAAAAAGTAACATCTCTGTTACCATGAAAGAAAAGATAGTGAGAAACCGACATGTCCTAGGACTTACCACGGTTTAAATGCATGGGATAGTCCCTAATTTGGAGTAGGTTCACGTGGCTTCTTACTGCTTAACCACTCTAAAAAATCACATACAACAGCCTAATTGTGAGGCTAAGTGCGGAAAAGGCCCAGAGAAACTAAGTAATTAGTAATTAGTAAATAATAATAACACACATAAATAATAAATATAGTACGCAATTAAAACCCGGTAAAATATAACTTATTTTAATGTCCATCTTTGTTATAATTTTTCAGACAAAATGAAGTAGTTTACATACAGAAACAGAACTCTAATTTGAACATGGACTACCCAGAACTACTCCCAGACGTGGAAGAGATTAAGTTTGCAAGCGACGCTTTCAACAAACAACCTGACGCTGTTAACTTTTGGATGGGCGATGAGAGAGCAGTCACCTCTAGTAAGTTATTATTTAGGGTTCCGTGCCCAAAAGGTGAAAAATGGACCCTTTCAACCGTGATAGTTGGGCAGTTCAAATTTACACAGATTATGTATTTCTGTTACCTTTGGTTGCCGTCGGGTGTGTATGGGACCCATGGATGTGTATGGGGTCCACTTAGATCATTGAGCCCAAGCCAACCTCACCTTCTAGCTTGGTGCACCTGCTGATTAACGGACGAGGCTTTGGCGCAGACTTTCCCTTCAGGGTTGGCAGGTCAGACAGCAGTCGCTCCCGTAAATGTCAAATGTAAGCCAAATCATATGGATAGATATAGAAAAGAAGTTTGGCACACGGATAGGGCGCCGCCGCATAACGGCGCTATACCAATGAAAGGAAAGGGATCAAAACCAAAAAAATATTTTAATTTCGTATCAGAATTGCGACTACCATTGAGCACATTATGTTGATTTACATAAAGTGCTCATGCTAACCCCCATCATTTAAAACAATTATAATTGAAACACTCCTCCACTTTTAATTTGTTTATGTTTGTTCAGAATCAACAGCACTTAAAAAACTAACTTATGATACACTAGCAGCTCCCCGCGGTTTCACCCGCATAAGTCTCGATCCCGTGGGAATATCGGGATCAAAAGTAGCCTATAGCCTTTCTCAATAAATGGACTGTCCAACACCGAAAGAATTTTTCAAATCGGACCAGCGGTTCCTGAGATTAGCGCGTTCAAACAAACAAACAAAAAAACAAACAAACTCTTCCGCTTTATAATAGTAATAATAGATTTACACAAAGCTTACTGCCAATGACTGTTTCTCACTTTTTACACTTTTTCTCACTTTATATTATGTTGTTTCAGCATGCAATATGAAAGGAGTTTTGAACATTCCCACGGGATCGTGACTTGTGTGGGTCAACCCATCTGCTAATTTAGATTTGTTTTCAATCCACAGTGCACAAAGACCCTTACGAGAACATTTACTGCGTTGTATCCGGCTACAAAGACTTCCTACTGATCCCACCGACTGATCTTCCCTATGTACCGTACAAGAGGTACCCTCAAGCTGTCTTTGATAGAACTGCAGATGTTTGGAAAATTGTACCGTCGGATTGTGAAACTTTACCTTGGATTTGTATAGGTAAGATTTTTTTATCAATTGGTAGATTTTTCTATTTGAAATAATTTTGGTTAGGTTAGGTTACCTAATTTCTTTACGAAATTCGCGACAGTCCGTTCTTTTAATGAATAGAGTGATTACATAGTTACATTTTCCCTAGGTCTTATAATAATAAATAGCCTTTTATTCAGTTTTTTTTTAAATTAACTTTAACTTTAATTCTGTTCATAATCTGTTTGCCGTTTGGCAAAGGCCTCTCCTAAATTTCTCAATAGACTCCTATTATTTACTAATCTAGATGTGTTGCCTGCCGTGGTCTCTGGGTCTTAATCGCGTATTATTATATATTTTCTTACCTCGACGACGACGTTTCAATCATGTTACAATGGTCTTGGTCGCGAGGGGATATACAAGTGATTCAAGAGGAAGGTTCTTGAGTCATTGAAGGTTCATATTATGTATAATTTGCTTGGCGCAGTCATTACTTGGATGGGTGACTGATAATTTGTGTGGCAAAAATTCCTTTTCTTGAGCTCCACCATGCTTCGATATGTTAAGCAGTTGGTCCCGGTTGTTATCTCAGATAGCAGTTGTTAGGTCAAGTAAGAGGCCTTAGCCACACCACTATACGTAAAGAAGATTTAAAATACACACACGTGCAAAGCCGGGCCGCTAGATAAAAATAACATCAAGTTACTTATAATTTGGTATTTTATTATAATTTGGTAAAGATCTTCGGAATGATGAACGGAGTAGGTCAATAAAAGGCAGCAAATTACGCATTTTTACCTACTCTTTTGTAATTGTATAAAATATGTACTGGTAAACAATTTTATTACAGACCAGTCAGTTTTAGTCAGTTATAAAAACTTTCAATCGTTAACTTACAGATCCAAAATCCCCAGACTACAGTTCCCACCCTGAGTTCAAGAAAGCTCATCGCTACTCCATCCGAGTGAATGCCGGAGACTGCCTCTACCTGCCGAGTCTATGGTTCCACGAGGTAAGACAGAGCCACGGCTGCATAGCGGTCAACTATTGGTATGACATGGAGTTCGATATCAAGTACTGTTATTTTAAAATGCTTGAGAAGATGTGTGATAAGTACTGATATTTTTTAAAAGGAAAGTCTCCTACTATTTCTCCATGCAAACGTAGTCAACTGTTTCCTTCCTGGATAAAGACAATCGAGAAAATATGTATATGCCACAAAACCCATGTTTAAATTGTTTTTAAAAAAAAATCATAACATAGGAGAGACGTTATTTTTTTTTTTCCAATATGAAAAAAAAAAACGGAATGTGGTAATGTGGTGATGATTTTTTTCATATTGTAATTTTTTTTAAACAATTTAATCATGGTCATGGTAGGTTTCATGGCATAAACATATTTTTCGCTATTGTCTTTATCCAGGAAGAAAAAAGTCTACTGTATTTTCCTAATATATTCTAATATATAAAATTTCCATGTCACAATGTTAGTTACCGTACTCCTCCGAAACGGCTTTAGGGGGCGTCCATAAATTACGCGAGATGAGAGGGGGTCGAGTCAAATCTCATCTAATCTTACGTTGGTGAGAGGGAGGGTCTCGGCAAATATCACGCAATTTTTTTTCTGATTGAAACAAAAATAAATTATACTATTTTGGTCCATTTAATCCAGATTGTACACACTGAAAAAAAATTCTGCTACCGGAGCTGTATTTTACTGCTCCAGTAACTGAACACACTCGACAGTGTACACGAAGCAATTTTTTTCTTCTTTTTACAATAACAATCCAACGCGTTTACGGAAGAAACCCACATTTTGAAAAATCTCACGTGAGATTGGAGGATGGGGGAGGGGGTTGAATAAAATCTCACGACATCTCACCAGGGGGGGAGGGGCAGAAAATTTCAAAAAACACCTCACGTAATTTATGGACGCCCCCTTACCGATTTTTACCAAATTTTATATGCGTATTCAGTAGGTCTGAGAATCGGCTACTATCTATAATTTATAAGGAACAACAACGTTTGCCGGGTCAGCTAGTCTAGTATATACAGGGTGAACCATTTAAACGGGCCTTCAGGGGGATATCCTAAACCATAAGAGATAGCGAAAAATGCTGGAAGGAGTTGCGTCCCCGATTTTGATAAAAACTAAAATGGCATTAAGAGATTTTTGAAATATTAATTACCCTAGCCAGGAATTGAAACTTGTCTTTTTGCAAAAAAATAAACATCCTTTATTATTGTACCGATCGACAGTGTTGCTGATAGAGATCAAATCCTGGAAACAAACATATTGTGGTAAATCGAAAAATTACAATTTTTAATAAAAATATGAAATAGCCAAGTAATCTGTACAAGTACTTGTTTGTTACCCGTACCTATTTCAACGATGTAACTCTATTTGAACGACTGCACTAGCATTTTATCATCATTTCAGATCATGTTCTGATTTCAAAATTTCGCACAGTTCAAATCATGAGCTTTGATGTTTGATGTAAGCAGTAATTATGCACAACTGATAGATGTCTTTTTTGGTAAAAATTGACAAAATTAAAAAAATATTTTTGACAGACGGACAGACGGACGGACGGACGGACGGACGGACGGACAGACGGACAGACAGCGAAGTCTCAGTAATAGGGTCCCGTTTTTACCTTTAGGTACGGAACCCTAAAAAGCGGTAGATAGCCCAACGTTCCTTGATGTTACAGGAAGCATCTGTGCCTTTTTGTTGACGTTTTCTGTTAATTTATTCAATTGTTCATTAGTCACAAAGGCGAATATATCTAATTTTATTACTTCGTACATATACTTCTTGTATTTTCGTTTATCATGTTGGAAGTTGCTCCTGACTACCTGAGTCTATTGCAAAGCTTATTTTATTTTCTCTTTCACTTGCATTAAAAGATGATGCTATCATGCCTGAGCCTTCGTATGCACCATAATTTCTTCCTCTGAATGACCTGCCTCTTCCTCGGCCTCTATATCGTCCTCTACACTGTTTGGCTATATGGCCATTTTTCCCACAATTATAACATTTAATACTGTTTGTGTTAAGGAAGGCAGTTTCTCTAGATGTATTTGCATTTTTATCTTTATAACTTATAACACCCCTCTTTTTCCGTCGGGACTCGGGGGTTAATAAATTAAAAATATATTAATTTCATGATCCACATTTTTTTATGGCAAAAATACACAAAAAATATACAAAAATAAAATAAAAGGGAAGATATTTGTATAATTAGAATTACAAACAAAATATTGCAAAAACTAAAAAAAAAAGAAATAAAAAGGAAGACATTATTTGTATATAATTTACAAAAAAATATTTCGTCCCGTGTTATTGTTCGTCAATTTGTGTATTGTGGCAAAAGGAACACGTGTAAGATGATGCTGCCGCTTCCATAGCGTTTATTCCGCATCTCAGAACATTTTAGATGGAACCACCTGATACAATCGTCACATCCTATTTTCTTTTCTGCATCGTCTTCTATATCGCTAATCAACTCTTCACAGCATTCACTACATTTTTGTAGTTTTTTTTGTTTCGTATGTTTTTGGATGTGTTTTTTGAAGTCTTTGTATTATTTTCATTCGCCGTCTGTGTATTTTTCTCCTTCATGTTCTGTGTAATGTTTGCAATAGTTTCATTGTTTTCATCTGGCAGTAGTCCTAACTCACGGTTAATAATTTTAAGGCATTTACTTATTAGTGTTGGAACTTTTTTTCCTATCCCATAGTTATCTTTTCTATCTTTAACACATTGAGTTTTCTGTCGGATATGTTCTTCCCATCTTACCCATTGGTTTACATCAAATTTTTCTTTAGGGATAGCATTTCGATTTAAGAGATAAATGCTCGTTTTTCTAAAGCCATTTTTAATGATGACTGGGTTTAAATTATCCCATATCATAGTTAGGATCTTGACAAACTCTTGTTTTGTTGTCTTGTTTTGTATGGTCATTCGGTTGCGTCCAACCCTTTTAACGCTGCCATTAACAATATTATAAAAATTAAATTATTTTAATAACTGGCCGAAGACCATAGGGTGTAATACATAGTTGCTATTTATTTCAACCTCATTTTGAACGTGTATTGAATAGGGGCTGATATCTGATGGCTCGTAATGTGTGTGTCCTACGATAGGGCGTGATTGAGTGTCGACTGACATAGGGGCAGGTTGTGTAGCAGGTGTCTTTAACTGTTCATTATTGAGTGGACACTACATCATTATTTCTAGATGTCTTTTCAGGTATGCTATCGCTGTCACTACTGCCATTGCAAATGTATTCTTTATTCTTTTCAATGTTTTTACAAAATTTTCTCTTCCGTTTGTTGCATTTTTTACAAATTTTTTTGTGCGGTTTTGTTAACTGACGTTTCAGTGCTTTTTTAGATATAACGATCCAGTAGAGACATCGAAGTCCATACCAGATTCATTAGTTGACGATACAGTTACATTATATCCAACGGCTGGAGGACTACAGCCACTAGGGCCAGGGTCCTCCGAACCACCGCCGCCGCCGGGATCCGGCGGCCTCATCATATTTACAATTGTAAAAACTTACCTACTCGATGATATATGAATGTCTAATTACTAAAAGGGCACTTCTCACCATTTTCTTTCTAAGTAAAAATTTACAGTAGATAAAAAAAAAACTACATAGTTATGAAAGCCTTAATGTTTAACATTTGATTTTAATATATGATACTAAGTACTCGTATATAGACGTATGTGTATTTCACCAAAAATAATAGCATTTTACTTTGTGTATTTTAATAAATATTAGAAAATAATTATGTGACAAGTGACCTTTTAGTAATTATCTACATCTGTTTGGAGTTAAAGGGACACATGTCCATGACATGTGTCCCTTTAACACCTAATATTTTGAGGTCTAATTGTAATTCGTCAGTGGAAAGGCGACATTGCTGAAGCGCCAAAACGGTACTTTTGGGAAATGAGGTTTAAAGTTTTTTTTTACAAAAAAAAATTCATATCTTTTTTTCCTTTAACCACAACGAGTTCATATTAATATATGTATATATTTATACTTGCGTTCGCAATTAGTAGCTGTTTCTAGATCTATAGGTCCCCTGGTTCGTAAAATAAGTGTCGCTTAAGCAAAAATCACGTGGCTTATAATAAAATGTTGGTCAGGAAAATATTGCCAATCTACCATTATTGTCTCAAATTTAGTCGTTGCAATTTGCTAATTAATAGCTATAACCTTTAACCAAGTAAAGAAAAAATACTAATAAACTAGAAATGTATGAAGTTATGGAATGAAAAAATGCTAACTATTGCTACACGTAGTAAAACTTCGTAAAGAAAAATTGCTTAAGAAAGGAATAACTGCAAATGTAATTTAAGCAAATTATCTTAACACTTACAAACCTAGTCAAATATTAGATGTTTGTAAAGTAATAAAATTGCTTATTTGATTTAAATTAGGAAATACTAAAATTACAATGTCTTACTGACTAATTGTTTTTACTGTGATTAGTTTACACAAGTGCAAAGCCACAAGTCCTGACCCATTTGTTCCAACATTTGAAAGCGAGACAACCGATGTCTGCGCTCATCCAGGGCAGGGCCGTAAGCGGCTGTCCGACCAAAATATGACCAGATGTCAGGACTTCCAAGTCATTCGGATCGGATCAGAGGAGACGGGACAGAGCGGCAAACCTCGACGCGAAACAAAACGATCTAGCGTGGCGACAAAGGCTTCGTTGTAAAAGCCGATACCACTTCCAGGTGAACGGCCTTAGTGGCCAGGCAGACAAAAACACACAAATACGCCTTCGTGTCCCTCTTGTTACGATAGGTGATCGTTTTGACCCCAAAAAGTCCGGTACCGACCCCGTCGAACGGCCTAGCCGTCTGACAAACCCGGTCCGACGGAAGATATGTGGTTGCATTGTGGAGGCTTCTACCTTGTACCAAGCCAAACATCGAAATAGGACGCTGCGAACCACTTGTCGGGAAGACTAAATCCTAAATTCCCGATGTGAAATTCCAAGTAATGCCATACATCCCGCGTGTGCATTCTTCAAGTGTCTATCAGAGACTAAAAGCTCCACCTTGGTTAGCAAAAGTGGATGACGACTACCGAAGGGCAGGTCAGCGTTCCTAAGTCGATCTCGAACGCGTAGCAGTCCACCTCCGTCCAGAAATGGGTTAAGCCAAAGCTTAAGGGAGACCGCTCCCTTAAGCTTTGCGCCTCCCGTGCGCAGAATCCTTAGTTCGTCCTCGAACCGTTCAGCCTGAACCAACCGGATCAAAAGCAAGAGCGAACTTCTGCGTTCTTCAACGCTCGCAATAGGCGACAGTTGCTTCTTGCTCGGCTGCCAGCAGTTATGTACAAATCTCCTGATCCAGTAGGTCACGCCTAACAGCTTGTTTAATTTGTTGTATCGAGCCGTCAACCAGTTCGGGTCTGGTTTCGGTTCATTCGTTAACGCAAGAACCTTCAGTCCGGGCAACAAGGATAGAGAGCCATCGATCACGTTAACTGGGCATGATGATTCGGGCTCCGTCAACCATTCCGGTCCCCACCAGAGTTTATGCTGCACCAATTTCAGTTCCTCGAGAGGCACAATCCGCGGGATTCCAGCTCGCAGGAACATGTTTCCAAATGAAGTCCAAACAGGCGTTCTGTACCTGACATATCCGGTTGGCCACCAATGTCTCCAGCGTGTGAGACGCTGCACGTAGCAACGCTAGGACTACCTACTTGAGTGCCGGACCATGCATAGACATATCGGATGTCCACCGTGGGCGACAGTTCCTTGTGCACATAGCGCAACAATCTCGACAGCAGTGAGCGGATAGCGACGAAGGGACTCGACTTCAGGCCGAACGTGTTAGTGTTGAGCTCATAAACGATCACCGGATCGTCAGGGTGCTCCCGCCAAAGTATCAATTGAAATCTCCTGTCGTCAGGATGTATATAGGATCTGTTTGACGGAACATCATCCGAATGTCCGCCCCGAACACCACGTGATACCTTCGGAAGTTCAAAATGATATCTCTATGCAATTTCGGACCGGAGTGGAGACATTGGTTCAAAGAGACTCCAGTCGACGACGACGGTGCCACTCCGTCAAACACCGTCTGCAATTTTCCAGTTGAGGCCTTCATCACCGCGTGATGAGGCAGAAAAAAGTGATCTGTCGTTGTTCAGTCGACAGTCGCCCGCGACATGTGGCCCAAGGACTCGTATTCGCGCATGAACTCGATATACTTCTCCCGAAGTACCGGGTGGCACGACATTCGACGCTCCATGGCCAACAACCGTTTTTCTGCCAAGGCCCTCGATTCTCCCAGCAGCGGAGGGCAGTCAATAAAAGGCAGTCGGGTTTCGATCCTACCAGATGCCATCCTACGCATATAACGCTTAAAAAATGCCTCGCACTCCACATTACTAACATTTACTAACTACCTCACATCTTTAAAATATACTTTTTTATTTTTTCTAACTAGAATATTAATACTCTAGTTCAAAATATTATTTTCACTAACGTAGCGAGAGTAAGCAAACATAAGACAATAGAAATTACTTACAACTCCACGCTTCTGTTGTTATGTAGGGACTTTTGTGCAGAGACTTTTGCTAAAGCGCCAAATAATTTTGTACAATAGAAAGCAAAAACAGCTAATAGCCTACAATAAAGTAAACTACAGTCATCTAAAATTGCTAATATAGTTATGTCAACAAAATTGAAGAAAAGCAATTGTGCTTATACTACAGAAGATAATAAAATGTGGTAAAGAAAAAATCACTTAGGCGCTACGAAACCAATATTGTAGCTCTTAAGCGACCTTCGTTGCAAAAACACCGTAATAAGGTCGTTTTAGTCATTGATTTTTTATCAATTCTTCAATTTTTTGGAAAGCTTAAGCACCAAAAATATGCTCCGATTGACACGAAACCGACATCAATCGACGCAGAAAAAAAAACCCAATCCAATGATATAAAAAACTCATTTTGGCCCATGTGGCGCCTTAGCAAAGTAGCCTTTCCACTGACGAATTTATTCTTTTAAAATAAACACGAAAATGTACTAAAATAACTATTTATTTATCTTAAACACAGTAAAATTATTATTACTTATTTAACCACTATTATTATTATCAACTGGCCAATTGTAAATTATTTCCCAGAATTGTTTATGTTCGGAAGGAATATATTCTGCCAACTTTTTTAAATCAATCATTTTTTTATGTGCAATACCTATTGGACCAGCATACATTTTTTGTGTTGGTAGATGAAAATCTGTTTGATTTGATTTTCTCAAATCAAATGTAAAAGCATTCATTACATGGAAATGATTACAATATAAGATGACACATTCCAAACATGTAAACATTATTTCTTAGTGTTAATCCACACTTAGGAATACTGCTTTTTGAAAAAATGCTTTCAAAAACTTTATTAACTTTAACTTTATTGTAATCATTTCCATGTAATATGGGAAGTTACAAGCCGAGTCGATCTGCAAAGTTCGCCGGTAGATGTCACTACGAGGCCTTACTCGCAAGAACACATGAAGAGGTGCTTTCTTAAATTCGACCCGGCTGGAGGGCTACCCGTAGCGAAGCGGTTTAACGCGTTGGTTCGGATTACCAATAGTCGCGGGTTTGAATCCCGCCGGGTACTAAAGTTTTTGAAAGCATTTTTTCAAAAAGCAGTATTCCTAAGTGTGGATTAACACTAAGAAATAATGTTTAGATTTCTCCATTTCTAGATTTCTTCTGGCTTGTTCCTCCGGAGTCTACCTCTTAAGATTCTTGAGTTTATAACAGTTCAAACGTTTATGTCCCGTCTTCTTACAATAATGGCATTTTCCTTTAAACGATGACCTCGTTACAAATGCAATGTTATGTTACCTCGGTGCCTTTCCTCATTTCCTCTTGTATTAAACGCGTTCTCACTAACTCGCTGGTTAAAGTTTTTGACATGTTAGCTGTCTCTAAGTTTGATACAAGTAAGTCATATTCAACAGGCAATCCACTTAGTAGTATTTCCGTAACTTCACTGTCATCTATAATTTTTCCAACGTCTGCTAACTGCCGCACTATGCTCATAACATTTTCTATGTATTCAGACATAGAAGCGAACGTATTGTATTCAATTCTGTGCAACTGACGTAGAAGTGAAACCCGCCTACTGAGACCGGAATCCTCGAGCACATTCGACAGATTTTTCCATGCTTCATTCGCAGTCTTGACGTCTCGTACGTAATGATATAAGTTGGTCTTCACAGAGAGACAGATTCTGGCCAGCGCTCGTTTATCCTTGTCACTGTCTATCACAGCATCCGCCTCTGTGTCCACACAGTTCCACAATCCATCGTAAAGTAGGTTCATTTTCATCGCTAACTTCCACGAATAAAAAAATCTAGGTCCATCTAATTTCTCAAAGCTAACGCCGCCATTTTGCGTCAAAACGTGTAGCCCTTGCATATTATCCGCGCCCTTGCTAATTACTGTAGCCATTTAATCCGTATCTAATCCGTATGTGCCCACTCAATGACTCAATGCCCTTCTCTCGAATGTCACTTTTATTTTTTTAAATCCTTCAGCTGGGGCCATAACCTCTTGTGATGTAATGGCAAATATTTATAGCAGTGTTTCAGTGGAATAATTAAAAGGTTCGAGTAAAATATCGGGGCGATCGTAGTCTACAAATAAAACAATCACGTATACCTTGTATTAATATTTACTATTAACATCCAGTATGACAATCGATACAGATATTAAATAAACGCAGGCAATCACACAACGATATGAAATCAATGGTTGACAACGGAAACGAACAATAACAGGAACCGGAAACAGATACAGGTTCACCACGGACAAGCACCACAGACTACCTAATCTATCATTAAGTTATTGCACAGATAATAAGATTCAAACATAGCATTAAAATACAATTATTAGTCAATTGATTAAAAAAACTCAATACAAATGTCATATGAGATTTATGACCATCAATAAATAAGATGACTGGGTTTTTGACCTCATTTTTAGCAAGCCAAGCATTAAAATCGTTGCTGATGTATTAAAAAAAACGTCACTTTTCATCCATCCGCTTTCTGAACGGCCTAGAACCCACGTCTTTGGCATATTATCTACTAACGTCTTTGGAGGTCTTATGTAAGGAAATATGGCCAAAGGTGGGCATAATTTTCCACTTGCCGCAAATACCAGCAATACTGTCAAATTTTCCTTATAATTTTTTTTTAAATATATATTTTTAAAACCTTTTGCACTTTTTGCAACCAAATCGCACTAGACGATCCTGATCAACGCTCGAAGTACCTCTCTTCTGCGCTGTAAGCGCTAGCTTGTACCAGTAAATCACCAGGTGGTAATAAACGTGCGCACTTGCTGAAATAGATTTTGAGTAGAGTACTTATCCACGTCTGAGATTGCTTTGTACTCGTATTCGATCAAGTTGATATAGCCTGCTGCGTCTGCATTGAACTCCTTGGCACTTTGTTCGGGGACGAAACCTGTTTCGCCATCTATGATAAAACTGTCCTTCCACAGCGGATCATTTGTTAATGGTGTTTCGGTTGTTGATTTCTTTGATGGGTGTGGTGGTTTCTTTTCAGTTTTATTAAAAGGTCGGTTGACTGGCTTTTTGCCATTCTGTTGGCCTTGAACTTTGGCTTGAGGTGGACCCTGGGGGTCGCGAACTGCGTTGGGTATATCCATGTTCGAACCTTGAGTAGTCATTACGACTAACACCTTTACTAAAAAGGGCTTATGGCAGTCTTTACATTTTTTTTTGCGTTTCTGAGCCTTGGTAGTTGTCTCAGTCGTTGTCCCCTGTTTATGGTATTGTTGAGCATCGGATTCTATGCCCGACTCGTTAGTAGAGGATACTGTAAAGTTATAGCCTACTACAGGAGTGTCCTGGCTATCGCCATGGTCCTCCGCATCTGCCCATTTACCGCCACCGGGGTCCGGCGGCCTCATCATTATACCTACTTAAATACTTATAATTAAAACTTACCCACTAGTGGAATATTTTCACAAACACTAAATACTATTAAATAAATATAGAAATAAATCAGGGGACTTAGGAGACTCTGAAATAATAAATAAAAATAAATTTTACGTAACAAAAATCCCGCCTACTCGCTCCGGAAGTTGCCGCCGTTTTTTTTCCTCTTTATTTACATTTTCCTATAAAATTGAAAGTTCTTTGAATTCCACAAGTTTTTTCAGCTTGATGTGACGAATTTTTTTTCTCTAAACCTACAGCAACATCTAAATTTCTTGACTGTATTTTGGCGTATAATTTTATTTTCAAGACTTTCCTTTTTTCTTTTTCAAGGTTTTCCTTGAACGACTTTTTCAAGGTTTCCATTTTTCGAATTTTTCATAATGACTGTAACAAAATTAAAACATTAGATAATTTTTTAATTGGCATGAAAATGAGCAAAAGCAACTAAACTTACCTTGAAATGAAATATGGATGATCGATACGACGAATGAGTAGCAAAAACAAAAAAAGGCACTTTTTTCAACAAAATCTTAAACGGGGACACATCGTGATGCTGTAGTTTGCGCTATCTTTAGGAGAATTTGAAGTTTACTACCAACATGGCGGCAAGTAGACGGCTGCGTTCAGTGTTCAGTTGTCCTGTTGTCCATAGATAAAAATATATTTTCTCGCGCACATTAAAATTATTCAGATTTTCGAAGTGGGTTTTTTTGAAGGTAGGCTTTATTAGGGGGGTGGGCCTTTAATACGTTCGCGGACAATTAGTCACCCACTTTGGACAGTATTTTTTTGTATGGAATGCTATGGCAGCTATGTCCTTATCCAATAGTATATGTGCCATAAAATAGGACATAGCTGCTAAAGCAGTCGTCTGCTGTAGCAGCTGTGTTCTATTTCATAGACATAGTATGCTGTTGAATAGGACACAGCTGCTATAGCAGACGATCTGCTAAAGCAGCTGTGTATGTATATTTATGAAATAGAACACAGCTGTTATAGCAGACGAATGTTGTAGTGGTTATACCATATTACAAAAGAAGATTTGGAATCAAATAGGATATTTACAGGTGCTATAGCATTTGACTACCATAGGCTGTTTTAATGATAATGCTACTACTTTTTGATAATAAATAAAACTCTTCATTATGACCTATTCAGCTTTAATAACTTAGGTAATATTCATTTAGGTATCAATGAGATCAAAAATAACACATAAAAAGTGATTAATTTTAGATAATATGTAAGAATAATAAGATGAAAAGTGAAAACATCTCTAAGCTTCATCTCTTATCATCATTATATGATTAGAGATGAAGCTTAGAGATGATTTCACTTTATAACGGGCTATCGCTGTAAAGGCTGTTTGTTTTGCCCTCTTGCCCAAGTTGTTTTGAATCATGGTATATTATGCCATGATTCAAAACAACTTGGGCAAAGAGGTGGCTTGTCAACACAGCCTTTACAGCGATAGCTCGTTTGCTTTGATAGTTTGTTTTTGGTGCAAACTCGGCATCTCAAAAAAACTTTAGTACGTTTAGCGTTTTCGGCCAGTGGTATTAGTTCTGGCCAGTGTCCAGTTTCACACGCCGCCTGAGGAAGGCTATCAGTAGTTTTCTTCTTTCGCCTGCTTGAAGTCTTTTCCAGTCTCATCTGTTGTATATCATTTAGAGTGTTATCAGTCACCTGTAAGTATGAATTCACTATACTCTCTCGGAAACTCAGCAAGGTTGTGTTTGTTTTACAATACCTTTTAAACATGTAGTACGCATTCCACACCATCATGTCCAATAAATGAAAAAATACTTTCTTGTACCACCTGATTGTCTTTTTTGGTGTGGAATAATAAGCCATCATCTGGTCGGACTTGTCAATACCAGACATAAATTTGTTATATTCACTCACTTGAATTGGTTTTTTCTTTGCTTGCCCATACCTATTTCTAGTTATTACTAGACGTGGTTGGTGTTTTGATGTTACCACGTAGAAAAACATGAAAATAAGTTCCATTGCTTCAATAGGTGCCCATAAAATTTATTTATTTTAATATATTCTACAACAGACATCGCTCAGTCACAATTTTATTACATGTATAGATTGTCAAGTTTTCCAAAATCAAACAGGCCACAGCTCGAAAACCATCAAGCCTATCAAGACAAGACATAGGACATAATTGTTTAGGATTTAATGTGGATCATTTAATTTTTATCTTTGACACTTCTTTCATTTTTCCCAAAAAAGTGAAAAAACTGTTAAGTACCTTGAACAAACTTGACGGTTAGGGGGGGGGGGTGTAGTGGCGGGTGGAGAGGGGGGGAGAGTGGATCTTGAAGACCACATCCAAAGGTATATGTCACCAAAGTTTCAAAACTTTATAAATTTGTTTGATTTTCCCATACATTGAAAACATAGAATTACCGAGCTATCTGTATGATTACAGTCGGTTTCGTAAACGTCCACTATGTCTTGCCATTTTGATATTTTTCCATCATTTGAGATATTTTTCGTTAAGAAATTGTTCCTCAGTCCTTTAATTAGGTGTGAAGGATCATAGATCACATTAAGGGTCAATTCACACGTACCACAACCACACCACGTCGCACAGTGGGCTGAAACGGGAAATCAGCGGACTTAGGAATCAAAGTTGATAATTCTATTTTTTTTAAATGGTGATCGATAGAGCTAATTAATACAATAAAAAATTGTTCTACAATAATTCTTAAATACGAATAATTCTCGAGGAAATCGACTTTGTGTGAAAAAAATGTATGAAACGACATATGTTTTGGTCTCTAGCTTCCAACTTATGGTCGATCCCGCACTTTGGGCAGCAATTTATTATAGTATAGGTCTTTACCTTTCACCTGACACCAAGAAGTCCTGCCCCGACCCGCCCTTTCGGAAAATAGAAGCGATTGAAAATGTTGTGTTTTCAAGTTACCATTTACGACCAAATCTTTACAAATTAATAAAATAAATAATAAATAAATATTGCACGACGTTACACACAGCGCAATCTAGCCCCAAACTAAGCACTAGGCTTGTACTATGGGTACTAGACAACGGATATACTACATATTATACTTTTTTTTTTTTTTGTAAATACATACATATGATACATAGAAAACACTGAATATCCCATGTCTTCGGACCGTGGTGAGTCCTAGGACATGTTGGTTTCCTCACGATGTTTTTCCTTCACCGTAAGAGCGATGTTATTAGCGCACATACCTTTTTCTTAAAGAAAAAGACATTGGTGCGCGGTCTGTCTGGATTCGAACCCACGACTCTCAGAATGAAAGCCGGGGTATCTACCACTAGACAAACACCGCTCTTTTTTGTATTTTGTATGTTGTTGGATGTGACTAGTATATCATAAAACAATGATATGACACCTATTCTACATAACTTTTTGAAAATCGTACAATTTCGAGTTAAGCTAAATGTTTTTAAACATTGAAAAAAATAACATAGTAATGTAGTAGCAAGGTAAACAACCTCTTCCAAGTATAGATATACTTAGTGAAGTAACAATAGGTAAGTACTTCACTAAATAACAATAGGTAGCCTATCTACCTATTGTATCGTAGTACTTCAGTCTTAATAATAAGACCCACTTATTATTACGTTTCTAGGAAATTGCGGCATCCTTCAAAGACTACCTGTGATAATGAGTGTCCTTGCGGTTTTACTGATGAGTTGATGAGTCCAACCATCCAGTAGATACTAGTATAGGTAAATAAATATATACGGTATTTCAATAGAAATACCGTATATATTAATGGTATCTAATAAGATACCATGATAAAATATTATAGTGATTTAGATGAGTATAGTTTAAGGTAATTAGGAACTGGGGTGTAATAATGAAAAAGAAAAATATGTTTGTGTGTCTATAATAAAAAGTTACAACAGAAATATACATATACTAGATGAAAACCCGGCTTCGCTCGGGTGAAATGTGACACATGCAGGCATGCATAATACACATGTAAGTACCTAGATATTTCTGTAGTTATCGGTTCTCAAGGAATACTAAAGGCAAAGCATAAAGTTCGTTCGATTCGTATAGCATCATTCATTGTGTTTAATAAATATAGTAAATTAAAACTGCAAAAACTTTTACATAAATATTTTTTATTTCAAATCAAATTTCAAAATAAACTAACATAAATTAACAAAACAAATAGCTTTTAAGGTTTATTCTCTGTATTCTTCTCCGTTTTAAGCCCTCAGTCTTTTTTTTACTTTAGTAAGTAGGTATAAGTACTCACTACTTTTGAAAAATTAAATTATTATTTTTTTCTCTAAACAAATTGGCAAAATCTAAAATAATATTGGGACGCCCAGTAAAACAACTGCAATTTTTTGCAATGAGTACTCACCCGAGAAGTTGGCAAAGGTACTTACTAAGAAATAAACATAAATATTCTCTATTATACATCACAGGTTGATTATCATAATAATTTTCATTTTAAATTAACTTTCTAAATAAACTAACATAAATTAACAAAACAAATAGCTTATGAAGTTTACACTAATAAAAAAAATCTCTGTAAACATCTCCGCTTTAAGCACTCAGTCTTTTTTTTACTATAGTAGGTAGGTATAAGTACTTACTACTTTTGAAAATTTAAATTTAAATGTTTGTGCTTTAAACAAATTGGCTAAATTATTAATTATTAATTACAACACCCGAGAAGTTGACAAAGGTACCTATTCAGAAAATTTCTCTATATACAACATTTTTCGTTAAATATTTATCACCTTTCAAGCCTTGTTCAGTGGTATTGATAATTTGGATTTTGATATCATCAAATCTTCGAACTCGAGAGAAGGCAACATAGAGCTGGCCATGGGTGAACACAGGATTAGGTAAAAATAGACCTATTTTGTCGAAAGTTTGGCCCTGACTTTTATTTATTGTCATAGCGAATGCTATGCGGATGGGAAACTGTAGCCGACTAAATTTAAAAGGCAGTTGACTGTTAGATGGCTGGAGACGAATTCGAGGAATAAAAACTCTGGATCCCACGTGGCTACCACAAATAATTTCAGCATCAATGACACGTGAAGCTAACGCTCTTATAATAAGACGGGTTCCGTTGCACAACCCAACAGTCGGGTTTAAATTTCTTAAAAGCATTACTATACAACCAACTTTTAATTTTAGAATGTGTGGTGGTAGTCCTGCAGGCGTTATAGAGTTTAGGAATTCTACAGGATAGTTTAAAACATCATTATGATCGTCCTCAACCACAGCATCAGAACTCTCATAAATTTTAAACCTGCCGGGGATTTTCTCAACAACTTGGTCGTTTAATTGAAAACAGTCATCGTTTTTAGGGGTAAGTATAGTTTTCATTGAATAACTTTTATAATCATTTGTGTCAAGGGACACATCAAAAATATGGTCAACAATTGAATTATGTACAACACATCGCAGAGGCAGTTCAATATGGTCGTCACCATCCTCATTAGCCGAGCCATCGCCCACCTTTAAAACCCATTTAGCAAACTCTAAATCATCGTGAGCTCTCATATTATGAGACAATTGGAGTTGAGTAAAGTTTGACCATGATGAAAAGTGCTTAATAGAAGCTTCTATAATATCATTTCGTGATCCATTAACTACAACTGGTAAGATCTGACGAAAGTCTCCTGCGAATAATAAAGTTTTGCCTCCAAAAGGTAATTTATTTTTCATTATATCTTGAAGGAGTCGATCAACTACAACAATATCATGACATTTAGTCATGGGTGCTTCATCCCATATTATTAAATCAGTTTCCTTTAATAATTTAGCGGCTGGTGACCCTAACGACATATGAGACGTAGAATCTACATTTGAATTAATTGGAATTTTAAATCGCGAGTGAGCTGTTCTACCACCATCTAACAGAGTTGCTGCAATACCAGAAAATGCTATAGGCAGGCATATTTTGTTTTCAGATCTTAAAATATGTAAAATAGTAGTAAATACAAAAGTTTTTCCAGTTCCTCCTGGGCCGTCAAGGTAAAACAACTTTCTCTCTGTGGGATTATTTACAGCGTTCAGTATTGTATCGACCACATATTTTTGTTCCGCATTCAATTTTTGGTATTTTTCATAGCCATTTGCTTTTTCATGTTCACAGTCATAAACGGAATCAGATAAGCTAACATCATTTTCACTAATATCGGACTCTGGAAGGCCGAAATCTGTCAGTCTCTTTCCGTGGAGTTTTAATGTTTCATCAATTTCTTGTAAAGCCAACTGCTTTGATAATATTTCAGGGCGTGATCTTATAAAGTCTTCGATAAAATGTGATGCAAACTTTTCCCAAAGAGCATTAGGATCAGTTGGTTCACAAAATACGCAAATTAACGCAAAAAGCTGTCGTAATTGCCGAGGAAGTTTAAAACCAATTGCTTCATCCAAACATCTTTCCCATTCTTGATCGTCAAGAAGGAGCCCCCTTGCTTGAGCAGTTTCTCGAAATGAGTTGTAAATAATATTTTCATAAGTTCTAACATCTCTGAAGCAAGTTGACCCTCTGACGTGAAGAAGTAACAGCCGGAGATAATATCGTTCTCGATCAGAAAAGGAATAATTATACATTCTTGCAATTACTTTATCTGCAGCTGATTGAGATATTCGTGGTTGCCACTGTCCATGGATAAATCTAAAATGTGTCGGAATCTCAGTGTAAAGATATTGTCGAGCACTTTCGTTGGTTTTGTTTAATTCAAAAAATGCTAATAATGTTGATTTTTCTGCTGATCTAGCTGCTGCTTCATGGACATTTTGATCTCTAAATACGACTGTTTGTTGGTTTTCCAAATGTACTCCTAATTGTATAATTGTGTGACTCATTTTGTGCATTGAAAATTCAAATATTCGCCAAACTGCTTCAGGAGCCGAAACATACCTGGTATCAATATAAGCCTTAATTTCGTCGCGGTGTTCGTTGCTTGATGTCGATTGATCACTGGAATCTTGTGGTGCTACCGTGATTTGTACCTTTGCTCGGTCATGCCCTTTATAAATATATTTATTTATATATTTCACACTTTTGACAGTTGAACAAATTTCCACATTTATGTGAGCATTAAATTTTTTACATAAATAGGGATTGTACGGCACGACCCATCTATTATCGCACTCGAAATCCTTCTTTTTTATTGTTCTTCCGTCGTCTCTTCTTCTTATTATAGCATAACCTCCATTTTGGGTACCATCTCTAGTTTCTCCGCAAAATGTCTTTGGGTAGTTTTTAGAACATTTAGAGCCCATTTCATCCTTTTTTATGCAGGGTGAATTTAAATATCCAGGACCACATGGCCCATGGATCATGTTTTTTGATACTGTCTGAAACAGTTCCAGGTCTTTATCTGGATCAGGTATTTCTGCACAAACAAATTTATCATAATCTTCTGATGATCTTGGTTTATCTTCATTTCTTAGAATAATTAGCATATGGGCATGTGGAAGCCCACGTTTCTGAAATTCAATAGTGTAAAACCACGCACTCGGTATTCCAAAAATATGTTTCTTTGTTATGTCATCTAAAAGTTCATCCAATTTAAGTTTAAAAATCCTGGCAATTAAATCGGGTCTATGTTCTTTTTTTGTATTGTCTTGTAAATTATCTAAGATTTCCTGCCAATTCGGATTGCATGTAAATGTTATAAATAAGTCCGGTTTACCATACTTGCATACAATTGCCATGGAATCCTGATAATTTTGCATCATGTGCCGGGGACTTCCCACATAAGTTGATGGCAATATTATCATTTTACCAATGCCTTGACCCGATTCAGTATCATTATTGGACAGGCTGTCCATTAAATTGTTATAATTTTCGGCTCTGAGTTGTGTTTGATTCATTCGAAGAAACAATAATCTTTGAGATTCAATCCTAACATAAGCTAAGACGCAATATTCATGAAGAAGTTTTTCAGCGTAAAACAATGGGCTAAATGTTTTACGAACAGCAAGTCGGTACTGGTAAAATTGTAGCATTGTAAGACGGCTTCGAGTAGTTCGCCTCTCTTCTCTGTGTTGAAGATTTTCATGCCATCCGAGCTCTCCATTAGGAAAAAGTAAAGGAAAGGCTAAAGGGTCAATATTGGGACTGGTTGATTTCAGTGTTGTTAAGTGTTGAGAATATTCTTGTACAGAAAAGTCTATATTTAATGGAGGTTCGCCGTTTTCGCCTACAAAGATGACCGCTACCTCATTATTTGATGGAGTGTTATACCGACGCAAATCAAGAGATTTATTTTTATAAAACTGTATTGATACTGAATGTTTGGGTCGGTTTTCTGAGGCTGCTTTTAATTCCTCTTCAGCTAAAATTGCAGCCGCCTTTTTGTATGTTTTGACAAAAGGATTGGTTATATTGAGCATTGTTTGTAAGGACCTCATTATATTGTTTCTACATATATTATTTCGAGAATCGGATATTCGTTCATTTAATGCTGCTTCATCTTCAATTATGTACAATTGGTTGTATTGTGGTTTATGACCTTGCGACGGAATCAAAGATCCAGTTTTTGTATAAATTTGCCCTTGTGCCCTATATGTGAAAACTCCTGGAGGGAGGGTGGTCAAGTTAGAATTTATGGATGCCATTGCAAATGCTGAATTATATTGCCGAATATTAGCCTTAAAATGATTAGCATCAGATGTATTGCCTTTGTATAAGTCTAATAATATATCTGGAATTGGCTTTAATTCTCTATTTGCATCTATATATACCTTCCCATTGTGACAACAATTTTTAAAATGATTTTTAAGTTTTTCCCCTAAAAAATGAAGTGCTTGACATTGAACACATTCATATATCATAGACCCAACCGAATGTACTGACACTTGAATGGTGTTATTTGAGAGTGCTAAATAGATATAGTTCGTTCTAGGGGGTTGATGTTCTGTACAAAATCTACTCGAATATTTACGTTTTTTCGGTGGTCTGCCAGCCATTTTATGCGTTTTCTTTCTCCTCTTCTTCTACCGAAACTTCAGTTAGCAGTTACTGCATCAACATGTTCTTTGTCCTCTTTGGCTGAAGAAACATCACCGGTCACCAGTGACTCTTCAATATGTGACAACTCTTCGTTATCCACCTTAATAGGAGAAAAAATATTAAATGAATATTCAAATATGTATGTATGTATATCCTCACACTCACTGGTACTATGTATTATTTTTCATTTTATTGTACTTGGTGACATGCATCATTAACTTACCTGAAGGTCATCAAATAAATCTTGGGATTCATCAAGTTTTATTGTTGAGGCAGCTGAATTACCAGATGAATCAGGATTAGCTTGATTTTTTGGGAAACGGTTTGAAAGTGCCCGAGCCTTGATTATTCTTAACTGCCTATTTGTTTCTAGGCCACAGCATTCACAATAATTGAAATTATCTGCAAGAATATATTATGTAATTATTAATCATGGACTGATTCAAATAAGATGTAGTGTGTAATTATATCATATTTAACACAAAAATAGCCACACTAATAAGTCATAGGTACTTTGACCGAGGGGTCCCGGGTTCAATGGGTGTTAATTGTATCTGTTGCTGTTTGTGTCCATGACACCTCAACACAGGCTATGCATGTGGTATTTTATGATTAGTTGTCAGGTCAAAAAAAAAATTGAACTGCTTACCAAGTATAATGTTGTCACATTCCACACATCGGCTGCACAGTTGCATTTGCTTGCAGTTTCTTGCAGATATTTTGCCATTACAAAAATTGCATACCACTGAAAGTAGATATGTACGTTTATTTTATTTGAATTCAGAAAGTCTTACAATGCACACCATAAAAAGAAAACAAAGATCAAAATTCACATAAAAACACAGCCTACCTGCCTACATAAAATAATTTTGCTGTTACTCACCATCTTTACGAAGAGCCCTACGCTGCATCCATTTTCCACAGTTGTGGCAATGTTTACCGAATGCAAGAAGATTCGGCTGTAAACAAAATGATGTAGGTAGTTATTATCAAACAAAACAATGATTAAAAACCAATGAGACATTCATTTTATGAAATACTTACGATTTTCGGCATGACGTGTGTGTACTCCAAACAAAATAAAATAAATTATATCACTTCCCGTAAAATTATTGTAGGTAAACAATGTTTGGGTGTACCTACTCTCTACTCTGTCTAATCCACAGATTAAAAATTTTTTACGTCTAATCAGTGTAATGTAAACCATAGATTTTTTTTACTCATTCTGTTGATTTCAAACGGGCAGGCTATAGGTACTCTGTGTAAACCATAGATTTATTTTTACTCACTCTGTTTTTTTAAATGGGCAGGTTATGGCCATGAACCTATAATATATGGACTGAGTTCTTTTCAAATAGGTACATCTGATATTGCACTCTACTGGCTCGAAATAAGATTCAAAATAGTTTGTCACATGTCAAATTAGAAAATGAGACACCTGAGACAATACTAAAGTAACCTTTGTCCTTGTCTAACCCGTCTATGCCTCTTTCTCTATTGGCTGCAGAAGAATAGTGACGAATCAATATGACGTCTTTATTTTTAACAATCAATCAATCATCAATAAATCATATAGTTTATTTGCAATACGTAAAGATAAAATCAAATAGTAAGTATAATATAATAATATACCGTACATACATAATGGTTATTAGTTTCGTAGTTTTTTTCGTAGTAAGGCAGAAAGCTTGGCCACTCTTTTTAGAGCGAGACAAAGGTTACTCTTGAACCTTTCAGTCGGCTCGTTTTTATGCCTAAAGTACTCGATCCAGTATAATCTATAAACGTCCGTGGTTATGGCATACATCCATACTGCTCAATGTTTATGGCAAGACGTTTCGGTTTACACAGTCACATTAGTCACAGTTCTTTGCGACGACGACGCGTTGAGTGGCATGGTGCATGGTGGCGCTGCGTGCGGCGGCGCGGCGCGTGGCGTGGCGAGACGTACCTACGTGCGCTAGCATAAAACGGAACGTTTTACATCCGGTGTCAGTGACGTCTCGCTAGAATGGCCAATATGGCGACTAAGATTCGTCTGTCAGCACTATTGAAATTTAACAAAATACTCGACAATCCGAATTTTGCGGATATATGTTGTCGACTCGAAATCATTATTTTTTTATGTTTTATTATACAGATAAGGTTTCGATCGAGTCTACCGTACCCCTTGACGAAATTATTAATATAGATATAGGGACATCTATTAACAATATATGAACAAAGTTAACTAAATTAATGCTTATAAATAACGCTAACTTACACTGAATTCAATTCAAATTCATATAGAGCAATGTATACATATACATGATAATTTAAAACGTCAACTACGATACTACTGTGGTTTCGGAACGCGCCCTCCGTAATATATTCACAAGATATAAATAAATGCAAACTAAAAATAAGAAATACAAATACAAGATCAATAAATATAACAATATGAGAAAACTAAAATCAACAAATTATTCTATTCAGAATCGCTATCTTGGAAATTACTTACATCAATAAATTCTGTTTCAGGAGTTTCATTCAGAAGAGGCATCAGGAGATCAAGACATTTTGGAGAGAGAGACATTCTAGTTTTCTGGCTCATTCGCGGTCTTATAATGCTAAGCTTTGGATCGGAAGACAAAAGAAGGTTATGGAGAATATCCTCATTTGTCGCAACCCTGCTATTTTTTCTAGAATGACCCTCTCTGAATTTTCTAAAATCTTTATTACGGGCTTCTGATGCTTCTTCTGAAAGCTTACCAATAGGCAACAAACCAAAATGTTCAATAATGTTAGCTCCATGCATAAGTAATTTATGCACGCTAGATGGCATATAATACCATGGGTACAATCGAACATAATTGTCTGCTGTCTCTTGGCAAAACTGTGAAAATTTTGAAACATTCACGTGTTCTCCAGACGCAATGGTTTGGAGAATAACGTAAAACCTTTCAATTAAATCTTCATTAAGACCTGTGATTCGTGCACTTGTCTTAAAATCTCTAAAAAATCTTCTCGCCGTGTTTCCATCATTAGTAGTACCCGCTCCCTGCTTCACGATGTCAATATGTAGGCCACAAGTTTCCTTAAATTCTTTTTGAATTGCTTCTTTTCTTTGTGTTAACACGGCTCGAAGATCTCCTCTGGCACTCCATTTTTTAAAATCAAGCCTGTAAGCTGCAACAAAACAAACACAATTACTATTGAATATCTAAACAAAAATGCAACTTTCTTATATTGACAAAAAGTAGATGATTTATACCTATATGAAGAAGGCATTCCATACATCTTATCCAGCCGTGTAATGAAGATAGTCCGTACTGGTATATATCCTCATTCTTTGGTTTCCTCCTTACCGCTTCTAAATCGTTCATCTCCGATGGCCTGGCACTACATATATCGCAAGCTGCAGAAGACGTCTCGGATATGATTGAGGTAATCTTACCGTCAATCATAGTAAGTAATAAATTGTGGCCAATCGTTGTCTCTTTGTAAATTGTGGGCATCAGTGTTGCGATCTCCTTCTTTATTCTATTCATCTCTGTTGTTACCACTTCTTTGGTTTCTCTTATATATTTAAAAGATATTGGACGGCAGTAAAATGTAGATGAAGGTCTGTCGTTTTCCCAAATCACGATATTTTCTTCATTGTGCAGCTGAAGAGGCACCAAACTAGCCATAAAAATGCTGGAATCGTCGAATTCTCCTCTTTGTTTATAATTACTCTGCCCTGAAGCTCCATCGAATCCCCATTTGCTAGTAAGCTTCAACTCTGCACGGGAATCTGCTTGAATGTTATTAGCTTCCATTATTCGTGTGATGGTTAAGTTCAAAAGTGCCTGTAATTTAATTTGAGCGCCATCTTCACTTATGCTGATGTCTTTTTTGGGCGGATAACAATCTTCTTTTGCTTGTTTTATCGCATAATAGGATGGATAAACTTCGCATCCTTGCTCACTTGCAGAGTCCCTTAAATTTATATACTGCCACTTAGATAGTTTAAGGGATACAAGAAGACCCAAAGCCTTATCGGGAGTGTAGGCTTCTTCTCTTTTCTTTCCCTTTAAACTCGCTTCTACTTTAGCTGCATCTTCTGGGTGTTTCATAAGGTGATCTAAAATTTTGCTTACTCGTAATTCTCCACTGTTACGAAAGGCCCTCACTGCAGTAGCACCCGATTCTTCAGACGAAAGCGATTTGTCAAGTGAATGACTTATACGCCTTCTCTTTTGCCGTTCACCCAAATTTTCAAACTGCTTTCTGGGTGTGAAGGTCGAAGTAGATGCTCCCGAAGTGCTAGGTTGAACATTTTCTTTCTGAGCATCAACCGGGTCAATTTCTTGAAGAATTTCATGCACATTTTCTCGAGAACACACTACATTCGGCCACTCTATTGAACTCTCCAACCAATCTCGGTGTATTTTTAAAAATCTTTGTAGGGTCCTATTTGCCTTCCGCCACTTCAAAACTATTTTCGATGAATATTTCTGGCAAAACTTAACTAACTGTCCACTTTCTTCTTCATTGATCTCTTTTCCCAATCTCTCCTTTAAAAGTTCAAAAAGTTTTGCAGAGTCTGAAAACGAGTCTAATTCAGTTCTCATCAACACAAACAGGTCAATATTGTTCACTAAATTCTCCATTATCACCACGAATATTGAAATGTTTATGGGACAAATGACAAAATCCGAATGACTGTTGCAATTACATTACATCCCTTAAATAGTCGCACCCCCAACAACCTACCTAACATGCCATATTCATAAAGTACCTATCTAATCCCCTTTTACAACTCATCAGTAAAACCGCAAGGACACTCATTATCACAGGTAGTCTTTGAAGGATGCCGCAATTTCCTAGAAACGTAATAATAAGTGGGTCTTATTATTAAGACTGAAGTACTACGATACAATAGGTAGATAGGCTACCTATTGTTATTTAGTGAAGTACTTACCTATTGTTACTTCACTAAGTATATCTATACTTGGAAGAGGTTGTTTACCTTGCTACTACATTACTATGTTATTTTTTTCAATGTTTAAAAACATTTAGCTTAACTCGAAATTGTACGATTTTCAAAAAGTTATGTAGAATAGGTGTCATATCATTGTTTTATGATATACTAGTCACATCCAAAAACATACAAAATACAATTTGTAAAGATTTGGTCGTAAATGGTAACTTGAAAACACAACATTTTCAATCGCTTCTATTTTCCGAAAGGGCGGGTCGTGGCAGGACTTTTTGGTGTCAGGTGAAAGGTAAAGACCTATACTATAATAAATTGCTGCCCAAAGTGCGGGATCGACCATAAGTTGGAAGCTAGAGACCAAAACATATGTCGTTTCATACATTTTTTTCACACAAAGTCGATTTCCTCGAGAATTATTCATATTTAAGAATTCTTGTAGAACAATTTTTTATTGTATTAATTATCTCTATCGATCACCATTTAAAAAAAATAGAATTATCAACTTTGATTCCTAAGTCCGCTGATTTCCCGTTTCAGCCCACTGTGCGTCGCAGCGACAAAATGTGGTCAAGCTGTGGTTACGTGTGAATAGTGTTGCAGCGACTTTTTGTAGTTGCGTTGTGGTACCGACAAAATGTCGATGTGGTGTGGTTGTGGTACGTGTGAATTGACCCTGTCATGTCGTGGCGATGTGGCCGCGGTGCCGCCGCGCCGGTGGTGGCGTTGCCGTCGCGATGTAGTTGCGATGTTGTCGTATTACACAGGTGGTCGATAAACAACGGCAAAATGTACGTGTGAATTGTAATATTCATTTTCAATACAAAATATACGCCCGACCACGTGGCGTCGCTGTGGTGTGGTTGTGGTGTGGTTGTGGTACGTGTGAATTGACCCTTAAATTGACTTCTCCTATGGTTAAAGTGCCATGTAAAATGAAAAAAAAGCAGCTTAGCAAAAATATTAACTTGTAAATAACTAATTTGTATGTATTGGATCATAATAAATAACTAACCGGGGTTTTGATTTTGCAATATTTGATTGCGTCTTGTTTCTTGTTTTATATTATTGACTGCTGATTGAAAGGCAGCACCTTGATCGCAAATTAATGCGATTTTTTTTTTTTAATCCTACGGGGTTGGTTTGGTATGGGATGTTGTTAGGATCATGATTGGTGTGGTGATCTCATGTGTGTTGGACTGTGTGTGGATGACTGATCCTCAATGTTGTGATTTGTATCCTGTTGTGCTCTTGTGAAGGAAATTAGCTGTGTACCTATCATTCGTGATATATAGAACACAATGCTTAAAATTTATCTGACAAATCCCTGCTATATCCCCAGTAGAAAATTCCAAATTATATTTATGGGTTATGAAGATTGGTCGTAGGATATTTGCAGCTGCTATATTCCCTATCTCATGGTATCTTGTTTGAAGTGAGCAATGATCTAAACTTGTGCCTCCAATTACAACATGATATCTCACAAATGAGATGTGTGGATTGATATGGTGAGGGATTAAGTACCTGTTAATAATGTTTAAAGAGGGGATTGCTTTTAAATAAATGTAGTCTTCACTAGGTTCACATTTTTGTCCCAACCTAAAATTATTAATAGAAGTATAGCTTCCTCTCCCATACTTGCACACATGAGTGGAGTTTAACTGAGTTAGTTAGGAATGTTATTCTGGATCCTCTGTTACTATTTATAATATCAATGTCTTGAAGAGTTATATAATAAATATCATGTAATGGAGTACATGATACAGCAGTGGTTGAGAAAGGAAACTCCCCACAACTGTATTTACATCTAACTTCCCAGTACATGTAACATTCTAGATTATGATGACTGGGATATTTGTAAAATGTTATATTTATACTCATGCTTGTTTCGGGATGCAATGGACGGGGATTTTGTCTGAATCCTGAATTTGCCTTGACTTGGTTAAGTGCTGGAAGGTTGTTGTCTGGTCTTGTGTCTGATTGTTCCTCCAAGGATTTGAGAATTGTATTGCAGTCATAGACATGTAGGATCAATGTGCATACTATCCCTGTGAGATAGACCAAATTAATAGTAACTATGGCCATATACATGCAAATGGTGATCTTGTCCCGGAGTCTCATGATTTATTGTGGGTTCATTAAAGGGGGTTCCCATCTGTGACCTTGTGGAAGGGTGTGACATTGGGCATTTGGGGGTGATTTAATATGAGGGGGCTTGTATGATCTTTCTGTATAATTTTGAGACCAATGAGACCAAGATTTACGACAGTTTCTACTATTTCCTTCAAAGGTTTTTAAGTTCTATGCCAGATGTGGCACCTTTACAATAATAAAAGCACAGTGGTTGTTGCCATTTATATACCTACGGCTCCTCGCAACATGAAAACGAGAGCGTGATCAGCAATTTCACAGGTTTTCTGCTGCAAATGTACGTATCCACTTATGGCGTCCTTGAACTTGTCGTAAGTAAATCCTGGATCCAGAGACATTTCATCAAATATTATAGAACACATCTTTTTAGGATCTCAGCTGTTAACCTGGAAAAGAAAAAAAAATAGAAATTTAGTAAATATTTTAGACGATAATTTGTACTATTATTAATGTATGGGATTTGAAAGTTTCGACAAGCGATCTCTGGCTAAACTAGAAAAATATTAATTAATTAATTAAGTTCAGTGTTGATTTTGACGGGAGGATGAAAATTTTACTCAGGAATCTGTAGCATTTAGGGCTTTGTTTCATAATTGATAAACAAATAACCTTCTCTTCCATGGTATAACGTCGCGCATTTTTCTTTCTCGTGCACAAATTAACTTGCATAGCAAGAAATTTTTTTGCATGTTGATTCATATTGGCAGTAAGCTTTTCCAGTGAATTCTGTCGATTAAATTTTAGGGCATCTTTTGTTCTCTTATGGAAGCTTAATTGCTTTTTAGCTTTTTTGTAAGCTTTTTATATTTTTTGGCACAATGGGGCCAATTCGCTGCCTTTGGCTATCAACCTTGTTCGGGAGGAGATGAGCGCGTATTGAAAACTTCATTATGACCTGTAAAGAAAAAAATACGACTGTTTTTTTTAAGGTTCCGTATCCAAAAAGTAAAAACTCAAAAAAAGGCTGTAGGTATGTCATGAACCATAATAGCTAAATGGTTGAAATTTTCACAGATGGTATATTTCCGTTGCCGCTATAACAACAAATACTAATACTAAAAACAAAATAAAACATTTTTTTAAGGGGGCTCCCATACAAATTGATTTTTGACATAAAACGCAATGATACCGCGATGTATTTTGACAACTCGCCCCATCTAGTGAAGGAGTGATAGACCCTTCGTGCGCGAGTTCGACTCGCACTTGACCGGTTTTTTTAAGTCTAGCTAAGTTAAAACACTGCAAATACATTTTTAAACACATAACAATGGCCATTAATATGACAGGAAAAAGAAAAAGTATTTTGACATGTCATAAATTGGAAATGTTTCACAGAACAAGATCAGTAGGCACTAGGGCATGCAATATCGGAAGGTTTTCAATCTCGGGACGATATCGATATTAAGAGCTCAATCCCGGGATCCCGGGATTGATACTGAGATTTTAGATATCGTTAAAAAAAGCGAATTTAATACAATAAAAATGTGTTAAATCTAAAATATTTAATATATTTAAGACTCTAGTGGTTTCATTACGTAAATAAGTTACCCCGAGGGCCGTCCACCCCATCATTTTGGAAATATGGCGGACAAATAGCCTAAACCCAAAAGTGTCTAAACTTTCGCGCCAAATTCTAGGCGCACCACTAAAATGTTTTTAGCAGAAAAAAATTGCATGCGAGCTTGTATAAAAAATAATTGTCTTAAAAATTGCAATGAATCACGTTACTTTTATTGTTTTAAACATTTTACCAATTCCCTACGCTTCTGAATCTTTACAGATCTCTTCCTCAGGGGTAGACTAATTTGGGTTTAATTTTAATAGTTCTATTCAATCATTCCATGAGGAAAAATATAGCTAAAAACCTTAATTTATACCCAAATAGTAAATTGCTCAAATCTCGATATCGGATCACTCAATCCCGGGATTATAATATCGAACTTTTGCGTCCGAGATCCCGGGATTACGATATCCCGGGATCCCGGGATTCATGCCCTAGTAGGCACTTGACTAGATAACTTGAAGTGGTCAGGTAAGTAAATAGATTCATCTGAAATGAACTCGTCAGATTTCTTCACCTGAAATGAAATCGTCAGATTTCACCGTTTTCCAGCTCTTCTGGACTAATTTGTGGTGATCTTCCCACAGAGAATTTTTGCTTCTGGTTTGTCAGACAGATCTGACGAACCCATGATTGATTAAAATTAAAGCTCAGTTGAATTCTGAATTCAGTTTTAGAGTTAAATTACCAGGGCCCCATGCAATTCATTTTTTCTTTAAAAAACTGCTATAACTTCTTAAGGGCGGCTTGCATAACGATTTGCTTAAACGATTTTAATTTGTATTTAGTTAAATAAGTTTAACCGACTAATCTTGTTTAACCTAAACGTTATTTTAGCTGTCTTGCACGAAAGACGTTTCGACGCTGTTTAGCTAATCTTGTTTAGTGCAACCGCTAAACGGCCTGCATTCCGTTCGACGCGCGAGCGTCATTCTCGCGTCAGTTCATCAAACTTTTGTCAAATTTTGACCACTTTACGTAAAACGGAGTATAAAGGACGCTACACACGTTTAGATTTCTCTAACGATTTATCGTTGCGATAAATCGCATGCGAGAAATCTAACGCCCCTAGTGCCTACACACGTTCAGTTTTATCAGTTGCCATTTCTTTTCGCTTGAAGTAGGTAACACGTATTATGACTTGATCGAATGAATAATTTTAATATTAATATTGATAATATTTTTCCACAAGCTGTTCTTAGGAGCCGATTTTATTGACAGAATTGCCCAAAAATGAGTAATTTACTACATTCTGGGATGCTATTCTGCTCATCATTTCGAAGGTTCTCCTAAGATTTTCACCGAGATTTTACTCGGGACTCTCAGCTTCCAAATAAAAAAAGAATTATCGAAATCGGACTTCATATGCCGGAGTACGGCGTAAAACAATCCCAGAAGATCAACTACTAGGTAAACTGTGGCAAAAACTGATAGCTCTTCAGTTTTATCTATGCGATTTCGATTTGATCGTCAGTTAAACTGTACAGTTCTCAGATTTGCTGACTTCCGTAGGGTACTTCCATACAGTAGGGTATATTGTACTATGTATAGGAGCTTCTTCAATAACAGGATATTCCGGATCTTCAGGAGGTACAACCTCATTTTGTGTTATTGCCAGGTTATGTAAGACAGCAGTAGCAATTATTATGCCTGGTATCCGATGTAAGTGGAGATTGATTCCTCGGGACAGGATTGGAAACCTCCTTTTCCAAATGCCAAAAGCTTGTTCAACATTCCTTGATTTTATTTGTGATTCTTGATAAAGTATTTCTCCTCTTGTATGTGGACTTCCATCGGGAAGTGGAGCCATCATATATTTCGTTTGAGCATAACCACTATCACCCAATAAATATTTATTTGGATATTTGCTTTGCACAAAATCTCTTTTTAATGCACAGTTATCCCAAATATTTGAGTCATGTGCCGCACCATGCCATCTTGCTACAATATCCAAAAATTTAAGATTAGCTGCTGCAACGCACTGTGTTTTTATTGAAAAAATACCCTTTTCGGTTCCGGTATACTTCTGCATTTTCTCATCCAGGTGACATAATTCGCACATGTGTGCAATCTATGGCTCCAATCACTCGAGGGAATTTGGCAATTTTATAAAAACTTGCTATCAAACTGCACAGGTCTTCTTCTGAACTTGGAAATTTTATGTACATAGACCTTAGACTTGCAATGGCATGTGTCACACGATGTACAATTCTACAAGCCGAAGACTCATGAAGTCCGATCATATCACCACATGTAATTAATTGGCTACCTGTTGCATAAAAGCGCAAGGTACATAGCAATTGGTTCATTGGAGTTACAGCAGTTACCCTGAAACAAATTCAAACATAACAACAATAAAATTGCAAATTAGGTACTACTTATCTACCGTTTATTAAGTACTAGCCAAGTAGATATTTCTTTATCTTCATTATTACATAGAAGAAAACAAAGTCGCTTCCCGCTGTCTGTCTGTCTGTATGTATGCTTACATCTTAAGGAAGATTTAAGTATATGTATAATTAACACATCCTGATCTCCTCCCGGGATCAGGAAATACGCGGGAAGAACCGCGGAGAGCAGCTAGTAAATCATTTTAGGAATTATTTATGTAGAAAATACATACATTCAGTCAATTAATTAATTAACGTACATACCTGCCTGTCCTCTGCTGTAGATGAATCCAATAAATCCATTTCCATAATATAGATAAATTCTTTCAAACTAAATCACAACGGAATCACCTTATCTGTACCACAAAACATAAAGTAATTCAGAAACAGCTGGCAATCCAAAATGGCGCTAAACTCATTTAAGGTCGCTAAACAGCCATTTTTGCGTGTTTAATTTTGACAGTTAGCTAAACATGTTTACGAGCTTAATTTTTGTTGTGCAAGATGCAAAACGCAATTAGTGGTTTAAATGCATTTAGTAGTTGCCTAAATACGATTAAGGATCGTTATGCAAGCCGCCCTAAAGTTGTAATATATTTTTACACTGGGCATTGTTTTTTCTACGTCCTTATCATCGATAAATTTTAGTTATTCTAATTTTTTTATCGCCTCCAGCTAAAACTCATGGTGCGCTGATCCCTCTCTATATGCTTGACGAAGCGGTTTTCCTTTGCTCACTTGGCTCATAAAAGCATATGTCCGTATGTCCGTCTGAAATTTTCTTTAAAGCAAAAATCAGTTACTGTGAAGGTGAAATTTATTCTGCTTTTAAATACTTATACGTCTTTGCCTCCTATTCGTTTGAATTTGTTCCAAATATTCATCATCACTACTCTCGCTGCTCGATGTAGGAACCATTTTTGTAATAAAAGACCTCAATACAGAACAAAACGCCTTCATAATTAAAAACACTATTTCCGAGACAGAAGGATAAGGCGCCTGTCGCAATTGCCGTACAATTTTACAAATATGTCAATATGTCACGACAATTCTATGTTTCATCAAGCAGAATTGTCAAGTTTTTCCCGACAAATTGTCACCTGTCGCACAAAAAGCTTTATGAAACAGAAAAACGCTGAGTGAGGTGAATTATAGTGCGTTTCATCTTTAAATTCCTATGCCGTCATGTTGGTATCAAAACAACAAAGTGCAAAATACAAAAAAAATCATGTGAATTAATGGAGATTCGTATATGAAGAATGAAGAACGAATCTTCCTGTATTCAAGGTTTAGGGTATAGCACATTCAAGATATTAAGGCAAGACTTTCTTGTTTTGCTACCAACATAACGGCATAGGAATTTAAAGACGAAACGCACTATACACCCCTCTGGTGACTACCAGCTACCAGCTACCAGTGACGTAGAAGCTTAATGCAGCCAGTACCTATTAATAAAAAAGGAGTTTATGAGGTTAAAATAATACTAAGAAAAACGCAGCTGATTCGCTTAATAAATTCATCATTTGGCATTACACGTACGTTCCTTGGTTTCGGGTTTAAACTTTAAGCACATGGTTCCTCTTATTAGCAGGTACAAGCAGAATGATTTCCGCGCACAAGCTTATAAGTTTTAACTAAAATGTTGTGCAAATGTTCCGTCTGGTAGGAACAATGGCTGAGCCAGTGATCGTGCGACCCTTCAGTGTTCGATGTTCACTTTTTTCAGTCGTTCCCTTTTTTTTTTTTTTTTTTTAACGAGGGGAATCTAATTTAGACCGTCAGGCCGCTCCCGGGGGAGAGCGGCCCGTTGTGTGGGGTCCCCCCGGCCAAGATGGTGTGCGGCCGAGGTATACCCACTAAACCCCTCGGTGTCCTACGCTCCGCAAAGTGTCGGGGCCAACGGTAACTGCGCTAGCAAAAGTCCGTCAGCCCCAACTGCGGGCGGCCTCGTCAGGCCTCCTCTCTGACCCTTAAAAGGGCCAACCCTCGCGAGAGGCGGCGTTGACACGCCGCCGCCATCTCGGGCTCATTGGTTGGCGACTGACCCCCCCGAGTCAGCCGCCAAGAGCCGGGTTAGGGCGGTAACTTCCGTTACCCGCCCGTTTTTGGAACTTTTGGGCCCATGAGTGCCGCGAAGCAACTCACGGGCCCGTTCCTCCTCTCGGCTTTGGTCAGGCAGTGTGCTCTGCCGCTTTGGTCAGGCAGTGTGCTCTGCCGGGCCCGGCCGGTTAAGGCAAGGCCCCCATCACCCACCGCGGGTCGCGTGGGAGTTGGGTTACCAGGCTTAAAAATGCAAAATCCTGTCTGACATGTCTAAAAATCCTGATTTTGAAAAAAAAAGTCCGGTCACGCACCTGTATTAAATAAAAATCATAGTATTTAAGTACGTTTTTATTTACTTATATTATTTAGACCCATATTTTTGGTTGCTAGCAACCGCATGCAAAAAGTTGTTTTTTCCAGCTATTTCGCAATAAAATTGTTCACACGTCACGTGTTTATAGTTATATTGCGTAAGCAATATGGCTCTCACTGACTCCACTGTAAGTCTATTTCTCTCTTTGGTCCACTGAGAAGTCATAAAAGAAAAGACCCTCTCCACATTTGCGTTGTGTGGCAAAATACTAAAGAAATATTGACAAATCTTCAGAAATTCTGAAACTCTTGAGCTGTCGTTAATTGTATTAAAAAAGATACACCATTGCTTTTCAGCGAGCTCGTCATAAAAATCGCTCTGCTTTGTGTTCAGAAAATTCTTAAGCAGGCAGAACTCTTCAAATAGTTTTGCGTCATCTACAGGAATTCCTTTGTCCCTCAAAAACACTAGAGCATCTGTGATTTTTTCAAATTGCAGATCCTCCTTTAAACACATCCATTCGAAGCATTTTAAGGATTGTAAGGGTGTTATCCAAAGGTTTATGTAGTTGATACATTCTTCGTACATTTGTTTTATTTCGCTATTTATCTTCGTTTGGTCAGCTGCGGTAATATTGTGTTTCTGAAAAAGCTCTCGTACTTTCAAAGGGATGAAATTTTGCTCGATTCTTTGATTGAGTGACTCTGTCGTTCCATTTAATGCACTGAGGACTTCGGCGATTGAGTTTTTCTCTTTTTCTAGCGAAGCAATCCGTTTGTGAAATATAGCCATTACAGAATGCAGATAGAACAAATATATCTCACTAGTTTCATTGTCGAAGAACTTTTTTATCAGAACAGGTACTTTTTCCGTCGTTATAAAATACTCCTTCAATGGCTCGTATAGTTTGAGAATCCTTTCTATAGCTGGAAAAAGACTAAGCCATCTTGTCTTGCTGTGATAAAGGAGTTTTTCATAGTTTATATCTATGTAGCTGCACAACTCTTTTAGATTTTCTGTTCTTATAGTGTATACCGAAAAATGATTGAAAATTTTCATCACTAACGATTCAACGTCAATGACTAACAAATCGGTTGCGTGGCGTATTGCATTATGTAAAATATGAGCAGGACATCCGACACCTACTATCTCTTGCTCCAGGTTCCGGTTCAAATGGGTGATAACGTTATTTCCCTCATTTCGTGTAACACCTCCAAAGTTGACATTAGCATTATTACCCGTAAAAGAAACACAATTACCTTTTAAATTGTATTTTTCAAGAGTTGCAAGTAGGTAATTTGCAATAGTAAGCGAAGTCTCATTTTCCAAGGATGTTAACTCAAGCATTTTGCTTTCCATGCCAGTCTTCCAATCAAAGTATTGAATGATTATCGGAAATATTTTATCAGCGTTGTGGTTACTGGCATCGGTTGACAATCCAAAAAATCCAATGTCTTCTAGTTTTTCAAGAATAATTTCGATAGTATACGGCGCAATGACATTATTTATAATAGCCTCTGTTTTGGTCCTTGCGCAGGCTAGATTTTTTGCCAAATCAGAATCATGAAATAGTTTTTTTAGAAACTGCGAAGTACAGTCCATACTTTTGTAAGATTGGTGGTGTTTAACTACATGAAAAGCAAGCGTGGCATCAACAGCACTACTTTTGTTACCTTTTTGGGTAATGAAAATATCAATCTTACTTGTACTAGCGCACAATCGGTTCTTCTTTAAGTGCTTTTCTGTTTTTAAATGTTTTTCTATGTCAGCTCCACCTTTGTATCCAATCGACACAAAACAATCACAAATAGTACACTTCACTTCTTGGTCATTTCTACCCTCAGTAAAAGAAGGATATTTAGATTTTAACACATCCGTGAATTTACAACGTTTTTTGTTTGCGGACGCCATTATTACAATGCGTGCGACGAGAAATAAACACAAATAGATTTGTTTACATTAATTTGCGGTCCGTGCGATGCAATTGTGCGAGGGAGGGTAGCGGGCGGGGTGCCGCGCCGCCCGCGCCCCACGCCGCGTCCGCACTTGCGGTGTGTGTGTTTGCGTTCCGGCACTTACGGGCTCAGTGCGTGCGGCACCCGTCGCTTGAGCGGGCGGGAGGACATGCAAGTATGACAAAAATCCGGTCTGACGTAAAATCCGGGCGGAGTCCGGTCTAACACGTAAAAATCCGGTCTAGACCGGCTTTATCCGGTCAGATGGTAACCCTACGGAGCCCCCCAACTACGTGCCCGGCCAATGAAGGCAAGGCACCCACCTCCAATTATGGCGGGGGTATACTCCGCACACACCAAAAGAGTGTGTGCGAAGTATACCCGCCCGGTGCGCCTTTTCGCTTCACCGCCCAACATAGCTGGATTGCTATGGTGAGCGGTTACTGAGCCCTCTCACCACGGCAAGGTGGACGCACGACGAGAGGGTTCAGTCGTTCCCTTTCCACAGTAACCATAAGCGCAACCCAAGCCATGTTTCCAACTGTAACTATCGTGACAATAGGTACTTTAACGGAAAATAAAATAATTATTTTTCGTAACAAACAGTCTTCAATCGGTATATTTTTTTGGTAAATTATATCAACTAGCCTTCGTCTACCTATATCAACGACTAGCTGCTTCCCGCGGTTTCACCCGCTCATCACATTTCATCACAAGTCCCGATCCCGTGGGAATATCGGGATCAAAAGTAGCCTATAGCATTCCTCAATAAATGGACTATCCAACACTAAAAGATTTTTTCAAATCGTACCACCGGTTCCTAAGATTAGTCCGTTCAAACTAACAAACTCTTCTGCTTTATTGAGGGAAAATAATATCTTTAATTAAAGAATACAAAAAATAAAACCCACAAAAGAAATATTACATTAAGAAGACCCATAAAATTTATATCCAGTTTCTACCGGTATAAAATCAACTTCAATCCATGATCCACCCCTTGCGGTCTCCCACTTCTTAGTCCCTGTTAGGAGAAGCTTATTATCGTCCTTGCTTTCCATCAAGGTATCTTTAGTCTTCTTTAAAGCAAATTGTAATTGGATGGGATCACCACTGAAACTGTGAGATGCCTTACCAGTAGATAGATAGTTTAGAAATTCTTGCGTGAATGTCCGCTTCCTATAACCGGAAAAGGATGGTCTACTAGTAGCACATGGGTCGACATTACCTAAGCTCTTCGTAAGCAAAGATTGAGCCATTTTACTCACGTACCTGAAGCTTATCAGGGGAATTAATTTTTTATCTTGGGTTCCTCTCTTTGCAAAAACCTTGTTCAGATCTTTTCTCTGATGCCATTTGGAACCCTTAGTAGTAATGGAGGAAAGAAAACCTAAATCATCCAAGTAAGTTCCAAATATAGCGTGAAATAAAACCTCACTGGCATTTTCAGCAGTGTCTTCAGTTTTCATCAACACCTTCATCCCATTGTAAACCCATATGGTGTATAATTTCATCATTTCTGCCCCTGAAAAACTCCATTTCACTCCTTCTCTATTTTTCCAGAGGAAATATACCATAAGCAGGGGAAAATAAATCTTTTGTGTGTACCTGCTAGTGGTTAACAGTAGGATGTCTCCCAATTCCTTTAAAATACCAGCTGCTGATCCTGGGCTTCTGCTATCCCTCAGAAAAGTAGTGATTTCCTGTGCCATGGGCAACATCTGGATACTGTATTGTAATGCATTTGATAGCTTATTGTAATATTTATCCTCCATTACCAGTAGCAAAGCTTGAGTGAGAGGTCCTAAACTCCGAAGCACTCCTGTTCTTCTCTCAGGGGCAAAAGTAATTCCTTGTAAAAGTGGAATGTGATGGTTAGAGAGTCCGTATTGGGAAATGTTGTGAGTGCGTTCACGTTCAGTAGGAATCCAAGAGACAGAAGCACCTGTTGCGTCCCTCTTAACCCCTTTCTTAGCAACTGAAAGTCTCACTTTGAATCGTGTCACCCCAGTTCTGACTTCATCAAAAGAAGCTTTAAACAAAGTCATAATTTCAACAATTGGGGTGGCAACGAGGAAATTAAGGGAAATCTTTTTAGCTTTTATTTTAGTAACAATAGAAGCTACTGTTACTTCAACACCATCTATGGCACCTTTGTAAGCCAAATATTTGGAATGTCCTGTCGGATCATTAGCTTCCTTTCTTAAACAGGTGAAAACTGTCATTAACATTCCTGAAATATCATCAGAAATCTCCATATCGATAATTTTATTAAACAAATTTTCTTTTATCCCTGCAGACTTTACAGCTACCTCATCAATAATTATGTCTACTATGGACATCAACTTCTCAATTTCTGCATCACGCTCCTTCAATCTATTTTCCTGCTCAGTATCAATATCCATAGAGGGAACCTGTTCAGATGTAGAAGCCATTTCACCAAATCAAATTATTGATAACTATCTGTTACTGCTGTAATTTAAAAGCTTAGCTGTAATTTAAAATTTTATAATATTAGTATAGAAGATAGAAAACACTGAATATCCCATGCATTCGAACCGTGGTGAGTCCTAGGACATGTCGGTTTCCTTATGATGTTTTCCTTCACTGTAATTTATTTTTTATTTTTATTTCTTAACCTAGTACTTTTATATTTGTTGTATGCCATTATTTGAGGAATCCCCATTTTAATACATATATTTCCGCTATATCTCCTCTCAGAATTTTATTAATTATATTGCACCAGTTATGGATTTGCATTCTTATTATTAACTTTAAAAAATATTCTACTACTTCATGGCTCGTGCAACCCAGCCAAGAAAGATCATGGTTTATTAATATATTATTTTTTAATTCTTTACCAACATTTTTAATGTGCGCACATTTATTTAAATAAGTATGTATATAATCAGATATATCTCTATATAGTATAAGTAAACGCTTTGAAGGATAGGCCAAGTTGCTATTTTTTAATCTTTTGTATTCTCTATGAACTATCCAATCATGAAAATTTTCTTTTTCAGTCACTATGTATGCTTCCTGACACCTTTTGCAATTACATTTTTTTGTTAGTTTTCTGCACAGGTAACCAGCTACGTAAGCCGAGCTGTGAACACATACTCTTTTATCAATAGCAGTTGTGACGCTAATTGTGCTTGTTAGGGCCGTCTCTGGTGACTTTGATGTTAAGGAAAACGTAGCAGGCATGATATTAAAATCTACCGGCACATTTTCTTTATCATCAACTTCGGTTTCAGTTAATAAATTAAAATAATTTATTAAAGTTTGACCATCATCTTCTTCACAGTTGGCGTATACACTGTGAGGACCCATAACATTGGAAATTATTAAAGACTAGCAGCTCCCCGCGGTTTCACCCGCATTAGTCCCGATCCCGTGGGAATATCGGGATCAAAAGTAGCCTATAGCCTTCCTCAATAAATGGACTATCCAACACCGAAAGAATTTTTCAAATCGGACCAGTGGTTCCTGAGATTAGCGCGTTCAAACAAAGAAACAAACAAACTCTTCCGCTTTATAATAGTAATAGATTTAAATGCATTAACAAATGTGTAGGTGTCGGGATTAACATTTCTGTAATTTATAGCTCTAATTCGTCCAAAAAAAATTTCGAGTGGATCTTGATTAATAGTTCGTGGATATATTTATTTTACATCATATTTATCAAATAGCAACTTGGCTATTCTTTCGAAACTCTCCAAAGTTGTTACCCAACCATCTAGAGATGGCACTCTTACGTAGTATTCTTTTTTGTCGGTAATCGCTCTCTTACTGGCTGAGTCCACAAACCTCATATTTTTTAAAGTTTTAATAGCTTCCCCCCAAAATGCGAAATGCTCGGAGTCTTGTTTTATTGGCCCTCTCATTTTTCCTATAATATTTGTTCGTTTTGAGCCATTGACGCTGTCAAAAAAAAAGTTTATCGAAGAATTCTTCCACTTCGCCAGTCGTCCTCATTGATCGGCTAGCTTGTTGCCCACCCACAGTGGTACCTAAAAACAGAAAATATTATATTTTAATAATTTTATCCAAATCCTTAGTCAATAATGATTATATTTGTTAATATTTTATGCATTGCATTCATTGAGAAAATGTAAAGACCAACAATTCTCTTCTCTTCTTCTCTATCTCTACATATCTCTTCTCTGCATATTATAAATGTGCACAGAAACTGTGGCCATTCATAACATCCATAATAGACCGAGATTCCAGAAGTGGCAGACATCACGTATTTTCTGACGAACGAAATGTGGTCGATTGAGTAGTGTTAGTATGAACTAAGAACGCATGCCTACTTGCTAGCCTGCTGCGACGGCCAATTCTGAGATATCAGGTCATCAAGATACATAAAAAAATTACTTACCTCACGTTAATTCTCCGAGCTGATTTTCACGTATATTCAAGGTAATGTACTTAAAAATAAGTCGCCAATACTCCCATTCACTTTCCGTCGGCCGTATTGCTTTGCAGTCGCTCCCAACATAATTACTCGACTTTACGTAAATTCTGATGCTCCATTTTTATATATGTCCACCAGACAACTATTTTAAAACCTTTTACGAGGAGACAGACCGATCCAAGGGGCCAATCATCCCCTTAACTCCCTAATGCCCTCGCGCTCCTAACCAAAGAGGCATTAAAATTGAGTTTAGGGGGTAATTGGCCACTTTTTTTGGTGTTTCAGTTAAACTGCAACACCGAGTTGGAGTTCAACTCGGCTTGTAACTCCCCATATTAAAGCATTTAAAGCATTTTTTCAAAAAGCAGTCTTGAGATCATTCCAAATTTCAAAAGGGTTCTCATTTAATCTGCCTGCTGGGCAACGTAAGTAAATAGATTCATTTGAAATCGTCAGATTTCTTCATCTGAAATGAAATCGCCAGATTTCTTCATATGAAATCGTCAGATTTCACCGTTTTCCAGCTCTTCTGGACTAATTTGTGGTGATCTTCCCACAGATAATTTTTTTCTTCTGGTTTGTCAGACAGATCTGACAAATTCCACAGACTCATTTTGTACTCTACTTTTCATCATTTTTTTGATTTTCGAAACAGCAAAGGAGCAATCAAGTGGGTCAGTGAAATGCATTTTCTCAAACCTGGGGTCCAAGATTGTGGCTTGGACCCCAGGGTCCAAGGAGTTACTCTCTCTATAACACCCATTCTTTTGTCAACTTCTTTCAGGATCAATGACTGCAATTCTTGGGCAAGAGATTCTTCGACTTTAATAGGTTTAGTTTTTAAAAGAAGACAATTGATAAGTGGTATTACTTTGCTGCTAGTGCAGTACTTATAACCTGGCACTTCCTTAGTCGCAGCTTCAATCGGCCGCAGAATTGGTAAAACCGAAGAAAGAATAGATAATTCTGACGCAGTTAGCATCGGTGGCGGATTTTTATGACGAATGATTATATTATTGACTACGCTGCGAAGCTCCAAAATTCGCTCGGTCACACAATAAAAATGCGATTGAGTATTTCATACGTATGAATATTCATTCGCGGGCTTGCACTGCAGGATGGGTTAAATACAAGATTGATAAAATTTCACAGTGGCAGTGTCAATAATGAAGACGACTCGGCAGACCAAGTAATATCAATACATACAGTTTTTGAAAAATTAAATGAGAATGAGTCAAGTCGTTCAGCAACACATAATGTGCAGAATGTTCTTGAGGAAGCCCGCCGAGAACGGTCTGAAACTGTGACTGTGAAATTTTTATCAATCTTGTGTTTAGTAATGATTTAAATGTGCAACTGAAGTTTTGGGCAGTTAGGGCCATTGTTTCGGTAATTGTAAGCCCTTACCTGCCCAAAATAAAACAACTCAGTTGAATTCTGAATTCAGTTTCAGAGTTAAAATATCTGGGCCTCATGGAATTTAGTTTGTTTTCTTTAAAAAACTGCTATAACGTTAAAGTTATAGTTGTAAAATATTTTTACACTGGGCATTGTTTTTTCTAAGTCCATATCATCGAAAAATTTTAGTTTTTCTAATTTTTTTATCGCCTCCAGCAAGAACTCATGGTGTGCTGATCCCTCTCTTAACTGCTGACGAAGCGGTTTTCTTTTGCTCACTTGACTCATTGTTGTAGTTCCATTTATGCTGTCATACAGTTTGTCCATGAAAATAACAGTTTCAGCCGTGTTTCGGAGGGTTAATTCCACATTACGTAGAATATGGCGTCGGACCATTGCATACATATAATACCAATGGATTAGCAGGTTCATACGTCTTTTTCATCCGCATTATATTTAATGCTTTCAAATAAAAGCATATGTCCGTATGTCCGTCTGAAATTTTCTTTAAAGCAGAAATCAGTTACTGTGAAGGTGAAATTTATTCTGCTTTTAAATACTTATACGTCTTTGCCTCCTACTCGTTTGAATTTGTTCCAAATATTCATCATCACTACTCTCGCTGCTCGATGTAGGAACCATTTTTGTAATAAAAGACCTCAATACAGAACAAAACACTTTAACGCCTTCATAATTCAAAACACTATTTCCAAGACAGAAGGGTAAGGCGCCTGTCGCAATGGGGTTAGAAACTAAAAGGTCGAGGCAGGTGGCGCTAGTATAGCACGGCCAGATGCCGCCAAACTTCAACTGTGATTGCATGTGTCTTTAGCAATTTTATGAATTAAAATGTATTCAACGTGGAGTATAATCCAAATAAAAGGGGAGCTGAGAAAAAGGAATGCGTCTACTAGCGGAAAAAAAGCTGTTTTGATTGAAAGGTTAGTAAAAAAGTGCATTTTAGTGTTTGTTTGTTATTGTTTACAAAAAGGCTTTGTACTGATTTATATCTTGGAAATATGTAAAAACCCTTTTGTAAAAAGTACCTACATGTTGAGATAAGTATACGTGCTTATTTTCGGGGTCGTACGACTTGTAATTTTTATGATTTTATTAAAAATAAGTCTTTGTTTACAAATGGTTGACAAGGGTATTTTTTCATGAATTTTCTATGTTTTTGTTTTAGGCTAGAGGCGTACGATAGAAACAGTATTATTGGAGTCGAAGAGGAACTCGATGACGAAATTCCTGAGTTTCCTGATATAAGTCACTTTGGAGATGTTAACGCTAGCACCAATTTACCACCGCTCGGCTGTCCAAACACCACATCCAAGAGTTTGCGGAGAGGTTTCAAGTACCTACCACCCAAAGGTCGTCTGTTATATGAAAGCAGAAGTTTGGTTACTCTTCGTGTTGCCTTTGAAGGAAACTATGCCTACTTTCATGTGCAATGCAAAGCACAAATGAAGAAACTACTTTACATAGTTTTATTGAAAATAGATTGAAATGGCACTATAGAAGTCAGTTATTGTGAATGTGCCGCTGGAAGTGGTTTGTAGGCACATTGTAAGCACATCTGTTTGTGTAAAGTTTGGTGTAAATCTGTTGCCCGGTCCGGCCTAGCTGACGGACACGATCTAAGCATAGTTAATAATAACTATTAGTCTAACTTTGCTATCTAGCTAGAGTCTGTGTACACAGGAACGTTTTGATACCTTTTTTAATTTTAGATTTTGATAAGACAGTAGTTTCACAGTATAACTTTTTAACACATTAGAATGACAAATCACAAAAACATCTCAGTCAATCCTGAAGAAGAGACATGTAAAGGTCTCAAAACGTTGAGCGTTGAAACAATGCCTTAAGTAATAAAATAAACACCATGTGATTATAACCGAAAAATGTCTTTAATTTATAAGTAAAATTTCCTTCATTTCATAATATTTTCTCTAAAGTTGCAGCATTTATTATTTTCGGTTTGTATTCTGCTAGGTCCAGGTGCTGTATCTAAGCACTGTCTCCTTCTGCTTCTTTCTAGACGTCTGTTTAACCGTTATTGGTCTTCTGGCTTTATTTCGGTAATTACTTTGGTAAAAGAAAATATAGAAGGAACTGCTGTTTTCCTCAATACTTTTTATTTATTTTCATCACCTGAATGAATGAGAAAATGTGGATAAGGTAAGATAAGGACCCTAATTTACACAAAGCTTGGCATGAGAGAAACGTCTGTGATGATCACTGATCGATGATCATTGATGATAGGTGGAAAATACTGTAAAAACTAAGGAATGGTCTATTCCTAAGAGAATATACATTCTCATACAGACTATCGTTACAATAGTAAACTATTATAACCTTCGATCAATAGGTAGGTATCTACACTAGTAGTTTTAAGAAAGGAAACGTCTTACCTGTGTAGGAATTTCTCTCAAAAAAATCATTAGGTTTAAAATGGGGAGCACATAACCTTAAATAGTTACTAGGTCGATTTTTCTCCTCATAGCTTTTATCCACTGTTTTTTTCTTTTGGCATCTTTGGGGAATAAATGATTTGCTATGTTTTTGCAATCCACAGCTGAACAAAGCGTCATTTTGTAAAATTATCTCAAAATAACCATGTTTGTTTACGAAAAAACTATGAAGGTGTCAAATAAAGTCAGACGTGCTACAGTAGCGCCCTCTGAAGTGAGCAAATGGCAGTTTTAAACCTCATTGTATAATTTTACAAATATGTCAATATGTCACGAAAATTCTATGTTTCATAAAGCAGAATTGTCAAGTTTTTCCCGACAAATTGTCACCTGTCACCTGTCGCACAAAATGTTTTATGAAACAAAAAAACGCTGAGCTACAGCTACCAGTGACGTAGAAGCTGCCAGTACCTATTAATAAAAAAGGAGTATATGAGGTTAAAAAAATACTAAGAAAAACTCAGCTGATTCGCTAAATAAATACATCATTTGGCATTACATTACACGTACGTTCCTTGGTTTCGGGTTTAAACTTTAAGCACATGGTTCCTCTTATTAGCAGGTACAAGCAGAATGATATCCGCGCACAAGCTTATAAGATTTAACGAAAGCGTTGTGCAAATGTTGCGTCTGGTAGGAACAATGGCTGAGCCAGTGATCGTGCGACCCTTCGGCGTTCGATGTTCACTTTTTTCAGTCGTTCCCTTTCCACAGTAACCATAAGCGCAACCTAAGCCATGTTACCAACTGTAACTATCGTGACAATAGGTTCTTTAACGGAAAATAAAATCACATGTTCACGTTATTTTCACGAGTCGTCTTCCTTCACAATTGATACTGGCACTGTGAAATTTTATTAATCTTGTATTTAGTTATGATTTGAATGTGCAACTGAAGTTATGACAGTTAGAGTCATTGATTCGATAGTTACCCTTGGGCCTTACCTACCCAAAAAAGATTCATTTCCGTTGAATTTTGAATTCAGTTTTTCTAGACCCTGCTTGGTCTGGCATTGGTTCCACACGAACGAGTCGTGAGATGCTCCTCCATAAGACGCATCAACATGATTTATCATAATTATGATTAGCATCACATATCTAATACCAGTAGATATGTGCTGTGGATGCGGCTGTCCCAGCATAACCATTCACACGTGCTGCACCAAGATTTGCTAAGAACAATTTGCACCTTGGGCACGCAGGCCAACCATGGGAGCTGCGCATCCACGCGGACGTGCCTAGTGAAGTATACTTCGTGCCGTTCTGTAAATAAACTACTATATGTAGTCAATGTGATAACCGTTATACGTTTAGTATCATCGGTCTATGAAGCCCCTGGCACCTTTGAAAGATAGATCCCTTTTCAATAACGATTTCACTCCCTAAGTGTGAAGTGGACAAAGTTTTTACTTATTGTACTTTTTAATATTACTTATACGGACCCCGGGCTCTCGAGAGGGATGCAACCGGGAACATCGCTCGGATGATGATGGACTTTAGTTACTAATTGAACATTAAAAGAATGATAATGTTTTCTATTATAATATGCCTCCTCGTGATCAGAGGCCCTAATAATGCCAACATGGAAGCCGGGAAACTGAACTTCCCATCAATCTGAAATGGTTAAAATCAAATTGTAGCTTTCTAAACATAGTTTGGTTTCGGATTTGGGAGGTATTATTTGTTTTATTAATGCGATACGTCTCATACCTTAATGAAATCCTATTTTACCTTGGCATTGGAGTGCCCAAGTATGTTTTTTTTGGAGCGGGAAATTCTTGCAGCCTTCGGGTGCAGGTTTTAAATAAAAGCAATATTTCGTTGCTGACCATATTTTCAACGCCTACGCCTAGTTTGTTAGTGCTCGTTCACGTTGACTCGCGTGATTGCGTGATGACTCGGTGAGTTTAAAAAATAATTAATTTTCGTAGTAAATTATAATTTTAATCAGAAAGTTTAATTTCCATAATTTGATGTGTTATATTCGTAAGTATTGTAACCACGATAATCCTGAGTCGTAACAACATTCATTTCGTTCATTATAACTTCTGTAATTTTGTTTCTAGTTCGCAATTTTTGCATAGGAGATAATTCTTTCATGTACGGCAACAGACTTTTGAAAAATAACAGATCTTTGCAATCACGTGGAAATTAAAAAAGTAGGTATACATTGAGATTTGACTGTCAATGTTACTCTTATTAATCAAAGTTAAGCTGATTGACTGTAACCACCGACATCATTAGTAAAGCATCGCAAATGTTTTGTTATTATTTTCTTAGTTACAGCATTTTGAAGCTGTAACTTTTCAGCAAACTTCTTAATGATAAATAATATTTGAGTCTCCGCCTTGAAGTTTCAAGTTTCTTTGAGTTCAATGAATCAAATCAAATAGTATCTGACAACTAAACCAACGCTACTTGGACAGTGGGAATTTTGAATTCATTGCACAATTCGCTTTTTTGGTGTTCGAGAAATAGTGTTACTTCATTGCGAAGTTTAAATAATCTTTCCAGTATATTTCCCTTTCAGAGCAAGCTCACCTCTGTGTGAAACAATAATGATTTATGCTAGGTTCCCAAATCTTCACAAAACGCCTTGAAAAGTCGTGTATTTAACGCACTCCTTTTGATGGAATTTTACTACATTCAACATTACATTTCGACTCATATCCACGGCACAGTTAAAAAAATATTCGCCAACAAATTTTGCAATGATCCTGTTAAAAGACTCAACTCTATTGCTGTCACTATCGTGCATAAGACTTCGGGCTTTACACGCGACAGCGTAGACTAAGTATAAAGTTAATCCTATGCCATATAACACAAATTTTCAAAGTCAAAGGCAAAACTTCACTGTTATCTGGCCATTCACTATTTCTAACAACGATTGCTATAGTGTTTTTATAGCCGCTGCCGAGCCTCTAATTTTATTTGTTTTTCCAGGATGATGATCAAAGCCTATTTCATAAGCTGAAACTTCATCCTCTTATGGCTGGCTCGGATAAGTATGTTATGGTAGGGTTAAATGGTCAGCGAAGGCACAGAGCGGAAATAGTTGTTTTGACGAAATGCGAGTTTGATTTTAGGCCTAGATTTTGTATGCTGAACCTGATCTTTCCGCAGGTTAACATTTGTTTATTTCTTCAATATTATTCTCGAATCGACTTCCATTTTTGTCGATTTGAATCTTCAACATTTTTGTCGAATCCTATTGTCAATTTTATTCCCGAATCGACTTCCATTTTTGTCGATTCGTATCCTCAATATTATTCCTGAATCGACTTCCATTTTTGTCGATTCGTTTCCACAATATTATTTCCGAATCGATTTCTATTCTTGTCGATTCGTATCCTCAATATTATTCCCGAATCCACTTCCATTTTTGTCGATTCGTTTCCACAATATTATTCCCGAATCGATTTCTATTCTTGTCGATTCGTATCCTCAATATTATTCCCGTATCGAATTCCATTGTCGATTCGTATCCTCAATATTATTCCCGAATCCACTTCCATTTTTAACGATTCGTTTCCACAATATTATTCCCGAATCGATTTCTATTCTTGTCGATTCGTATCCTCAATATTATTCCCGTATCGAATTCCATTGTCGATTCGTATCCTCAATATTATTCCCGAATCGACTTCCATTTTTGTCGGTTCGTATCCACATTATTATTCCCGAATTGAATTCCATTTACGTCAATACGTTCTTGCATCTCGATCCTATCACCGAACTATAAACCAAAATATGCGGTAAACTCTTTGTTCACGCCCTTATGCGTTTTTAAAATGAGGGTAGTAAAAACTAAATAGATGCCGGCGAGCCGAGAAGCTGTCAGCGTCACTTACGGTAATAGTCTCGGCGAGCATATACACGCTTATTGTTTTTCGCCTCGAATAATCTAATTCGGACGTACTTACAGTGCTAGATCTTATTAGTGCTTTATAGTGAGTGAGGTGATACCTAAGTCAACCTTGGAAGACTATTGTGCTATTGAAATCCCCGGTACCGGAAGGATAACACAACGTGGACATTGAAGGTTAGTTGGCTTTCTATTGTGTTTTTCTACCTATTTAAATGTGTAAGGGTTATTTCAGGGGTGCAGTTCTGTCTTCTACAATCTAATTAATCTTATTCCAACGAAAGTTGGTGGTCCTTCATATCTAATAGATCTTTTTTATCTAATTATTTTTACTAACCTCAGCGACCTATCGAAGTCGAGTGGAAAGTTACCCCACATTGTTTGGCCTTCGGAGCCGGATTATCTTAAAATCTCTTAAAATATTATAAAAATCTTCTTATTTTCTTACAAGCCGTGCTTGTAAACACCCTTACCTTAATTAAATACGTACTACGTTCACATAATCTAACTAAATCGCTTAAGTTTTGGTTACGAAAAACCTGTTCATTTAACGTAATCAAAATGGCGAATAAACGTGAACAAGATGCAGTGCGTACATTAAGCAGATGTATCGCTCAAAAACAAATAATATTCAGTAAAATGCAGGAGGTGTACGATTTGTCTAAAAAACTTGAAACGGATTTAACTGTTAAGGAGATGTTTGTTTTACGTGCCTCAGAGATATCGTCACTTCGTAGAAACTACGAAGAGATTTGTGTAGAAACTTATATGGCTCAAAGAATAACAGAACCTAATATAGAATATTCTTCCGATGAGCTAAAAACATTCGATGAATTATATTTCTATGTAAAAATTATTGCGTCTAAGTACCAAATTCCTACAGTCGATCAAAGCGCATCTAATGCGAAGTCCGAGAAACGCCCGAGTGCGAGCGGGACAGACTATAGGGCGAGGTTAAAACCGCTTGAACTATTTACATTCGATGGAAACATTGAAAATTTTATGACATTCTTTGAAACATTTTGCTCTTTGGTGCATGATCAGACAGACATACCTAAAATAGACAAGTATCACTACCTCTTAAGTTGTACTAAAGGTTCTGCGCAAAACATTGTCAAAAGCATGCCAGTCACGGCAAGTAATTATGACGTCGTGTGGGCTGCGCTGGTAGATAAATACCATGACAAAAGAACGCTTGCTGGTAATTACTTAGATAAAATGCTTGATTTCTCCCCTATAAAAACTGAGACTCCCGCCAATTTAAATCAATTCCTTGAAATATTTAACCATTCTTATAAGGCAATTGAAAATCTAAATATTGACAAGCTCTCAGGTTTTCTTTTTTGTCATATTGCTTTGAGGGCACTAGATTCTAATACTAGGAAGTCATTTGAACAAAGTATTGACCAAACTGAAATACCTACTTACGAAGACTTGATCACACACATACAAAATCAGATAAAAATACTAAATCATTCTCAGTACTATATTCATAAATCATCTAACGTACCTAATTATCAAAATAAAAACAACTATAATAATAACAAAAAATCTAATGAAAATTACTTACGAAAATCTTATAATAATTTGTCCGAATCAAAACAAAGTTCAAATAAGTTTGTTTGTTTGCATTGCAACAAAAATCATCTGATTTATCGTTGTTTTGAGTTTCGCAAAATGACACCTGAGCAAAGGGTCATCCGTGTGAACCAATTGAAGCTGTGTAAAAACTGCTTACGTAATACACACGTAACAGCTGATTGTAAGAGTGACGTCACTTGTTTCCTATGTAATAAGTCTCATCATTTACTGGTTCACGTGACCCCGAGTAGGCAGGCAAGCCCCTTACCGGAATCTAACCAACATACTCGTAAAGAAACTCATAACAACTCGTCTATGTTATTTAGCGAGACCGATAAAGCTCAGGTAGTTTTGCTAAGTACTGCCATTGTAAACATAACAGATGCATTCGGTAATCAACAACAATGTCGTGCGTTAATTGATAGTGGAGCTCAGTCGAATTTTATCACAACAGCTTGTTTGCAAAGGCTAGGGTTGTCACAAAGTAAATGTCCTCTTAATATTTTCGGTTTATCGGGAAATAAGGTCAAAACTCAAGGTATGACGTCATGTACCATTAAACCACGCCATTGTGATAGGCCTACCTTCGAAATTGATGCAATTATTCTTTCTAAAATAACATCTGATTTACCTACAATCGAAATACCTGAAAGCGTTTCACTAAAATATAAAAACTTAGTATTGGCCGATCCTTATTTTTACAAAAGATCTCCTGTTGACATTATCTTAGCTGGGGACGTTTTTCCTCACATTTTTGACGGCGATAAGCTTAATTTTGGTTCCACATGGCCCATTGCACTAAATAGTGTATTTGGCTATATTCTAAGTGGAAAGGTGGAGGTACCGTGTGCTTCCATACAGCAATCTAATAATAATTCTGCACTATGCTGCAATATGATATCTTATACAACTCAAAGTGAATCTCTCGACACACAACTTAAAGCTTTCTGGGAAATAGAGGAGGTACCGTGTGCCAACCCTATTAGTCCAGAAGACAAAATGGCTGAAGAGATATTTACTAAAAAACATTATCGCACTTCAAGCGGTAGATATGTTTCACCTATTCTCTTAAACCCTTACGGCACTGCCCTAGGGGAATCTTATAATATAGCTATGCGTAGGTATTTATATTTAGAACGTCGCTTATCAAAGATGGCTTCGTTAAAAGCTGCATATTCTGATTTTATGATTGAATACGAAAGATTAGGTCATATGCGTATTTACACCGGTTCGGAGCCGAGTAAGTACATAATACCTTATCAATGTATTGTACGCGACTCAATAAGTACTCCGGTGCGTGTGGTATTTGACGGTAGTTGTTCCACGTCAAATGGTACCTCGTTGAATGATATTTTACTAACGGGACCGAAATTACACCCAGATATTTTAAAAATTCTTTTAAATTTTAGATTATACGACGTATGCTTTTCTAGCGATATTTCTAAAATGTATAGGCAGACGTTAATTGATCCCGTGGAGTGTGCATATCAACATATCTTATGGAGAAAAAATGAATTGGAACCTGTTAAAACTTATGAATTACTTACAAATACCTACGGATTACGCAGTGCACCATTTATTGCTATTCGTACATTACACCAGCTGGCATCTGATGAAAAAGATAGATACCCGCGAGCTGCATCAGTCTTATTAAATGGATTTTGGGTCGATGACCTGTTGTGGTCTACTCAGAATGTATCTGAAGCCTGCGAGTTGCGGGACGAACTTATGGCCCTGCTAAAGTTAGGCGGGTTCGACTTACGAAAGTGGAAAAGTAACTCGAGCGAATTCCTTCGTGACGTCGATCCCAGTCATGTTGTTGACATGAATCTTACAAATAATACTGGTGACTCATCGACATCGTTAAAGGTGTTAGGCTTGCATTTCTCGCCTATTGGTGATTACTTTTACTTTAAATACAATTTTAAAGATGACACACTCACAAAGAGATCTATTCTAAAATTATTAGCTAGTATCTATGACCCAATTGGTTTTCTATCGCCCTGCATTTTCGTAGCTAAATGTATTATGCAGGACGTATGGAAACAAAATCTCGCCTGGGACGAACCGCTTCCGGTTGAATTGCGTGATAAATGGGTAACCTTTATAGAATCATTGTCGTGCATATCGTCAATTCGTATTGAAAGACATTTACTTATACCACAATTTCGTGACGTGTACATAATCGCAATGTGTGATGCGTCGAGTCGGGGTTACGGTGCGAGTATATATATATACGAAGTGTAGATGCAGGTGGACAGGTCAAGGTCAGGCTACTTGCGAGTAAAACTAAAGTTGCGCCGATAAAGCCCACATCTATACCCAGATTAGAGCTAATGGGTACTGTGTTGTTATCAAAACTTATCTTATTTACAAAACAAAATTTAAAAAATCTTAATTATAAACTAATTGCTTTAACTGATTCGAGCGTTGTGCTCGCGTGGCTACAAACGTCACCTTACAAATTAAAAACGTACGTATCAAGCCGTGTAGCCCAGGTAGTTGAAATCATTCCATCTAATTGCTGGTTTCACATTCGATCTGAGAATAATATAGCGGACACCTGCTCCCGCGGATTAATGCCCGCTCAGTTCGTAGACGCATCTAAGCGTTGGCTACACGGCCCCGACTGGTTACTTGATGATCCCCAGAGGTGGCCAATCAGTACTTTTTATGTAAAAAATGAAAAGGATATTCTAGAACTCAAATCTAATATAGATACCTTTTCTTTTACCGCTCAAAGCGTGGAATCTAACAGCTTTGAACAAAACTTATCACGAATATCGTCATTTCGCACACTACAGCGAACTATAGCTTGGTGTTTGCGTTTTATATCTAATTGTAAACAAACTAAAGGTACTCGCTATGTCGGTATACTTACGACTAGTGAACTTAAGAGGTCACATGACACAACAATTAAATTTTATCAAAATAAATATTTTTCTCATGAAATAAATCTTATACTACAAAATAAATTAGTATCATCCCTTCGTAAATTATCACCCTTTATCGATACACAAGGTCTCGTAAGGGTGGGGGGTCGATTATCTCAGTCAAACCTACCCTATGATACAAAATATCCTGTGTTGATACCTAAAAACTGTCATGTGACAAATATTCTAATTGAATTTTATCATAAAAAGTATCTACATGTAGGACCGAGAACCCTACAAGGCATTTTGTGCAAAAACTATTGGATAATCAATGCCCGGGGCAAAATTCGATCAATTTTGTCTAAATGTATAACTTGTTTTAAGTGTAGTCCGACTGCAAAGCAGCCAGCCATGGGTCCGCTCCCAGCCGAGCGACTGATACCGGGTAAAGTTTTTGATAAAACTGGTTGTGACATCGGAGGTCCTTTTCTTATAAAAAGCAGTCTGTTGAGAAATGCAAAAAATACTAAATGTTATATGTGTCTATTTATATGTTTCTCAACAAAGGCGGTGCATGTAGAAATTCTAACTAGTTTATCTACGGATTGTTTTCTTGCTACTTTGGATAGGTTCGTAGCACGACGCGGCTTGTGTTCCGTTTTACATTCTGACTGCGGAACTAATTTTGTTGCGGCCGCAAAAAACTTGAAAGAAGTTTGTAAGTTCTTTAACGATAATAACACCTTCATTGCGGACGGTTGTGCTGATAGAAACATTACTTGGAGTTTTAACGCACCGAGCGCTCCTAATATGGGTGGCCTTTGGGAAGCAGGCATAAAACAAGCTAAGAGGCTTCTGCTTCGAGCCATAGGTGAAAAGGCATTGACTTTTGAAGAACTTTCAACTGTATTTTGTAAGATTGAAGCGATACTTAATTCGCGACCGCTATGTCCCATGTCTAACAATCCGAATGATAACGAAGTTTTAACTGCTGGACATTTTTTAATTGGTCGAAGCCTATTGTCCGTTCCAGAGTACGATCTCGGTGACGTGCCTGTGAATAGATTGTCAAACTGGCAATTTTTACAAAAGGTCTCTCAGACGTTCTGGAAACTTTGGTCTCAGGACTACCTCCATACCTTACAACAAAGAGCAAAATGGTTCACGTCTTCATCTAATATAAAGGTAGATGATCTAGTTTTGATCAAATCGGAGTTAACGCGACCACTTCAGTGGATTTTGGCTCGAGTAGAGCGTCTCTACCCGGGTCCAGATAATATTGTGCGTGTCGTATCTCTGAGGACTCGAAATGGTATTCTGAAGCGACCGGTTAATAAAATCTGTCCTTTGCCCTACTCTAATTAGACAAATCTTACATCTCTACAGTTTTACTTTTTTATCCTTAGATTACTTTTACATTTCTCTTATTTTAACCCTATATCTAATTACTATAGTATAACTTAATTAGTACTTACTAGAGTACTTGTTCTACTTAGTCTTTCGAGACTCTACCTCCTCTACCAACCTCTACCTTATAGAGCATCAGTAGATTTTACGGGAAATCATCATAATGATTTCGGTGGGGGGTATGTTCACGCCCTTATGCGTTTTTAAAATGAGGGTAGTAAAAACTAAATAGATGCCGGCGAGCCGAGAAGCTGTCAGCGTCACTTACGGTAATAGTCTCGGCGAGCATATACACGCTTATTGTTTTTCGCCTCGAATAATCTAATTCGGACGTACTTACAGTGCTAGATCTTATTAGTGCTTTATAGTGAGTGAGGTGATACCTAAGTCAACCTTGGAAGACTATTGTGCTATTGAAATCCCCGGTACCGGAAGGATAACACAACGTGGACATTGAAGGTTAGTTGGCTTTCTATTGTGTTTTTCTACCTATTTAAATGTGTAAGGGTTATTTCAGGGGTGCAGTTCTGTCTTCTACAATCTAATTAATCTTATTCCAACGAAAGTTGGTGGTCCTTCATATCTAATAGATCTTTTTTATCTAATTATTTTTACTAACCTCAGCGACCTATCGAAGTCGAGTGGAAAGTTACCCCACACTCTTTGTTATTTGGTGAAAACTATAGATAAAGATTAGTAATGCAACAGATAGTTGTTTGGCCGGATACCGGATACCGGATATTCGGCCTCATCACCGGCCGAATATCCGGTATCCGGCCGCCAATATTCGGCCGGCCACACGATACCTACATTTTAGTTTGTCGGCGGGCGCGTCGTGCAGGTTTCAACCTGTTACGTATTGTAGGTTCGCGCGGACCGTTTTTTAGGCAAGAAACGAGTTTTATTAGGTCAGTAGTCAGTACGTACGAAACTATTTCGTATGCAGTACACGTGCACCCGCCTACTTTGCTGAATAGATAAGTTTTTTTTTTGTTTAAAGTGTATAGTAGTGTATACGTGATTAACCATTTTTCAACCAACTAACTAACCATTTTTCAAAGTTAAATACCAAACAGAATCACTATTCGGTATCCGGCCGGATAGTGCGTAACTATCCGGTATTCGGCCGGATAGTAAAAAGCGGAGACGACTCTTTTAAATTAATACTTTCTACAATCCTATGACAAATTTTGGCCTTATTTTCGATAGACCCTTCTACATATCCCTCGGCAACTGTAGAAGATTTCCATCCGCCATTTCTCTTTAAAATGGACATATCCGCTCCGGAATCAGCTAACAGAGAGGCAGACGTTCTACGCAAACAGTGGCCTGTAAACTGTTTAACGTCAGGTACCTTCAAAAATGTAGCGATTTCTTGAGGTATTTTTGAAAAATTATTTTTGCCAATGGGTCGTTTTGTACATTTGCCGCTTTGATAACGGATAAAGAAACGATTAGTGTTTATATTAGATGGGCGAAGTGTAACGGGTAACGGATATTCCACGGATAACAAAAGATCTGTCTGTTTTGGATTTAGTATCTTTCAACGTTATCAAAAGTAATTCATCTGAGTGAGTCTCAACATTTTTGATTGTTAAATTGAGAAGCTCATTGGAACGACAAGCCCCATGAACTCCAAAAATCAACACAACCTGTAACAAAAACAAACAATGTGAAATTCTCGAAATTTGATAGGTAGGTAATGTACTTAACCGAGTTATTCTAATATGTACTTAGGTAAACTTACTTTTGTAAGTAAAAACATGTCATCGGGAGCGTTATTTAAAAAATCTTCAACATTTTGGGTTGAAACCACCTTGGATTTCTTTGATTTATGCCCTTCGGATTGTCGTTTCAAAAAAGCCAATAATTTGGAATATGTATCGATTTTAATATCATTATTAATATTCACTGTACTTTTAAGCATGGAATATGTACTCCATAGAGTTGATGGTTTCTTAGATTTAGATAGATGTTGGAAGTAAGCTAGAAACACATTCTCTGAAAAAGATTTCGCTCTATTCTGGTTTTTCCAAACGATGAATGTATCGTATGCTTTGGTGTATAGTTCACGCGACTTCGTAGGCAGAAGATTTTGAATAATATTTTTTGCATCAGACACTAAATTCTCAGGTGTTAATACACTGTCACTGCTTGAGGTAGTAGAATCGTCCATTTTTATTGTAATTTATCGTATGTTAATAATTTAGATTACAAACGTAGGCGGGAATCGGAATGCATTTCCCGCCTTCTTTTACAATCTTTTAAAAAAAACGAAGTTTTTTTTTTAATTTAGTGAGCGAGTGGCGTAGAGGGAGAAAGGAATGGAGAAGGTACAGTGTGCAGTGTGCGTATACAGTGTGAGACAGAGAATATGACGTACTGTAGTTAGTATTGCTGCAAGGAAAATTTACCCCACTTTGTGGGTAAAATGATGTTGGTCTAGCAGTACTCGAAGTTCAAGACCCGAAACACCCGGTAGTTTCGCGTCTTAAACTCCAATTCCTGAAAGCATGTAGTTAGTATTTATCACCTGGTAATTAGTAATTATGGTTTAATTAGGACATTGCCGACTGAAGAACCCAAGTTTCCTATATTATCCGTGGTCCTTGATACGAATTTATTTCTTTATGTACCTACCTAAATCCACCTGTCTGTGTATGTCCTTTATATGCGATAAAAAAGGAAAAATAAAACAATATATTTCATCTCGGTGGCGGGACATATATAGGGCAAGGGTGAGCAAGCAGGGGCAAGTAATCAGAAAGTAACTCTGTCTGTCTGCTAAAACGCTTTCACCCATAAACGGCTGGGCCGTAAAACTTACGACAGATGGAACTTTAGGGCAAAACTACCGGATTAAAAAAGTATGAATAGCACATACTTTTTGAATCTGATATTCTCACGGGTTAGTAATATACGCGGGTGAAACTGCGGGGCATAGCTAACGCTATAAATAAAAACAAAAGTAATTATTTAGCATGTTTTAATATATATACCTACATTGTTATTATTATATACATGGAAGTAAACTTTAAACTCAAAATTGACATAAACTACTTCGGATTTCCAAAAGTCTTAAAACAACAGTTGTTCGGTTAAACATCTAGAACAACCCCCTTTCGGCTTTAATGGTCATATTTTTTATAATTAATATAATTTCAAAGAAAAAAAAAAGATTGAAAGTTCTAAATATAATGGAAGTAAAATTTCTACTAATTTTTGTATGTAGCTCAAGGCTATTTTGTTTAGAAGTGAAGATTTTTGAATGCTATTTTTCCTTGAAAATAAATTTTATAATGGAAGTAGTTAAATTGAATCTTGCGAGATTTGATTACCCACATCAGAACATGTAAAACTAAATAAAAGGATAAATATTGGAGGTTCGAAAATTAAAAAATATCGGGATTATGGAATTTCGTATTCCGTAAGTCGTATCCATGTTAGTGATAATGTCGTCAATAGCACCCATTTTCCGATCTATGGTAATAACCAAATAGGGTCAGTTTAGTATCCTGGGAATATATAAAATCACTTGGCTTGTCGAGCTCGTTTTAAGGACTTTACAAAGATTCAAATTTCTTTATTTAATAGGATATATTGGATCACTTTAAATACGTCAATCGTTCTTAAAACTTTGACTCTAGTGTGGCTTCGAAACGCGCCCTCCGATGAAAAGAAGCCACAATAAACTAATGGGTTTTTTTTAAGTACTCTTGTGTTAAAATACAATCGTCAGTTATCATTACAAATTTTATTTTTTTGCAATTATCATGAGTTTCACACTGTCCCATATTTAGCTTTCAGCTTTATCAAGTTAATATTCTAAAAGTCAAGGTACTGGCAAAAAATTTTTTATCTAGCTACTGGCCTTTAAAAAGATTAAGTTTATTGTAAAAATTTCTGACGTTATCAAATTTTTCGGATAGTTTTCGAGTTGCATAATGAATACGAACTTTTAAATATTTGACAATTATAGATTTTATTAACAGCGAATAATGACAATCAAGAAAAGATTGGCAGTAAAAATGAAGTTCTTCAGGGAATAATTTTAAACCCAAACAATACTTCAATCTTTCTTGTGTAAGCATTATTAGAATATTTTTTTCATTAAGACCTCGATTTCTACGAAATATTATCTCACAAATTTCACAAATTTTTATCACGTCTTTTGAGGGGTACCAAAGTCCCCCTTTATCTTTTTTTAATTGAAGGCTTACGTATTTACTATTTGAAATGATAGCGGAGACGCATTCTTCACACTGAAGCTCTTTTTTTAGTTTGCTCACAACAAATCCAGCAATATATATAATTATATGTTTGGAATATTCTGTCAGTATACTTGGATCGGTCAAATAATCGTGATCTTTCATTAAAAATCCATCAATTTCTTCGGTATTAATATCTAAGTCGATATTATCAATTAATCTATTTTTATCACATGATCTGTTTATTGCTTCCACAGGTTTTGTTAGAGTTAATATATTTATTTGTTGTAGAGGAATACAATTTCCTGATGTTATATGCTTCATTTCACCGTGTATCAACATTCTTTTAAATGCAGATTTAAACTGTCTTGCTGAAGGATTATTATTAAAACCTCCCTTGGCTCTAATAGCGCTGAAAAAAAATTCTAAGTGATCCTGACTTAGTTTGTAGGTGCTCAGAAACTAAAGATTATTATTGGCGACTAAAGATTCATATAAATAAATGACACTTTTAATACAAATCAAAAATCCTAGAAACCCCGTTTTTCTATTACAAGACATTATGTTTCTGTCTCCTTATTTTAAGTTCTGAAGATACACACATCAACATCGTCTAGGGATATTTTATATAAAGTTCTTAAACTTAAAAAATACTGGCCGATTTAAAAATATTTTAATGGAACCTTATTGTGTATGTAGGTCTTATTGTATGATTCCAAATTTGAATTTTAAAAAATTAATTAAAAACATAAGATTAGCGCGGCAATTATTGTAGCGAGTTCGAAGGTTTAAATTTACTTAACGCAGTTTTAAGCATTTTGTTTAAACAAATTGAAGTTTTAATAATTTTTTTTTGATTAATTACAATTTAATACAACTGTATGCATCATGCAGCGGCGTCATTTAACAAGGAACGAAATGTTAAGGGCAGTAGGAATGCTCCAAGCTGGGGCTACTCAACGGAGTATTGCCGGGGAGATTGGAACAAGACAAAACGTGATATCAAGATTGTGGTCACGTTATCGTGCTACTGGTGAAGTGGCTGAAGGGCATCCAGGCGGAAAGCGGATAACTACCCAAAGACAAGACCGATTTTTGCAAGTGGCCGCGAGAAGACAACCAAATGTTACGGCCATGCAGTAAGTTCAAACGCTCCAGTCAGACCACCAGGTGCTTGTCAGTGACCAAACTGTGAGGAGAAGACTGCACGAAGCTAACCTTCATTCTCGCAGGCCGCTTCGTACTCTAGCACTACGCAGAGGAAATCGTGGACGAAGATTACAGTGGGCTAGAGAACATTTGCCTTGGGAAGATATCGAGTGGTCGGTAGTGTTGTTTACCGATGAGTCCCGATTCGGATTTCATCCTGATTCACGTAGAGTACGCGTATGGCGAGCTTCTGGTCGTGACAACCGTCTGCAACACCCTCAGGAGGTCCATCCATACCATGGCGGAACAATTATGGTTTGGGCGGGAATTCGTATTGGTGGAAGAACAGACCTCGTTTGGATCAGAAACACTATGACTGCCCAAAAATACCGTAATCAGGTGCTAGCACCAATAATCTATCCCCATCGACTGCAAATGGGCCAAGTTTTCAAGCTCATGCACGACAACGCCCGTCCGCACACTGCGCGAGTGGTGACCAGCTGGCTAGAGGAGCACGAAGTGTCGGTCTTAGACTGGCCCGCGCGGTCACCAGACCTAAACCCCATAGAGCACGCGTGGGATATGCTTCAAAGAAGGGCTTTGAGGAATTTGCCTCCAAATGTTGCGACTGTAGAGCACTTTTTTTGCATCTTAGCAGGACCTGTGACAATATTCCGCAGCAAGATATTGACAACTTGATTCAAAGCATGAAAAACCGTTGCAGGGTCGTGATTAACGTCATGGGTGGTTTCACTGACTACTAATTTTAACTTCAAATAAAAAAACCTAATATATTCGTTTTACTTTATTTTTTTCCTTAGATAGACATTTTATCTTAAATTTAACATTATTTCACTTTTTGCGTTTTATAAAATAAAAAAATATTTAAGCCTAAAACAATATTTTTTTGTATTCTAAATCATAGTCTGATAAGTAGGCTTTACAAAAATATATACATGTTGTTTGTTAGTAAACACAATTTTTGAGTAAATTGAGAAATTCTGAATATCCCTAGACGGTGTTGATGTGTGTATATCATCATTTCATCTAAGAAAAGTTTTATTTCCGAGAAATTATTGTTTGATAGTGGCTTTTTATAACTATATGCTTTCAAATTTCTCGAATTCATAATATCGAAAAGATTATTTATTTTTCGAATGAAATTTACAGTCCCAGTGGAGTTGTAGAAGCTGCTTATATTAAGTTCGGTCTCACAAAACGCGATCGCGTTTCCAACTGATTCGCTCATAACCCGAGCAGCTAATTTCACCTTCATTATCTGCTTGCTGAAATTTATGTGCGATTTATTTAACTTATTTCCTAAATGTAACCCTTCGTTCTCCTGTAGCTCGCAAAGTGATTTAATATATTCCCAGGATACTAACTGACCCTGTGGGTCAATGATTGGCCCTTTTTCTCCTAACGTATTTCTAATCAACTTTAACATATGGGACGGGTCTGGAAAAATGACGAGTTTCTTGTTGCCGATGATGAAAGAAGGATCAATATTTTCATTATCTAATTTGCAACCTAAAAGTTTCGCCATGGAAAAATTTGTAGGACAACCGTCAAAAGTTAGGGAAATAACATCGATTTTACAATCTTCAGTTAATAATTTTATACATGTAGTAACCAAATTAGCTTTCTGTTCTGCACTTATCCCGTTAATTAAAAAATATCCTAATGGAATTTTCCAAGAGCACATGTTAGCATAAAAACCAGTGCATCTTTAGCTAATTGGTCGTTTTTAACATTATTGCCGAAATTTACATATCCTATGCAATTTTGACCATCAAAATCTAAACCTCTTCTGATAGCCATTTCATCAAAACTAAGAGCGCAAAACGTTTTGTGTGATTTATTTTCATTACTTCTCATATCATGTAATATTTTAAGAGCTTTTATAGATTCCGTGGAAAACCCAGGTTCTCCATCAATGCACAGCAGGCCTATTATGTACATAGTGAATTTAACTGTTGTGAGTGGTTTCATTCACTTCAGTGAAATTCACTCTCCTCAGTGACTTTTGTAAAAACGCGATTACGTAACTACAATTCATAGCGTTTTTCAAAAGTTAAGTTGGAAATTTTGACAGTTCAAACTGGCTGTAGTGTTGTTCTATCGTTTATAATGATTTTTAAAAGTCATTGACCCTCAAATTCACTCAATAGGGAATCGCGATTTGAGAGTATCGATACAAAAACAAATGTCAAAAGTTATGAAAGTGACGTCATAGTGACTATGAATTTAGCCCAGTGAAGTTCATAGCTTAGGTAATACGAAAGTAGGTGTTTGACGTTTCAAAGTTGCTAAATCAAGCGTAAACCACTCACAATAGTTAAATTCACTATGTACATAATCAGGCCTCTGGTACCATCGTGACAGCGTTAGTGGTGGGTCATTAACGATTTTTGGGTTAACGCAACGAAGCCGTTAATGTCATCCTGTTAACCGGTTAAAAAAGCCGTTAACATTATTAACAGGTTTTCATTAATGTAACAGATTTGTACCAACGTAGAGCAGTTAATAGACGAAACTTTGTTCAAATTGAAAAAGGAGTTGACGTTACGCCGCGGGCTGCTAAAACCAAAACAACGTTTTCGTGTTTTGAAATTAGCTTGTTTGAGTGACCAGTCAATTTTAAAAAATAATCAAAAGACGACATTTAAATGATATAAACTTCCCTTCATACTTTTCCAGGCTTAGGACTGGCTGGTGAAAAAAGTATATACCTTAATACCAGGCGTATTTAAAAGTTTAATTCATTGTATGTACTTAATCATTTCAATTTTATATGTACGTAATCATCTTATTTTTATTTTGTAATCTTTTTTGTTTTTTTTTATGTTTTTTTTGTTAATTTTTTTGTTATTTTTTTTACAATATTTACACATTCTTCGTTTTATTTAAACCTATTAGGGTTCATATTTACATTTAGGTACATCAATTTTTCGACTTTACTAGTCGTTAATCGTGTCCGGCGCTGATTTATAATCAGACCAGTTTTTGAGAACATTCGCTCGCATGAGCATGGTACTGAAGTTGCGACGATGTTACAGTGTTTGATAAATATTTGTACTAAATTTGGGTAAACGTATTGATGTTGTTTCCACCACTCCAGGGGACAGTTCCATGTGCCTGTAATGTTTTTCCTCGGAAGTAATTCGTCCGACAAATACATATCTACTTCTTTTATAGCCGCAGAGAGAGGTGTACCTTGACTCTGACCTTGGCTTACTATCGAATCGAATATCTCCCAAGGATTTAATTCATCTTTCTCACTAGTATTGGATTCCGAAATGGGTTGTGCAGTAAAAGTATCTTTTTTGGAAATGATTCCTGCCACAAGGTTTCTAACTTTCTCCTTTGCTCTAACGGCTTCATTCCGATCGGAAAAAGCTTTCATTTTAAATCGGGGGTCCATAAATGTGGCTATTGACAAAGTTCCACTTTGTTCAATACTCTTGAATCTTTCGGCAAGGCCTGATTTTAATAATAGGGCTACATCAGACACGACACTTGACAAATCAGATGTTGCCAATATTTTGTTACAGGATTCAATAAGACATCGCGTCATAACAATGACGTAGCTTCCTGTTAGATAATTTTGTGCGCTCATCATGCTTGTTACTTCTTCAAACGGTCTTAAAATCTGACAAAGCTGTGATAAAGTAGACTATTCATCATTGGTGAATACTGGCAGGTTTTTATTAACTAACGCTAGCGTTGAACGTACAGCCTCCTGCAATTCTACAAATCTTCGTAACATATAAAAAGTGGAATTCCACCTTGTTTCCACATCTTGTATAAAATGCTTTGGTGTTAGCTGTTGTTGCACTTGATACTTTGAGAGCCTCTCTGATGAACAGGGGCGTCTCTAGCTCATGTAGCGCCCGTGTGCAAATACCTCCTTGGCGCCCTCTAGTAAGAGTTAAGGGTGCTTCCAATATGGAATAATAAAGGTACAAACAACAGTACTAACTTGACGTAGGTACCCCTAATATTATTTTATAGTGAAGTTGAAAAAATATGTCGGGAAACAATCGGGTATCTTTTGTACATACATCAGGTACATACACCGATATCTTTTGAATAAAATGTCCGAATTGAATAATTCAAAAGATCCTAGAAAGGTATTGAATTCGTCTTGAATATGAAGTAATTTATTTTGATAAGGATTAATAACAAAGTACAAAATAAAAGGTTATTAAAGCGACGGCATTTTAATTATTTAAAAAAATAACAAAAACACTTATTGTGAGATAACTACAATAGATAGACGTATGGTGTTGCGATGTTTTTTGTAGACAATCACATGTTCTACAAAGTTGTAGTACATAGTTTGTTCTCTATCCAATAGTTTTCGCAGCGCACGCGATATAAGGAATTTTTGGGTCATTTTTTTCAAACCTTGGGTCACATTATTGAACTTTTAGTAAGGATCCCTATTTTTTTTTGAAAATATAATATAGCCTATAGCCATCCTTAATAAATAGACTATCCAACACTGAAAGAATTTTCGAAATCGGACCAGTGGTTCCTGAGATTAGCGTTGAAACAAACAAACAAAAAAACAAACTCTTCCGCTTTATAATAGTAATAGATATAGATATATAAATATATAATATATATTAATTAATTAATATTAATATAGTATATAGACAGATTCCACTACGCCGCTAGATATTTTGAATTATTTGTTTGAAAACAAATTAATATCATTATTTTCAAATTTATCCAAAGCAATCAGAATTTACCTCACATTTCCAGTCCAGTCACGGTAGCACACAGTTAAAGATCATTTTCCAAAGGGGTAACAAAAATAACGGAACATTATGTTGTGGTTATTAGAAAACATGTTTTAATTAAATACTTAAATATATATATATAACAAAGTAAAAGTAAAAAAAGTAACATGAAACATTATAGGTGCAAATTAAATTAAAAAAAAGTAACTTTTCTTGCTTTTGCATTCGCAAATTCCTTGATTATATCACTAACTTCTATTTTGATTTCGTGTTCCATACTCACTAGTGATAAATTTGTCAATCTACTTTGTGACAACGTAGATCTCAGATAGTTTTTAATTATTTTTAGTTTGGAAAACGATCTTTCACTGTGTGCTACCGTGACTGGCAATGTGAGGTAAATTCTGATTGCTGTGGATAAGTTTGGAAATAAAGATATTAATTTGTTCTCAAACAAATAATTCAAAATATCTAGCGGCGTAGTGGAATCATCTGAAAACATTGGTAATAATTCGATTTCCCTAAATAAATCTGACTTTTCTACATCTAACGAGTCACCGTGAGATATTTTTTTTTCTAAGTTAGAACAATGTTCTTTTTTTGTTTCTAAGTCCAACTGCCTCCACTGGTTTAAGTTTTCAAGGAAAGAAAAAATACTATTATTAACCGACTTCCAAAAAAAGGAGGAGGTTCTTTTTTATTCATAAGTTCGAACCGTTCGTCGAACTTAGTTATTGCCGAATCTAATAGGTAATAGTAAAAATTTACTTTAAAATATGTTTCCGCGTCTGTAATCGGTTCATCCTCCGCCTCATAATTAAAAAACCTCCTACGAGCGCGAGGGCGGGCAGTTACGGGAAATTCTGCTGTTGCCTCGACTTCTTCCGCTACTGCTTTTGCGCTATTTAAGAACTTCCCAAAGGCCGACTCATTACGTAATTCAGACAAACTTAGTTTTGCTTGTGCAATCATTTTTCCTGCTTCTGACAACGCGACGTCTGACTTTTGAAGAGCCTTGCTTACTATATTTATTTTACTTAAAATTTCAAACCAAATAAGTAGAGAGCAGATGAATTTAAACGATTTAATTTTTGACAGTAATGAATTAGCCATATTTCTTGACTCAGCATCTTTGCTTCTATCGGAATATATGGTAAACAAAGCATCATAAACTTTCCCTAGATTGAAGCGCAGAGCTTTAACCGCTTCAACTCTGCTCTCCCATCTAGTATTTGACAAAGGTTTAAGACTTAAACTGGGCAGTTCTTTGGCAAGTATTTGCCAACGCGCTGTTGACGCGGAGAAAAAAACATATATTTCTTGCACAATCGAGAAAAAAATTACGATTTCCAAAGAGCTTTTCGCAGCGTCATTTACTACCAAATTTAAGCTATGTGCCGCACAAGGTACATATAATGCGCGTGGATTTAAGTCTAAAATGCGTTTTTGTAGACCTATATTTTTCCCTTTCATATTTGCACCATTATCGTAACCTTGACCGCGCATATCTTTGATGTCAATTTCGTTTGAGATGAGAAAATCTAACAAAAATTGAGTTAACCCCTGACCTGTAGTGTCAGTAATAGGAAAAAAACCCAGAAAGCATTCTTTTATTTTGACCTTGCTACTGTTGCTATTTAAAATTTAACACAATAGTTTTTTTAATCTTTTCTCCTAGTAATTGTATTATTTCATTCTGAATATTATGTCCAAGATAATGGTTTAGACGTTGTGACTCAGATTTTTGAATAAGGGCAATGTGTTCCGCAAGTATATTATCAAAATTAGATGTGTATTCAATCAACTTTAAAAAATTACCATTGTCAGACTCGTACAGTTTTTCAGACTTTCCGCGAAAAGCCAGACATTGTCTCGCTAAAAAAATAATTATGTTGACTATTCGTTTTCAATACTGTTATTTTAGGTCTTATTAGTAGCCAGTTTTCCGTTAGTTTTTGGTCATGGTCTGCGTAAAGGTGCTTGAAATCTTTTAAAAGCTGAAAGAAAAAAATGATTTATTTTACAGTGATTATCTATGAAAAAAAAGGATGAAATAAAAAAATAATTTAACAAAATTAAAAACCCACTTCAAAAAAAAATAAAAACCGATTTAAAAACAGCATAAAATAATCTCACCTACATACAGTGCCACCGACTTATCTGTTATGTAATCTGAAGTCGGGCAGCCAAACTACAATCTACCTATCTAACCAGTAAAACTGCCCGACTTTTTTTTTTGAAGTGGGTTTTTAATTTTGTTAAATTGTTTTTTTATTTCATCCTTTTTAGTGTTATGTACTTTCAACTGCCACTAAAAGTCATCAAAATTGTAACTTTAACTTGAATCATTGAGGAGTTGTCTGATGAGAATGTGGTTTCAGGTGCTCCATTAATCTGTACCTAATTATTTAGGAGCCGATTCTATAAGCAGAAGTCCCAAAAGTAGTAATTAATGGCATTTTGTGATGCTATTCTGCTCATCATTCCGAAGGTTCTCATCAGATCTTCACCAATTTTTGGGATGGGACCAATGGGACCACCTGTGAGGTATCTCCTTTCAAAGAAAAAAAGAATTTTCCAAATCGGTCTAGGCGTCTTCGAGTAATTGGGGAACATACATAGAAAAAAAAAAAAAAAACATCCCGACGAATTGAGAACCTCCTCCTTTTTTTGAAGTCGGTTAAAAAAAGTAACTATTTTGGCAGATACAATAAATATGTAGCTAAAATATGTATGAATTTGGACCTTTTTGTCTTTTCTAAGATGAGACAAAAATTAATACCTACTATAGGTATTTTTGAAGTAAGCATGTGCATCTGATATCTACCACTATTCTGATCACTTACCAAGAATATGCCTGCAGGCTGATTCAAAGCTTTGAATTCTGCATAATACTGTTGTATTGTCAAGTTATTAGACTGTAAAAGAGTCAGTCGTTTCGTGGTTGTGATGCTCCAAAATTCTTCGACTGTTTCCCAGGGATCTGTACAGTTTTTTAGCCAAAGTATTTTATCATCAAGGTCCTCAACAGATTCTGGTAACTGCAATGTTACATCTTGGATACTCATGCGCCCTGGTAGCACCAAATTGCTCCTGGTACCTGCAGGTGATGAATTTGCATTTTTTTCTTTTCCCTTAATGAGACCAGATTTCAGAAAAGCCCTTCGCCGTTGTCGGTAGTAATCCAACAATTTTACTTTTGCAGAAATTTTCTGTTGTGGACTGAAGCTCGAAAATGGAATAAAGTAAACAGATGCACTTTCTTTTTTAAAAACTTGCGGTATAGCGTACGCCAGTTGATACAAACGTGAGCTGGTGATACATTTTTCTGGATAATCCTTCAACTCATTACAAATTATTATATTACAAAGTCGTCGCCTGGCTGCATTATCCAATAGACCGTTTTCTTGGAACTGTAGAAGAAGGCCTTTTCCTTCGTTGCTCGAGCTTAATAATTTATATAATTCCTGAAATTACATAGAATGCGTCGTCAAAAAAGATATTTGTACTAGCTTCAGTTCAATCTACATATATCAAACATATTTTATCCTATGACACTAGCTTAGCTTATAGTAAGAACATTTTTAATGAAGCAAAATCGATGGCAAACGAATGCCGACACTATATGTACACCATTATTCTGCAATGTTTATGTTACAAAGCTAAGCAAGTTGATACTCTGATACGAAAAATAATGAAACATGACGCAGGTAATTCTAAAAAGGCCCATAAAGATAGAGATAATTATTGTCAGTTAAATAAACAATAAGGCAACTTAGAAATATTTATTTAAGAAAAATATTTCTACAAAAACACAATGCGTGGCGGACGCAAGACGGGATCGAACCAACGTTGTGTTTTTGTAGAAGTCTTTTTCTTAAATAAATAGTTCTATGAACGCCCAGTGCAGGCTTAAGCACTTAAATTAAAAATAGAATAAGGCAACTTAATCAAACAAGACTTCTGTAGCGAGCTCCGGCGAACAACCTGCCTGCAATGCAGAAGGCTGCGGGTTCGATTTCCGTCAAGAAGCAAATATTTGTATGGTCTGGGTGTGTCTGTATGCATTATAAGTATGTATTTAGAAGAAAAAAAAGTATATATGTATTAATCCGTTGACTAGTCACCATAATACAAGCTTATGAGCTTACCATGAGACTAGATGGCGCTGTGTAAAATGTTGAAAAAATATTTATTTATTTTATATAAGTAGGTAAAATGTTCTCCAACTACTCACACAGTCCTCAGGGGCGTCTTTAGCGGGTGTGCAGGGTGTGCACAGCACACGGGCGCAGCGGTCTCAGGGGCGCCCCTGAGACCGCGGCGCCCACACCCAGCCCCCGTATCAGAATCGCATTTCGGAAACTATGAGGTTTATTTCATTTCATATTTCTTTTTAAAGATTCTATTATAGTCTACGTTAGGTAGGTAGGTATGAATTAGTATATTAGGGCTAAATGTGGCATCGCTATTTAATCAAAGGCGCGTGTCGGGAGGGTGATTCTTCGACCGGAATATTTTTTGCTTATTTTTATGAAAAAATATTAAACCCTGTGCCAGAGCAAATCTTTTGTACTTTATTAATTACTTGATTAATATAATAGAAAATGGTAAAAGAGGCACCACTGTAAAGCTAATATTTTAGGAGAAATGTCAAATTTTTAAAAGATGACTCTTGAAGATAATGACAACGTGTCGATGTTAATGATTGAGTGGCGAGGAAAAATGAAGCCTGATACGATTAATGATTTTGCGTAAATATCAAGGTATGAAAATAACATATTTTATAAGAATTACATAAAACAAGTAAATTAAGAATCATTTCTTTATATCAAAATACAATTACGTAAAGAATTAAATAATATTTAGATTTATAAACAGAAACGTGTGTATGGGGCCCACTGGGTGTGAATGGGGCCCACTGGGTGTGAATGGGGCCCACTAAGATCGTTGGGCCCAAGCCAACCTCACCTGCTAGCCGGTGCTGCTGATAAACGGACGAGGCTCTGGCGCAGACTTTCCCTTCGGGGTCGGGAGGTCAGAACTCAGACGGCAGTCGCTCCCGTAAAAGTCGAAATTCGCCAAATCTTTTATGGGAGTTCAGAAAATGATTGCGCCGCCGTATAACGGCGCACAGGAGCTTCGCCCGACTCCTGTGGTAAGTGGACGAGGGCTACCGGGCGGGTACGGCCAAAGACGCGAGCCCCGAAACACAAGGTGAAACTCGGCTTCGCAACATGGATCATTCTCACGCTAACCGGACGCGCGAGGGAGCTGGCCCACGTACTCTTCAGGTGGAAGGCAACAAACTGATCTACACGGGTGCACCTGATGGAGAGAACGGGGTGGCTGTGGTGCTCGCTGAGGGATTGCATGGCGATATCTTGGAGGTGAATCGCTTTAGCGATCGACTTATGTGCGTGAAGGTGCTTATTGGGGGGTTCCTACTTACGTCGTAAGTACTTACGCGCCACAAGTCGGTTGTAGCGACGCTGATAAGAGGTGGTTTTGGGATAAACTCGGCGAGGTCCTTGGGGCTATCTCGTTGTCACAGGGAATCGTTTTGGGTGGTGATCTGAACGGTCATGTGGGTGAAATGGGGATGGAATTTGAACGTGTTCATGGAGGCTACTGATATGGCGGTCGGAATGGGGAAGGGGAAAAAACCCTACGTACGTGTGCCACTGCCGACCTGGGACTCGTGAACATGCCGTCGCTTTAATAACCTTTTATTTTGCACCTTGGTATTAATTAATGGCAAAATAAATGACTTCCAATTCGGACATTTCATTCAAAAGATATCGGTGTATGTAGGTACCTATTGTTTCCCGACATATTTTTTCAACTTCACAATAAAATAATATTAGGGGTACCTACGTCAAGTTAGTACCTACTGCTGTTTGTACCTTTATTATTCTATATTGGAATCACTCCTAACTCTTACTAGAGGGCGCCAAGGAGATATTTGCACACGGACGCTACATGACCTAGAGACGCCCCTGACAGTCCTTATTGGTGTCTCTTGTAAGGTCACTTGAAGAAATCTGTTGCTCCTCCAGTGGTTCATCGTCTAGCACAAAATAAATCTTGTCTGTGTCCTCTGTTATGACTTCTGCCTGAAAAACCGCATTACCGTTAGCAAAGTAGGTGGAAAAAATATCACCAGGAGTAGGTAGGTATATCAGTCAATAGTAGAAGTAGAATAAAACTATCCTTAAAATAAACGTTGATTGAACTGTGCCTACTGACTGTACTTTTGTCTGTGAATGCATCTGTTATTATCTCTTTTAGCATAGCAATTTGAGTCGTTAGCTTGGCTCTGTGACCAATCACTGGCACTAATTCTTTTATGTCTTCTGCTGACAAAATTTGCAGAGTGTCCAAGTCCACACTGTGTTCTGGAATTAGAAAAAATAACTATTTTACCTATAGGAAACAATTATTAGGTATATAGGTCCCATTTACGTACCTATTTACCTAATAATTGTTTTATGTACGAGTAAATCGAGGTGACTAATCGTTTGCGAAGTAAGAAACAATTATTAGGTATGGATATTGGTCCCATTTAGGTACCTACCTATATAAGTACCTAATAATTGTTTTTTACTTCGCAAACGATTAGTCACCTCGATTTACTCGTACATAACCTTTTAAATAATAGACCAACAACTCGAACGACAACGAAGAAAGCCGCGCAGCGGCCGATTCAGAATCTGGCTTTGGAACTTGCCGCCCGGGCCCGTTAACATATTTTTCTGTATGCTATATTTATTATGCACCACGTGTCATTTCTGAATAGTAAAAAAGTAAGAATAGATTAATTACATACCTTTAAACTTGTCAATGTACATGCCAAGACCCCAAGAATTTAGATATTCCTCCAGGTCCCTTGACTCGCTGGAGTTGGCTTCGACTATCGCTGCCTGTTCGAATTCGGTCATGTTACTAAACAGCTGAGCACTTTGGCGAACTAATTTTTTCACAGAAACCATGAATAAAAGCAATTAATAACCCTCCTTCGGCAGTCTGGTAAAAAAAGCTTGCTTGTAATCTAAGCACACGATTATAAATGAGCGAGCCCTCACAGGAATATGACAGGAATGAACTTGTTTGCTTGTTTGCCACACGCGCGCCTCGTGGTCTTTCCTCCCCCCCGCCCCGCGCTCTCGCTGCCCGAGGTTCGGTTACGCATAAACAATGCTTTTGTAAAACATTGCTTAATACTTTCAATGTCATTTTGTTACGTATAAAGAAAGTTTAGATTTTGTAAAACTGTGGGCATAGTTCTTGTTTGCTAAACTTTTGGCCAATTAGGAACAAAACTGTTGTTTTTGATAGATGCAATCAATAAGTTGTTATGAAAAAAACTGGTTATTAAATATTTAACAAAAGTTTTGTACTTTGTTGACATGTGTTGATTAATTACTATTTACTTTACGAATTTGTTAAAAAATATCAAACACGTTGATTGATATTAAGCACAAAGTTTAGATATAATGTAGAAAATGGTTTTGTTGCTGCAACCTCGCTAGTTAGTTTACGTAAAATCAGTTACCAATAACAAAAACTTAACTTACTGCTTACCAAATATAAATCTACAAAACTAGTTTCGGACTGTTTACTAAACAGATAGCTTATGGGCGTATTTTTATTTTCTTGTACCATTGTCGATAAATATAAACCTTCATTTTAAAATTATATGAATATTATTTTATAATCATAAATAAATGTATTATCTGAATATTGGTATGTTTTTTACGTGATTACCATATATTTTAAAATATAACGTCTTTTAATGCGCTAAGACTGATAAAATGCTCCACTGAGTTACGAAACATTAATCGATTTTTTATGAATTAAATAGGCCAGTAATTACAAAATAATATGTATTTAGAACATATTCAGTCATTACTACACTTATCTATTAAAATTAAAACCTTTAAACACAACTTAAGCAATAATAATCTATAAAAACTCTCCTTTGAGTTACAGTTTGGTCTTAGACCTACATTTTTGTTTGCTAATAAAGTATTTTAGGACAAATCAACAAATAAATACCCAAGAAAATTTAAAAGTAAAACGTACATATTTATTTATTTGGTATTAATTATGGCACGCTAAATAAGGAACTTAATGAAATATCTTTACTTTCTTATCGCTAGATTTGGTAGACATCACTCAATGGAATTACGAAATAACTAAATGGAATAAATAAAGCTTTGTTTACAACAAACACTTACTTGTTCTGCTTTACAGTCTACTCTAACTAAAACTTTATAAAAACATACCTATGTACTTAGCGAAGTAATATAAATTATCCTACTAATATTATAAAGGCAATGTAAAATAGATGAATATATGGATGGATGCATGGATGGATGTATGGATGGAACGGGACTTACGCAGGTATAACTGCTGGGCCCAGCTAATACAAAATAAAGAATTATGTCAAAACTAATCTCCTAAACATTTGTCACAAATGTAGTCATCGTAAACGTGATGATTTGTTTCTGTCCCAGCACATTGTCTACAGTACCAGGTTGAACAACACATACATTTTCTACAAGATTGAAAAGGATTTTGCGCTGTACATTTACCGCATGTTACAGAACGTGAGACTACTGTTCTAATGGACTGAAATTTGCCTTTTGCCGTTGAACTTGTATCAAATTTGACCTTTTTAGTTAGCTTGCTATCGCCGTCATTTATTGCCATTAAATTTAGTGTTCGTTTTTTAAGACAATCTTTTTCATTAATATCTTCGCTTTCAACCTGGAATTTAAATTATAAAATATTAATGGATAAAATTAAATAATGTATACCTACGTTTATTTAGTACAAAATAGTACATAATATGTTATTTTGAATATGTAAAAAAATATAGTTTACTAACGTTTTGTTGAGTGTCGATCTCGCTTAGATAAATTGTTTCAATTTCAACATTCAGCTGGTTTTCATTGTTCTCCATGGGTATAGGTGTAGGCTCAGTAGTCAAATCTATACTATCTAGAATATTTACATCAATTTCCATCAATGGTCTCTCTTCTAGGCGGTTGTTTTCAATTTTCTCATCAATCTGGAAAATATTAAATATAGGGAAAACTAAATTGTGTAAGATAAATAATTATATTGGAAATATAATTATTCATCTTACATCGGTTGTTTTCAATTTTCTCATCAATCTGGAAAATATTAAATATAGGGAAAACTAAATTGTGTAAGATGAATAATTATATTGGAAATAAAAATCAATACCTGTTCTTCATGGAAATATTTGTTTAAATATTGTATATCTGGGTAATTAAAAGTCATATTTTGTTGCTGAGGTTCATCTTGCAGATTTTGTAGGTCAGTCAGTCGTTTTAATTCGTCTTCAATTAATGGAATAACAATTGCAGAAGCATATTCGTTTGTTTCATTCAAATCTTCTTCATATGTCCTATTTTCCTTAACTTTTTTCCCAATTTTTTCTTTGAAAATGTGGGTTTTCAAGGAATAGCAATTGCAGAGGCCTCTGTTGACTCCGCAAAAGCAAGACAAATTTCTGTATTGAATTTGACCTGCAGAGCTGGAAACGATTTGGTGTATCTGCATAGTACCAACTAAGGGAGTCAGATTGTCAGGAACAATTTTAGTTAAATTCTCAATATCGGAACTTGACACCAGCCAGCATTTTACAGATACCATACAGTTATTCAGTAAATCATAAGCGTCTGAGCCGTTTGTCACGTCTTTTCCAAACGCCACTTGACGATCTAATGCTCTTTTCGTAGATCCACCAATACCATCTGCCACTCCTTTTCCGTGGCCTGCTTCAGTAAAAGACCAGGTCGAATATTCAAACCCCATCTGTTTAGTAAGTAAATTTAAAGAAAAAAGTTATTTTTTTGTCTATACTGTGACGTGGGTCCATCGGAATATACATGGACTACCTTCGTCTCAGGCATCACATCTTTTACATATCTCAGCACCGGTATTAAATGAGCCCAAATCGCTGGAGGTTCATGAGAGTTATTGTCGGAAATAGTACAAAAAGACTTTGCTTCTTTGTTTCCCATGTAAACCATTCCAGTGTGAAGGGTTATTTGGTGCTTTGACGCTCCGAAATGTGTTGCCTGGATTTCTTCAGAAAGCTTGCAAACATAATTTTCCGAAAAATCGCAAACAATTAATATTTCGTTCGGTTTTAAGTTCTGTATGCATATTTGGTATTGTCTCTGTTGATGAAGCCAAATGAAATAATGTTTCTTAAAAACAGGAATACTTTTCTCAAATATATTTATAAGTTCAGCAATGGTTCCACTCTTTCTTAATTTAACAGTCTTTTTGGTTACAACATTTTTTTTAATACCTTTTTCAGTTTTCTGGTATTCGTGGTTCACTCTCTCCCATTGATACCATTCAGTTTTTGACTCTGCTTTTCCTGGTTCTAAATTGTACGTCAATTTATTTCCATTACATTTCGGACAATTACCCATCATACATTCTTCTGATTTTACATCACAGCACAATTCTTTCAAGATATCACTCATACTGAGATAAGAAAAGACTTTGTTTTTCTTTAATGTATACAACAACATTTCAATGTTATTGTGTTTAGCGCACAAACAGGTCTCCCTATTTTGAATGTTTGGGGTGAGAATATAGAAAGGTTTATACTTGTAAAAGGTAGAAAAACTTCGTTTTCCTCCTTCTTCTCTGTATATGTTAAATAGGTTCAGTAACGTATCAGTTAAATAGCGTATTTGTTTTGTAGTTTTGCCAAGTGTCCGACATTCCCTTTTCCCTGCTGTTATTCGAGTTATATCATCTCTGACGTAAAATTTTTCAATTTCTTTCTTTATACAGTTATCTTTTTGCCTTCTCCGAGTTAATCGTATTTTCCCCTCAAGTCCCAATACATTAGCCACATAAGTTTTCTTTCTAGCAGCTTGTACGGCATCATTTACTACCATTTCTTTGAACACTTTCTTTTCCTTTTGTGTTTGACATTTAGCGTACGTGGTCTTTAAGGTACTTTCCATGAATTCGTTTCTTGCTTTCACTCTTTCAAAATTTTTTTCCAACATTAAAATCTTTTTATCGGTCTCTTTTTTTGCCTGTATATTCTTTGTTTATATCTGTTCACTATTTTTGTCAAAGCACATATCCGTTTCAACGCTGCATTGTACTTTTTAACTACTGCATTATAACAGCGCTTCTTTTTCGAAGTTTCTTCGTTCATAGCTTTACTGTGTGTCGTTCTATCTTCATTTACTGTGTCTTCTTTACGAAGCTCTTCTTTTTTTTGTTTTTGGCGGCGTTTTTGTTCTCTCCATACTTTTCGTTTATTTGCTTTCTCTTTATCCGATAATTCGTTTATTTTCTTATTTTTGGACTTAACATAATCTGCATGTTTCTTTTTCTTAGCTTCGTAATTTTCAGGATCTTTTTTTAACTTTTCCCTATATTTCCTCATTCTTTCCGCAGGTGTTAAAGGCATTTTAATAGATTGTTACTTTAGGTATCCTATAACAAAATAGTATTTTAAGGTGGATGCGTTTCAATTTTCGAAAAAAAGTTCGAATTTCCAAAATTCTTACAATAAAAATTGTTTGCCTAGACCTCTAGAACAACCCCCTTTCGGCTTAATACCCCCTCGTCGAAACACGCTGTATATAGATATAAGTGTTCGAGAGAATTAATTGTTTCATAATAAAATTACAACTTTGAATTACACCCGTACAAAGCTGGGGCGGATCGCTAGTATATATATACAATTTGTACACGCCTTTACCTTTCCAGTGAGTTACAAATTCATTCCAATGAGTGAAATGTTTCTCAGCGGACGTAACGTTTCCATGTTGTTGATAATACAAAAATGAATTCACACGTTATTAATTTAGTATTTCCATAAATTTTGGTCTTAATTAAGGGTATTAACTTCAATCTTACTTAAAAACAGAACAAATACACTTTATAAAATTATTCTTACCTTGAATTTGCCTTGAATAGTACCGTTAATCAGTGGAAGATTTCGACTGGCACCAAGCTAACATAGACGAGTTCTGACTTCTCGTCACGGTTATAAGATGGCTGACAGTTGTGACGCTTTAAGATAGTGTTGCCACATTGAAAAATATACTTGCATTCCGTTGAAAAAAATAAAATATAGTTAAAAATTACGTAACTCAGTAGGAATTTTCCACTTAGTCAATTTCGAGTTACGAGAAATAAACTCTTATTTTGCCTAATTTACGGTTGATATTTCCGTGTCATGAGTTGTGAATGTTAAAAAAATACTACTGCCTTTGAATTCAGTAAAAATTCAAAGTTTTTGGCGGCAACAGTGATGTTAAGATAATGATTAAACCACTTCATTTAGTGAGTTACATATAACATTTTCCTACTTTCGAGAACTTTCAGATAGTCATAAAAAATACAATTTAAGGAAAACCTCATAATTAAAATCATATTTTGAAACAAACATAAACAAAAATCTTAATTTTTTATTCACATCATAAATATTGATAATGATCATCAAAAAAATAATAGCACAAGTGACGTGACAGGTGAAAAAATGCATGGTACAGAAAAAAAAAATACGCCCTTATATTTAACTAAAGTTTACTTCCCTACAACGAAACTTTCAAATAACAAAACTAGGTTGGTTGATCCTTTTTTTCAGTGTAGGTAGGTAGGTACTACCTATCTACAGCACCGAAAGATCAACGCGAACGGTTTACTTCGAGTAGGTAGGTATGTAACAGCAAGAGCATACGTAAGTATGCAGTAATTCATTTTATAACACATTTGCTCGTAAAGGGCCTCTTATTTCACCAATTTCAATATCGTAATGTATGTCATTACGTACTTGTGCGTAATCGTAAAGTAAAACGCACGAGTTTCTTTCTAATAAGGTAACACGTACGGTTTATCATGCTCCGTCTAAAACCAACGGTACTTTTTCAAATCTTAAGAAAAAAAAAGCAAAGAAAGCAAATCAAAAAGTTTTTATGTCAGAAAAGTGGTCAATATTTTATGAATAAAATTAACTTTGGGAGATAAAATATAAAAAATAAACATTTAATTCTTTAATTTAATTCATTTTGACAGTAAATTACATCTGTAACAGAAACAAAAAAATATTAATTTACTTTATTAGTAATACTGGCTGTTTTTGTACCGTTGCCTTAAAAAAAAAAGCACTGATGCCCGCCAAATTTTTCTAACTGCTTTAACAAGTGATTAAAGATTTATTCGTTTAAGAAAGTCCGAGTTTTATTTATTTACTCGCAAATGTGTTATAAAACGTCGTATGACATACGTGCGCTTTGATAATTACAGCCTCTGCTTTCTTGTAGCCCTCGCCTACGGCTCGGGCTAGCAATATCGCCTCGGCTGTAATTTTCAACTTACCGCACTTATATCATAATGTACTATTATAACACATTTGCTCGTAAAGGGCCTCTTATTTCACCAATTTCAATATCGTAATGTATGTCATTACGTACTTGTGCGTAATCGTAAAGTAAAACGCACGAGTTTCTTTCTAATAAGGTAACACGTACGGTTTATCATGCTCCGTCTAAAACCAAGAGAGAGACTGGTGAAATTGTAACAAATAATAATAACTTGACAACATTAAAAATGCCAACTGGCAACGTAATAATCAATTTCACAAATTGTTCAAATTTTTCTAACTGCTTTAACAAGTGATTAAAGATTTATTCGTTTAAGAAAGTCCGAGTTTTATTTATTTCCTCGCAAATGTGTTATAAAACGTCGTATGACATACGTGCGCTTTGATAATTACAGCCTCTGCTTTCTTGTAGCCCTCGCCTACGGCTCGGGCTAGCAATATCGCCTCGGCTGTAATTTTCAACTTACCGCACTTATATCATAATGTACTATTATTCAATCACAGTCACGAATTCACGATCATCATCATCTCTCTCGAGAGCCCGGGGTCCGCTTTCCTACTTTTACGTCTCCACTTCGCACGATCTTCGGCATCCCGCGTAGTGAGGCCATTTGCACACATATCCGATCTTACGACGTCAAGCCAGCACTTCTTGGGGTGTTCCCAATCTGCCGCGGCCGGGCGGAGCGCGGAGGCGCCATAGCAAGACATTTGTTTCCCACGTAACTAGCCGGTTTTCGTAGAACGTGGCCGTACCACCGTAAGCGGCATTCTTGCAGTTTGTCTGCTATGTCACGGACAGTCACGAATTCACGGTACATAGGTATTTCATTAATCAACACTCTTGTTAAAAGATCACCATTGGCCGCCATATTTTTTAATTTTTCAAAAGATAAAATTATTCTATTACGTAAGTCCTCCACATTTTCGACATCCGTACTATAAACATTATTTTAAATGAAGCCCCATAAAAAAAAGTCGAGTGGAGTTAAGTCGGGTGACCTAGGAGGCCAACGCGTTGGCCCAAAACGGCCAATCCACTGTTGTCCAAACATATTAGTTAACTTTTCTCGGACGGCCACTACCGAATGTGCTGGGGCACCATCTAGTTGGTACCACATTTGACTGTACATCTGTAGTGGTAGGTTTTCCATATACTCCGTTATGGGGCCGTTTAATAATTCCAAAAATTTTATGTGGTTCAGATTCCCATCTATGAAAACGGGCCCGACAATATTATTTCCGTGGATGCCAGCCCACACATTCACTGCGAAACGGTATTGGTGGGAACTCTCTCGAGTTAAACGTGGATTGTCATTGCTCCAATACCTCAGATTTTGTCGATTCCAGAGGCCATTTCTTGTAAATGTGCTTTCGTCAGTCCACATCACATGAGACAAAAAATTCGCATCTTCTTGACTTTTGTCTAAAAACCACCGACAATAAGTTTCTCTTACGGGCATGTCTCGATGTAGTAGAGCGTGTACTTTCTTAAACTTAAAAGGTTTCCGTTTATCTCTTTTCAAAACTTTGTACACCGTTCTATGAGAGACTTGAAAATGTCGAGCAGCCCTACGCAAACTACTCGTCGGGGTTTCAGCAAAGTAGTTTAAAATTCGGTCATCTCGTGTCGATGTTACTGGAGGTGCACCATCTCTAACAGGGACCAAAGATTGGTTTTCTCTTATCCTTTGGACTGCTTGCACAATAGTCCGACTGTCAGTAGGGCAAATACGGGAGTTCCCATACCGTTCGCGATATGTCCGAAGAGCTAAAGCGGCATTTCCATGGCATTCACCGTAAATCAGTATCATATCCGTGTACTCCGAAGCCGCATAACCAAATCGAGGAATTTCTGTCACTCACAAGTATCTACCTACACAAAAACACTACAACTAAGTAGGTACCTACTTAAAAACGTAATAACGCACTTAATAATTCGTTTAAACACAAAAATCGTTCGGCGCGGCGCGGGCGGTTTCAAAGGAACTCAAAGGACTCAAAGGCGCGTGCGACGTGACGATTGCCGAAAAGTACACGCGACGTCGCAGAAACAATCACGGCCACACACTGACCCACTAATCCTTGACCTTGTACTTTTGCAGTTGCAATAGAGAAGGATAGATAAAAAATACCTATGATTGTCCCTTTTTCATTTTCGCGTAATGCTCGCTCTACACTTACCCCGTGAATCGCGCGAGAAGGCGCGGCGAAAAAGTAGCGCGAACGCAGCGCGACGTGGACAAGGCTGCACATTTGCAATATTCGCATAGTTTTCACAGTAACTCCCGCGTGTTCGAATGTGATGGACGTCGAAAAAAGAAGAAGCGTGTATCGCTGAGTCTCTCGTTTTATGCGCACTAGCGTACTACAATTACGAATATATTAAGCAAAGTTCGCGCGCGCTGGCCCTCTGTCGCGGGTTAAGTACAGACAAAAATCGGAAAAAAGGCGCGAAGCCGCAAAAAACATTAGATACGGCTCCACTTTACGTGTACTCTACTCGCACCTTTCGCGCCTTCTCACGCGATTTGCGAGGTAAGTGTGGAGCGGGCATTATTCTTTCGGAAATACCTACGCCCGCGCCTTGCTTTGTCGGCAGTGTTGCCACCTTGCAGAAATCTTTTTCACTAGTTTTGGTCTGAAAGTTCACCAGATCTAGAAAGATTTTTACCTTGAAAAATCTCCAGAATTCACTAAACATTTCACAGTGACAAAAAGTACAAAACAGCTATTGTAGCATCATTTGCTCGTAACCAAGTCATGAACTCTTCTTGAGTTTCCCATTCTTTCCGATATAATAATAAACAGTCTTTTTTTCAGTGGTGTACGTCCATGATAATGTGAAATAAATACATTACAAAAACTCACACAAAAACTTTTGAATTATTTTGATTAGATCTGTTTCTTACTTTCACGAACGAAAACTAGCAACTAAAACAAATAAAAACAATATTATGCAGTAGGTACTCAGACTCACTCATACAAACTTTACATACGGGGGATTTCCCGACTTATGAAATAATAATACCCTAGCATAACCAAACAAAGATTTGCATTTATCGGGGTCAAATCGGGGCATTTTCATGGTTGAAGGGGTTGCCAATATGTATTTTCTAAATTCCTGGAGATTTGATAAATATCACAAAAAGTCATTAAAATATTTTTCAGTGATTTTTTATTTAGAATATCACTGTCTAACTCTGAAAATTCACTAAAGCTGGTGACAAAATCACTGAACTGGTTTGTCGTGCCTGACACAGTTCACACCTACAGCACACGTCTTAAAAAATTCGTGTACACATCGACTTATTGTTTCTTTGTGTGCTGTAGGTGTGGCCAAAAGAAGGCTACATGCAGAATTGTGAAACGATCGCCTTATTGCTAGAACATAAGGCATATTTTAGAGTGACAATCCATATAACGATGACTGACAGGTACTAAAGGTTCGTTAACCCGTTGTTGATACTGTATTTATTACATCGTGTAGCAATTTAAAAAAATGGAAAATAGTGTCCTGTGTCAAAACTACTGGACCGATTTTGATAAAATTTGGCAAGTGGACTTGTTACGTGGGTTGGTATGTCTAGCTCAAAAAAATGGGCTATTATCCTATCCGCCTTGTATAATATAGTACGGTTGGCAACCCTACTTTTACCTGGGATTCTTGAAATGTATTTGCGTGTGCATACCATCACCGTATTGAGTCTATTTATCATGTATTTATATTTCAAGCTAGTCAATATTTAGTAAGTAAAAAAAAATGTACTGTGCAATAGATGGCAGCACCAATAGTTTCTGTAGCGGGCTTATGACAAATTTAATGTAAGTATAAATTATTTTTTGTCATTGTGTGCCTGGTTGTACTGTAAGGAATGTACATACAATAACCACTACATATATTTTCTGACTTCACCTATCCAAAAAGAGAAATGTTTCCTAAGCTGTGGTCCGAATCAACCCATTGCCAAAAGTTCTTGGGCGATTCGAACCGCGGTGCGAAAGGACTCAAGAAGAGCTATTGGGCAATTCATACCGCGGTGCGAACCGCTCACGGTGCGAAACGACTAAAGACTCAAAAAATCAATGTGCTACCTTGAATTTAAGGGGATTTTTATATAAAGAATGAATGAACGAATCTTCCTGTATTCAAGGTTTAGGGTATAGCACATTCAAAATATTAAGGCAAGACTTTTTTGTTTTGCTACCAACATGACAGCATAGGTAATTAAAGATGAAACGCACTATAGTTGAGGTTGAGATCAATGGTCTTGGGCTCGTTTTTAGGGTTCCGTACCCAAAGGGTAAAAACGGGACCCTATTACTGAGACTTCGCTGTCTGTCCGTCCGTCCGTCCGTCTGTCTGTCACCAGGCTGTATCTCATGAACCGTAATAGCTAGACGGTTGAAATTTTCACAGAAGATGTATTTCGGTAGTCGCTACAACAACAAATACTAAAAACAAAATAAAACAAATATTTAAGAGGGGCTCCCAAATTACGTAGGTCGCAGCCGGATGATGCAAAAAAAACGCAAATTATTTGAACTAATTTAATGAATTAAAATTATAACTAATTACAATGTCTATAGATCGATGTTAGATCAATAAGTGACACTTCCACGTTTTCCGGTAGCATAGGTAACTTCGGTTGACGTCATTGCAACTTGCTGCGCTTGCACCTCGTGCCGCTGCCGTTGGTGCCGTGTGCAGTGTTTAGTGGTTGATGCTGATTCGGCGGTTCGCTGGGTGTCGTCACGTGTAACATCTCCCCCCGTAGAACAGCGACTATTGCAGAATTATTTCAAGATGGTCGCTGGCAGGCATCTGTGATCAACCCCTACTTGGCTCGGGTTGATACTTCGGGTTGCAGGAACTGCGTATACCAATTCAGGGTTAGCTTCGACGGTTTCTCTGGATAAATTTCTCGTGCGTAGCCGGCGATAGATCAGTGTAGCGATGAGTGTACATGCACCTGATAGTATTAGGTACAAGGGTATGGTTGTATGGAATATTACTGGATCGATTTCGTCATTTAGATGTACGGGAGCTAGTGTTGCTATCTCATTTTTCAGGCTATGGAGTTTTTGTAGATTCGGTGAATTGAATATGACTTTCGGGTAATTTTCCGGTCTTGATTCGTTGTACAGGGGCATTTCCATTATTCGTATGACGTGTCCTTTGATGTGGTCGTTGGAGTTGGAGATAATAAACGAAGGTGTCTTCAGTTGGCAGTTCAGTGGGATAACTGCCAGGTAGCTGCCGTGTAGAGTCCGATGTTGTTCCTGTCCGCAGGATATCTTCACTTTTGTAGGTGCGGGTAGGCTTAAGGTGTAGTGCTTGTCGTCGAGGGCTTCAAATGCTTCAGAGGTCAGGCTTACTGGTGTTAGTTTGCATGTAGGTTGGAGTTTTTGGTGTTCGATGAGCTGCTGAACGCAATCCGAGTTGTTGAGGATCTGGAGGCTTGATATCGATTCGCAGAGGTATAGTGAGTTTAACTTCGGACATTCTGTCTCTATGTACCGAGAATCTTTGCTAGAGAGTGCTATAAAGGGTGAAGGTGGAATCAGGATTTCACGGTTTTTGTTAGGAACAAGGGATAGCTTATAAAAATCGTATGACTTGGGGATGACAACCGGGATTTTTATTACTATTACTACTTGCTTGCCTACATAAAAATAGCCTAACTTAGTTACTTCATAAAGGAGTCTAACTTCTACGTCTAAAATTTCGTTTTTAGAATATAACGACCTTAATTTTTCTAACATATCCTTAGCTTCACTAATACTAAATAGAGAATATGGGGTGCTCGATGCACGGATAAACGTTAAGATATTCTCTAAATTCTGGATTTCTTCATATAAATCCTCTATATTATCTCCTAAGATAAGAAGGTGTTGTGCCAGATGAGCGTATTTCGTCAAATCTGTGTCTCTGTTGGCATCACTTTCTAGTACTGAATTTAATGCTTTATTAAGTTTCTCCTGATTGGCAACTATTTTATTAATTATCTGAGAACTTTGGGAAATAAATTTATTATTTAGACTTGCGTGATTATTAATTTCTGATTCTAATTTATGCTCGTTATTGCGCAATGTATTAATGGCTTTTTCATATTTTAATGCATCCGTGTAATCAAGATTACCAGAAATGCTTTTTATAACGGAACCTAAACCGTCGATGAGACCTCTCTTGATACGTACTGATTCAAAAATATTAATTTTGTTAATGATTAGTGCAATTTTACTGTTGAGATGTTCTAAGTGAGGATCGAACAAGGATCGAGTTTTATTATTCAATAATGGTGTTAGTTCAGCCATCTGAGTTTTCACCGATTCTATCTGAATATGAATGTATTCTAGGTCTATGCGATATAGAAAAGAATGATAATGAGAAACAACTTTTGCTATTCCTAATTTGAAGGGAAGTAGTCCTGGTCCATCATCAAGTGAGTCAATCATTACTTCTTGTCCGTGGGTCAGGTGTAGTATCGTCAGCCATAGTAGTGTCCTGTAACAAGGTGGGGGTTTTAGGGCTTCGCTTGAGACGGGATTTAGCTATTGGACCACGTTTCTTTTTTGTGTAAATATGGATTGGGAGATCGGCAAGGACATTGTCCTGTGTATATCGTGGTGCTAATTTCTGCCGGGTTGCCATAGGATTTCGTACAAATACTGTTTGGTCAGGAATATATTCTTTCTCGGGTTCTCGGTCTTTATTTCGATTTTCTGTCAGTTGCGTCCGGTCATGTAATGATGTCTCATTAATTAAGTCGTATACCTGGCTCATTTGTTTCCTATGTTCTTGGGAATATTGTTGAAACAAATGTTCGGTTATGTCTATGTCTATTGGGTCACGGGGGTCAAAATGTCCAGTTATCAGGTCTAGTGGTCTACACTTTGTAAAGCTGTGTATGGAGCTATTGTACGCTAGCAGGGCATAAGGAACGAGGTTAACTGCAGGCTCATTTCGTTTCTCGAGCTTCAATATCCTGAGATGTTCTAGGATGGTTGAATGGAATCGTTCCACCATTCCATTGTCGTTAGGGCAATGCGCTAGTATTTTGTGGTGTTGGACTTTATGGATACGAATGAATTCTGCAAAAATTTGATTAGTGAACTCTGGGCCTCCATCTGTTACAATAGTAAGCGGGATACCATGGTGGGTCCAAAATATAAGTAAACCTTGTACGACACTGAGAGCAGTACTATCTCTGAGATGGTAAACTTGTGCGTATTTCGAAAAGGCATCTATTATTGTCAGATATTTTTCATTTTGGATTGTTAAAAGGTCCAAGTGAACTACTTGAAAGGGCTTTGACGGGGGTGGAACTATTGAAAACCTCTGCTTAATGGGATTTCGGTCATATTTGGCCTGACCGCAAATACTGCATTCGTTGATATATTTTGCGATACATTCTTTCATTTTAGGCCAGTAGTATTTAGATGATAAAGCTAGATAGCACTCAGTTATACCACGATGGTTTGTTTTACCCTCGTGATATGTCTTTAGGATCTCTTGCTGACGAAGATATTCTTTTACGTTCTCTAGTTCTACTTTAGTTAATGTGAGGTTCATCGAGGCACTTTTAAAATTGTCCTGGATGATAGGGATGATCTTATACATAGCAAGAGGGGGATGGATAATGATACCGGTCTTTACTTTGGGATTGACGTACTCTTTTACTGCGTTAATGACATCATTCGTTAAATTTGATTCTGAGAGTTGAATAGTCGTTCGAGTATGGGTTTCAAATGGCTTGGTTACAGTTGGGCGTTTTTTTATGTCGCCTACGAGTACAAAGCATATTTGTCTGTTGAACTTATTTAAGGGGTCGTCTGAGATTGGCACCTGTAAAGTGGGAATTTCGTTACTGGTATGAATAGTTGCAGTTTCAGAATTGTTGGTTTCCCGTGGAACCTCCTCGTCATTAGTTGGGGCTGTTAGAGTGTCGGAACCTGCAACCGAGGGTTTTTTAGATACATTGACCGCTATGGAGCTAGTGTCTTCATTGTTGATTTCAACACGAGACAAAGCGTCGGCGTTGGTATTCTGCTTGCCTTGCTTGTATACGGTTGTGAAGTTGTACTCGCTTAATTTAAGTCGCCAGCGGGTGAGTCTAGAGCCAGGCTCCTTAAGGCTCATTACCCATTGTAGCGGTCTATGGTCTGTTACTATCTTGAATTTCCTACCAAACAAGTATGGGCGGAAATATTTGGTGGCCCAAACGATGGCTAACAATTCTTTTTCGATTGTACTATAATTAGTCTCACTCGAGTTTAGTGTCCTAGACGCGTAGGCAATAGGTTTGTCGTTTCCTATCGATCCTTGGGACAGGACAGCGCCTATCGCAAAGTTGGAAGCGTCAGTTGTTAGTACGAAGTCCTTGCTAAAGTCAGGGTATTGTAAGATTGGGTCATTAGTCAGTAGTACCTTACATTTATCAAAACACTCGATATATTTTGGGTCGTTGTACGTGATCTTAGAACCCTTTTTTAGACACTGCGTCATAGGTTTTGTAATGCGTGCAAAGTCAGGGATAAACTTTCGATAATATCCTAGTAAACCGAGAAATCTCTTTATTTCAGTAGCTGTTTTAGGAATGGGGAATTTCTGGATGGCCGTGATTTTATCTGGGTTTGGCTTGATACCGTCTTTACTTATTATGTGCCCAAGGTATGCGGTTTCTAACTTTAAGAATTCTGACTTATCCATCTGAATCTTGAAGTTTGATTGCCTAAGTCTTTTAAAGACTTTCCCTAAATTTATCATGTGTTCCTGCAGGGAAACGCTAAATACTATTATATCATCGAGATAGACGAGACATATTACGTTTTGAAGGTCTCTGAGGACATTATCCATCACGCGTTGAAATGTAGATGGAGAATTTTTAAGACCCATGGGCATACGGAGAAATTCAAAATGCCCATGCTCTACATTAAAAGCTGTTTTATGTATATCAGCAGGGTCCATTTCAACTTGGTAAAAACCACTAGCTAAGTCTAAAGTGGTGAAATAATGACAGTTACCCAGTTTGTCCAAGACGTCATTGATATTTGGGATGGGATATTTATCGTCAATAGTTTTTTCATTGACTTTTCGAAAATCAATGACAATGCGCCATTTCGTTTTTCCAGACGCATCGGCTTTCTTAGGAACTACCCATATGGGGGAGCTCCAGGCTGACTGTGACGGACGAATGATTCCCTGTTCAAGCATTTTCGTGATTTGATCCTGGACTTCCTGTCTGTGAATGAAAGGGTATCTATAGGTTTTAGTGTAGACAGGTAGTTCGTCCGTGGTGCGAATATGGTGTTTTATTTGATTGGTAAAAGTAAGGGGTTCACCGTCAATGTAAAATACGTCAGCATATTGCGCGCAGAGGGACTCAAGATTAGCTCGTTCTTCAGGATTCAGATGGTCTGTACGCAATCGCGAGAGTACCTGAGATACACGGTCGCTACGCGGTTGAACCCGGGTAAATTGTTCATTAAAAAGTTCAGCATTGATTGGCCTATCCATTGAAAATACCACATCATGTTTTGTTGGGTTGATGATCTCTATAAACCCGCGACTATTCTCAACTGATGTGACGCAATCACGAATAATACAATTAGATATGGTTTCCTCTGTTATTAATACGTCTCCATCGTGAAAGTTAATAGGAACTCGAATTAATTTCGACGTATTGGCAGGTATGATATCTTCGTAAAGATTACAGTTTCGTGAATCATACATGCGCAAGGGCAATGTCGAGTTACGTGTGACAAGGGCCTTATTTTTCAAATCTATATTGGACTCTAATTTTTCTAACAAGTCTAACCCGATTAACCCGTCGAAATAGTTGTGAAACTTGTAGACGAAAAGGGTGATGTCACACTTTTCATTAAATTCAGAAAAAAGAGGTAAGGTGATAGAATAGTCGTTACGAGTGGTTGCGTGGATATTCGTAACCTCGAAGGGTTCATAGTTACACTGGATGTTATAGTAAAAATTCTCGACAGCTTCAGGGCTTATAAACGATTGATTCGCGCCTGTGTCTATAAGTAATTTAAGGGGTGGATTCGCAATTTGAATAAATGGAAGCTGTCTTTGCGTTTGTAAATTAATTTCTATTTTTGCTTGTCTGACTCTTGGGTAATCAGAAAATCCTGATTGTTAGAAGAGGTACCTTCCGATACATCTTGAGGTTCCTCAACGTAAGCGGGAACATAGTTACTGTAATTCGATGGTTCGTATAAAGGTTCGTAAGCAGGTTCAGTGTAGGTATAGTCGTAGTAGCCGTAGTCATAGTCGGGATATTCGTTATGGTCATAATAATCTACTTCATTGACATTCATCTCACGAGTCCTAAAATAATTAGATGGGGGTGGATTTCCATGCTTACTCCAGTCGTGTCCTGTCATCGGTCTAGGCATGGGTTTAGAAACAAAGTGGCTTACGCCGCTCATAGGCTTAGGCCCATTATTCGGAGGTGTATAGCCGGGTCTTTGGTTAGGCATTCGAAACACGTTACTTTGAGGTCTATAATTAGGCGGGGTTGCTCTAAACATTTGCTGGGTTCGCGTGGGATGTTGATTAAGAGGCATTTGGGGTCTCCAAACTTGCATTGGCCTCGGTGGTTGATACATAGGTTTCGATGGGCCTGGTAAATTATTAAATGGTGGTGTAAAAGGTATGGTTCGCGGGGGCATATTAAGTGGTTTAATAGAATGAACAGTAGGGTCAAATGAAGACGTAGACTGCATTCTCCGCTCCGGCAAATGATCATTGCGCTGCTGTAAGTATATGGTGTTAATTTCCTCGTGAACATACTCCAAGGCTTTTTCAATCGTATCCGGTCTCATACACCGAATACGGGAGCCTAAGGGCTCTTTAAGTCCACGAACATACGCTTGAAGGGTTAATTTCCTATACAAGGTACGTTTAGCTTCTACGGTAGTGGGTAAGGATTCGTGCAACGTGACGTATGTCATTATAGTGCTAAACAAGCTTTGGCACTTTTCATAAAACTCTTGCGGGGATAAATGTCCCTGATTTAAAAGGGCCAAATCATTATACAGAGCTGTCTCATCTCGTTGATCGGAGAAATTGTTAATTAAAGCATTTCTTATTCCTTGCCAGTTTTCAGGAATCCCGTTCGAATTTATAGTGCGCGCGGCATGGCCGGTGACCTTATTAAGGATGCCATTCAACAAAGCTAAATTACTTAACTCAAATCCCGCTTCAGCTCTAATAAATTGCGCAACTAACTGGTCACATAAACGAACAAAGCGCGTAAGGACGTTCGGGTTACCATCAAACTCGGGTAACAGGCGTAAAGCCTTGTAAACTTGGTCTACTAAGTCTACACTCATTTCGTCACTGAGATTACTACTTAAAAATGAAATGTCACTAAGTTCGGAATTATCACTAGTTTCTAAAATATTTTCTAAGTCCCTATTTGCATCGATTTGCAAGTTTCTGTTAGAATTAGGTGACCTAGTGGTCCGCGGTTCCCGTGGGTGGAAAATTTTGAATGTTTTTCAGGAATACAAGAGGAAATTAACACTTGGGAATTACGCAAAGGAAATTAAATGGAATAAAAATTACACGTAATAATATCAAAATTAGGTATAGGAAGGTGAGCAACTCTAGTAAGATCTAGGTACTTACCAAATCTGCATTTTCTCTGCTGTATCGATTTTTAGATACTCAACCTAGCCGCGACTCCCGTAGGTTCGTATAGCCGTTGCCCGTGATCGATTCACTGACTCTACTGGACTATCCGTAAGACTGCGCCAATTACGTAGGTCGCAGCCGGATGATGCAAAAAAAACGCAAATTATTTGAACTAATTTAATGAATTAAAATTATAACTAATTACAATGTCTATAGATCGATGTTAGATCAATAAGTGACACTTCCACGTTTTCCGGTAGCATAGGTAACTTCGGTTGACGTCATTGCAACTTGCTGCGCTTGCACCTCGTGCCGCTGCCGTTGGTGCCGTGTGCAGTGTTTAGTGGTTGATGCTGATTCGGCGGTTCGCTGGGTGTCGTCACGTGTAACACCCATACAACAAACGTGTTTCAAAAACATCGAATCGAGTAGGTCATGAAATTCAAAATGGCTACCCTATCTGTCAAATATACCTTCACTTACCAAAGAGTTTCTTAACTATAAGTTTCAGATTGTCTTTGTGTCAAAGTTTTTTTTTTTTCATTTTTTTTTAGTGGGGTGGTCGTATGATGGAAGTAAGAATCGAAGCTAAATATGTCACATTTTCCTATCAAATTTTAAAATTGTTAAACGATTTTAGGGTTCGGTACCCAATTGTGATAGTGGTACGGAACCCTTCGTGCGCGAGTTTTGCACTTGCCGGGCTTTTTATTACTTTAAGAATTATTTTCAATGTATATTAGAATAAAATAATAATGTGAGTAGTAGAGATTGTCTAAGCTGAAATGAAACGAGCCACCTCCGCATTTTCGCACACAAGTACATTTCAAATGTGAATGCAATACACATAAACATGCAATTAATGTGTAGGTATTATAATTATGACTGAACGACCAATTATAATTACATGTTAATGTGTAGGTATTATAATTATGACTGAACGACCAATTATAATTGCATGTTTATGTGTATTGCATCCATATTTGAAATGTACTTGCGTACGTAAATGCGGAGGTGGGGCGTGTCATTTCAGCTTAGACAATCTCTACTAAGTTATTTTTGTGAAATAAATAATTTATTGTTATTATTTATTCGTACACTTACCTAGCTTTAATATTTATATCCTGTTTACTGTTAGCTTGTACTGTATGTTTACTATAAGTTTTATTATTTGTTGATGGTTTTCCAAAAAACATAATAATACAATAAATAAATTAGTACCTACTTAATTATTACTAAGTTATTTTTGTTAAATAATTAATTTATTGTTATTATTCATTCGTACACTTATCTAGCCATATTGTATCTAGACATATTATCTAGCCACATTATGTATATCCTGTTTTAAGTTTTACTTTTTTTTTCTAGGACTTTAAGTGTTATTAACCTGTTTGTTGTGGTTTTTCAAAAAGATAATAAAACAATGAAATAAATTACGTGTCTTTATTATTTCATAGTTAATACCATTAGATATTCACATATTAGTAAGGTGTATGCAATAGAGGCTTTTCGTCCTGTTGATTTGAACTGCCGCGGCTTTGCCTTTTGATGTGCGAGTTCTACTCTCTGAAAACGAACATTAAATTTTTTTTTTTTTGTTATTTATACTGATTTCTCTATTGCATATGTCCAGTTCTATTGGTTGTTAAAAAAATTATTTACCATATTTGCCATCAGATTCTGGTAGGTACCTACACTTTTACGCATTCTTGCTCGTGTGTGTCAGCTTGGCCGAACCAAGCAATAGTAATTGTATCGTTGATATTTTGAAAGCAATAAGGTACTAAATATATGAACCAAGGTACCAAATAGGTACTAAATAATGAGCGTAGTTTATCGCTAGTTGGGATGCAGCATTGAACACTATTGGTCTCTATTAGAGACTAGTAGGAGAAATGTCTGATATAGTGCGTTTCATCTTTAAATGCCTATGCCGCGTTATGTTGGTAGCAAAACAAAAAAGTCTAGCCTTAATATCTAGAATGTGCTATAACCTAAACCTTGAATACAGGAAGATTCGTTCATTCATTCTTCATATACAAATATCCCTAAATTCAAGGTAGCACATTATTTTTTTAGTTTTTTGCACTTTTTGGTTTTGCTACCAACATGACGCCATAGGAATTTAAAGATGAAACGCACTCTAGTGATCCAGTTTGACATAGGTAGTTATATGGTCTCTGACGGACCAGCTTCACCACGTCCAAAGTCAAACTGTTCGTCAAACTCACACACACTTAAAAAAGATTGACGTTGACGTTGTCAAAATTCGAACGTTGTTAGAATACCTATCGAGTTCTGTTTGAGACGCCATGGTGGACGCAAGGTCCTGATTTTTATTTTCGTGAAACCTAGTTATATTGTGTGTTAATTGTTTAATTTTGGTGGCATATTTATCAATTTAGTTTCGTGAAGGATAACGAGTGTAGTGAAAATAAAAAAACAGTGCCGAACACGGATTTATCGCGTTACAAACAGATGCTCACGTGGAGTTGCAATAAAATTCGCCAACATTTTTGTTGTACTCGCCTACCCGCATTCTACAAAAAAATACCACTTAACACGTGATATTGGCCCAAATTGCCCTTAAATGCTGGCAGAAAGGCCATAAATAAAGAACTGAACTGAATACCTATCATTTGACCACTGTAATAGAGAGATTACCAATACTCTATTTCAGAATCTTAGATCAAAAATGTAAACAAAAAACTCAGACATTCATTTGAAAGTGACAGTTCTTTATTTACTTTTCCTTTGATATTGAGAGTTCTTTGTTTACATTTTTGATCTAAGATTCTGCAATAGACTGTAGATGGTGAGTATTTTAGCCTATATTTTAACTTACATGGTGGGTATTCTATCTATTTACTTACTAAAACATCAGGATAAATGTTAGAACTGGGTGTTTGCACGACTCGCTTGCACAGTCCGCGCGGAGTGCACGCTCCGACGTGCCCAAGCGTGACGCACGGCGTGCCCGCCGGCCACGCGCGGATGTACCCGCCGTGACACGCGGCCGCCCCGTCCGCGCCCTCCGGACATACTGACACTGATACATTCGCTGGTGGAGTTAGATTTAATATACACTTTATTGTTACCAAATTTTATACTATAAATTACATAAACAAAAACTTACAGCTATATAATAAAGGTACAATGGACGGCCGTATCGCTAAAAGCGATCTCTTCCAGGCAACCTTTATATATGAAGTACTATTACCTTTATACCTTTAAATATACACCAAACTACGCTCATTATTTAGTACCCATTTGGTATCTTGGTTCATATATTTAGTACCTACGTGGTTGTGACCAGCTTCGATTTCTCGCCATCCGCTGTTACATGCTCCACGCTCCATCCAAGATTTAGTAACTATTTGGTACCTACGCATTTATTTTTCAACGTCCTAGGACGCTATAACAAAAAGTTATTCCAAAAACCCATAAAGCGTGTGTCAAAAATGTACTAAATAATGAGTACCAAATAGGTAATAAATAATGAGTGTAGTTTGGTGTAAATCTATTGCATGGTCCGGCCAAGCTGACGCACACTCTGTGGCGCGTCGGGCGAACTCCCAGCTGCAACGCAAAATGGTGTGGGTTCGATACCCCCCGGTTGGTAGGTATTTATGCTGGCATGTTTGTTTTTGATTTTGTCTAGTTCCCACAGAATCAGCTTAGTTCTATGGTTACCTACTAGACATATAGAACAAGGTGTAGTTGGGGTTTCGCCTGACGCGTTATCTAACATAACTAGCCCCACACTAAGTATCTACTTGCACAGAAGGTATGCATATGTATACGTATGTATGTAACAGAGGTCCTTACGTCCCATATAGTCCTCTCCAGTCCACCCACCCGGCAGTAAGGCTGCCCCCGTGAGGAACTGCTTGGCCGCTAGCTCGGCGCCCACACACTGCAGGTCACCTTCCATCGGGTGGGTCACCAGGCAACACACGCCGCAACTACGGACCGAGCCCAACCTACCACCCTGTGGTAATGTAATGTGATAGATGACACACTTATCTATACTTCGTTTTAGGATTCCGTAGCCAAATGGCAAAAAACGGAACCCTTATAGATTCGTTATGTCTGTCTGTCCGTCCGTCCGTATGTCACAACCACTTTTCTCCGAAACTATAAGAACTGTACTGTTAAAACCTAGTAAGTAGACGTATTCAGTAAACCGCATTAAGATTTTCACACAAAGATAGAAAAAAAACAATAAACATTTGGGGTTTTTGGGGTACTTAGAACTGACACTCAAATTTTTTTTTTCATCAAACCTATACGTGTGTCGCGTATCTATAGATAGTTCTTCAAAAATGATATTAAAACATCTAATATAATTGTTTTCTAAACTGAATAGTTTGCGCGAGAGACACTTCCAAAGTGGTAAAATGTGTGTCCAAAGCATATATTTACTGGTGCCTTGATACACTGACACTCTCTAAACCCGAGGAGAGCACATTCCGCCGCGTGACACGACCCGTCCGGCAAACACCGCCCGCCCAGACCACACTTGCACATTGTATCCCGACATCTACAGCTCCTGTCTTGTCTTCTACAATCCTGGAAACAGAACATTACTGCTAACACAGTTGACTTATGTTTTTTTTCGTATAGCGGTGTGGCTCATCTGGTGTTAAAATTTTCAGGTCGCAAGGGTTCCCAAAGTGGGCGATAACGCCCCCTTGTGGGCGCTGCAGGCCTAAAGAGAGGCGGTAGGCTGCAGGATACCCAGACAAAAAAAATACCAAAAAATCAAATTACAAGCCGCAAACTTATTCCTAAGCTTAAAAAAGGGTAGAACTTGGAAAGGGAAGGACTGGCAAGGGAATACCTACTGTATCTTTATATAGACAAAGCTCGATTGCTACGCGGTCATGACTGGCTTTGTGAGGAATTTGTCGACAGTCTATTCGATGGACTGGACAATCATTTATTTTATAGTCTCCGGAACGGTAGCAGGTTTGGATCGTACCAGAATATTGATTTTTGTATCTCCGGAAATATGTAGGTACATATTTTTTATTTTTAGGCAATTTTGTCCCACTGCAGGGCAAAGGCCTCCTTCCCTTCATATACACCACCTAAAATGGTTTGGCCTGACTGACTGACTCTTCAATGCACAGCCTAAATCGCTGATAGTAGAGAGCTGAAATTTGGACAAGCAAACCAGTTCTCTAATACCTACGCATATATGTTATAGCGCCCCTAGCTATGACCAGCAGGGGTATAAAGAGAGGGGTTCTGTTCTGAAATTTGGATAATGGCATACGATAAGAAAGAATTTTTGAAAATTCCCACGGGATCTAGTAAGTAGGTATAGTAGGTATCTATAAGAAAATTACTAACGATCCCACTCCCCGAGAGGTCAGCGTGTCTACAGGTGGGCAAACAGCACAACCCTTCCGATGGGTGACACGACGCCGCCGGGGCTACCGAACACCCTTCCTTGTGCTGATTACTACAATAATTACATTAGTTTATCACCTATATCAGGCCATTACCTACTACTGAGTATCTAATCCTACAGAGCAACAGTATCCTAAAGCCCGCGGCAGTAGGTACTCCACTGCGCAGCTATGTGTGTGTGACTTCTCCCGCATCAGGGGCAGCCTTCATGTCCGAGACATTGCAGATAAATTGCAAGAATGCCGCTTACGCTGGTACGGTCACGTTCTACGAAAACCGGCTAGTTACGTGGGTAACAAATGTCTTGCTATGGCGCCTCCGTAGTTGTTATTCGTTATCAGTTATTCAAGAAGTTCGCCGGTAGCTGTACTGTACCCATCACAAACAGATTGAGAGCTGGAAGAAGAATTCCTCACCCTTCTCCATACACAAGAGCCCCACCAGCTCTCGGCGTGCAACACGGATCCCTGTGGGAACACCGCGAGGGGAGGCCGCAGTCGCAAGCCTCGCCTTCTTCCACTATACCTATAGGAACACGCTTGTTAAACTTACACCATTTCCGCTCAACATTATAGATAAAAATTTTCCCTGTTCGCCGACGTTTCGGCAAACCGGCCGTGTGACCCGTTTGCCAAAGTCAGTCTCGCGCTCTTATCTGCATTAAAATCGACTGCGCCAAAATATTCATATCAATTTCCTCCTACTCTTGCGATTATTCTGTCTTACTGAACTATCTGAACGCCAGCGCCGTATCTAAAAACGTCATCCCAATTCGTCTAGGATGTCTGCGGTTTCACCCGATTTGGACTAAGGTTTCATTGGATGGATGCGTTTCGTTTGGAGAAAATATGCTGAATACCTATAGAGATGGTTTTAAAACGGTCCATAACAGTTTTTATGGTAGGTACCTAAAGCAGTTAACTCCATACCATTCCCACAATAAGGCTTGTCCTCATCAGTGAGACAATAGCTCATGCTGCTCAAAGTGCTCGCAATGAGCCGCTTGCTACACACAGAGAACTCAAAGTTCAACCCGTTGATAGAAGACGTGGACTGGGCGCCCATGAGGTGGCCTTTGCATTCCGGGTTGGGGAAGTTGTCGTCGTGATGCGCGCCGAAACTGTGCCCTGGGATAGGTTAGGTTAGGTTAGGCAAATTGTAGAGTTATTCTATTTTTATTTTTAAGTGCTTAAGAGGACACTCTTTTATCTACTCTTTTTTTCATACAAACTTTACAAACGTAGTAGACTGTTTCCTCCGTGGATAAAGATATTAGAAAAAATATGTTTATGCCATAAGTCCTAGGTATATCAGCCATGACCATGCCCCTACGTTTGTTTTTTTTTTCATGTTCATTCGTATTCTTCTGAATTTTATTTCTAATCTAATTAGAAAATTAAAAAAAAACCCAAAACGTAGCGACATGGTCATGTTTGATATAGGACTTTGGCATAAACATATTTTTTGTAATATCTTTATCCAGGTAGGAAACAGTCGACTACGCTTGTAAAGTTAGTATGGAGAAAAGAGTAGGCAGACTGTCTCCTTAAGATGCTTACCCATCTCATGCGCCAGTGTAAGCGCAGCGATCCGCTCGGGCACGCGGTCTGCGCTGTCGCTGACCGCGTGCGCCACTACCAGCGTGTTGAAGCAGCGGCCGCGCGCGCGACGGTCGCAGAGACCGCCCGCCGCGCCGCCCGTGCCGTGCCCGAGCGACGTGAAGCTGGCAGGGAATACGTTACTTTCTTGAAATTATACTCATTTTTTTCATTTAAAAACAGCGAGGTTAGGTCCAAGTCTAATCCGCCTTTAGTTCATGAATCGTTAGTAGAATTCGTAGATTATTTGTCAAAAATAATCTACCTAAACGCTCTAAGATCACAAGTCATATACTTAACGTAATTTAATTTAAGTAGTTATTACTACTACCTACTACTTTTAAGACAATACCTACTTATTTTATCTAGTAGAGTAATTTCCACAGTTTACCAGTTAGCCTCGGCGCTGTAACTCTGTTACATTGCGGTCACATTTTTACTAGGGGCGAAATAAATAAGTATTTAGCAAAAATAAGCAGGCATCTGCTTCGTTCGAAACAATTATATATGATTTATGATTGAGAGGCACGGTTGAATTTTATTTTTACTTTATTTCTCCCCGCGAGGTGGCGGAAAAAGGTCTAGGTCCTAAGTAGGGTTAGTATCAGGCCGACCGTAAAAACATTGCCAACACTATTTGCAGTCGTGCAAATAGTGTTGGCAATTTGTTGCAGTGTGATCATTGATCAATGATGACTTAGCTACTATGCAGATAGTCTCATTTAGGGTTTTAGCGGACCTTTTAGTGGCTCTCGAGAGCAATGCAACCGGGAACATCACAGATAAGAGCGTAAAAGCCGGTTGTGTTTTAATGGGTTAACTTTGAATCAACCCCTGCAACTACTGATTTACATAATATTTGTTATACCGTCCATTTAGGCATAAATGGGTTCCCTGTACCGTCAGGCCACTCCCAGGACCAACCATCCGAGTTCAGTTATAGACAGATCGTGTCCCCAAACGCTAGTGTGTTCGGTTCTCTATAAGAAGAGCTAGCTAATCAGGTAGTGCCCAAATGGCACTACCTGATTTTCCAGACAGGTACCGGAGCAATAAAGTCGCTCACCACACGCACCTTAGAAAGGAGCTAACGAAAACCTCGCTAAGGGTGGTAGAGAAGTCACCTACCACATATCCCGCTTTAACTTAGCAACTACAACTCCCCAACTACACTGCTCTGAACACGATCTGTTTATAACTGATCCTGGGAGGTGCCCTTGGAGTTGGCCGACCGGTACAACGGACCACGCCTAGAACGCCTCGAGGCTGCCAAGTGAGAACTCTATAACATAATATATTGTTAGTTCAGTTCAGTTGTATCAGGGGTTGCTCCGAATAGGAAGCCCAATGAAGCTGTCTACTCGGGTCTTGTCCTTACCTCAAACCAAGAGTCCTGTTCTGAAACGCGTGTCCAGAGAATGCGACCCCCAGACACACTTCAGACAGTCTCCTCAACCGTGCGAACTTCAGCAGGTAGTCTCGACCGTCAATCGACTTCTTACTGAGAAGGTTCCCGAACACGCGAGAGTTTGTCTTTTCCGATGTCAGGACTAGGATGTATTTTACGGAAAATCCTGGGGTAGAGGAGAGTAATTTGATTGGTAGATATTGAGGGTTGAGTGTTTTCATCTTATAGGCACTTGGTATCTATTCTTTAGGGGCGCTGGTAAGTGAAGATGTGATCGAAGATGGTACACGTAGGATTACTTTGTCGAAATATTTAAAAGTGCTCATAATTTATAACTAAGTGTTTAGGTATAGGATATTTGGGGTCGACGGTGAGGGACGATATGGTCTAAGATGTAGCATGCTCTCCTAGGAGATAGACAGTAGTCCGTCTTCCTTAATGGCAGGATGCACCAGAATACCCGATTGTTGACCAAGGTACGCTTGGCATCTTAGACCTATGCGTGATTTGATGGCAGAAACTGCTCCGTTAGCAACACCCAGCTAATAGCAACTAATGACAAATTCCTACAGAGACGGAACTCCCAAAACCATGCGAAAAAAAAGTGCGAGTTGAACTCGCGCACGAAAGGTTCCGTATCATTATCACAATAAATCACGTGTATGGGAACCCCACTCAAATATTTATTTTATTCTGTTGCTACAACAGAAATACAACATCTGTAAACTGTCTAGCTATCATAGTTTATGAGATACAGCCTCGTGACAGACAGACAGACGGACAGTAAAGTCTTCATAAAAGGGTCCCAATTGTACCCTCTGGGTATCCAAACCTAAAAACGAACAACAAAAACTCTTCACCAATATTATCAGGCACACCATTTTCATCAAAGTCCGCGTTCCTAAATATGATATCTGCTTGAGCGATGGAGTGCAGCATTCTTCTAACGGCATCGTTTAGACTGGACTTGGCTTCTATTTCGAAGAAGGCCTTGTCTGCCAAGAGGAGAAGGTCACAGATACGAGCGCGAGCTACTCCGGGGACGTGGGGATGGTGATCGAATTGATAAGGGAAGTATGGGAACTCCGAGTTGATCTGGATTGAGGAGACCAAGCTAAGGTTAGTTTACTTTTAGAGCATTATATTTCTAAAAGTACGAAAATTATACTTTAGCTCCTTGGTAGGTTTGGTAGGTGTTCGACACCTTTACAGGAGCCTTCTTCAGGATTGATTCAGTCAATCCTGAAAAAGGGACCTGTCTCGAAATGTTGAGCGTTGAAACAATGCTAAATTGTTTTTCTTTATTTTCAATAATTAATGTTTCTATGAGTATCTAATTATCTACCTACAGTGTTAGGTATATTGTACATAAAAACCCGGCCATGTGCGAAACTCGCGCACGAAGGGTTCCGTATTTGGGTACGAAACCCTAAAATGGTTGACAACAACCAATTTTTAAATTTGATAAGAAGATATGAAATATTTAGCTTCGATTCTTACACCCATCATACGACCACAAAGAAGGGTCCCGTACCAATAACATATAAAAATATATCATCAGTAAAAAAAAATACTGTCCAACTAATCACGGTTCATGACTGGTGGCAGACAGACGGACGGCAGAGACTTAGAAAAAGGGTTCCGTTTTTACCTATCAAGTACGGAACCCTCAATCGTACGTCTCACCATCATCAGCGGTTAACCTGTGAATAGTCTCGTCTCATCCTCGGCACGTGCATGATATCGTTTTCAAACGCACCGAAGAACTTGTTTGGATCATCTTGATGGTAAGGATCAGCGTGGAGAGTACGGTTGTCTGTAAGAATACAGAATGGAAACAGTGTTCCGTAGTGCGAGTTACGTTTGGGTCAACGCAAAACTCTGAAAAGTTATAGCTTCGCATTACGTCGGCTAGGGTCGCTTTTCGATACAATTTTGGCGGCAATTTTTTTTTGTTTTTTTTTTTATAATTTCGATAAATCATTCTCTTTTTGTTGTGTACGTACATCATATAAAGAACACACTCTCCGAATTACTCCTACTACTATCAGCGGTTTAGGCTGTGCGTTGATCCATCAGTCAGTCAGGACAAGGTCTTTTGTAGTTATAGATATTTCTGGGTTGTTGTCAAAGCTTATACTTTTAATCCCTATGAATACTCTAACTGGATCCCGTGATCGAAACAGAAGGTTTAGCTAGAATGAATCATTACATTTATTATACATTTTGTGATGTAAGTAGGAAGGTATGCTATTCATCCTCAAGGTTTATGAAGCAGCAAGTGGGTGGCGTGAGTTCAGTGTGCTTGCTTCATCATCCATCACTCAAGGAGTGATAGTGGTCATACGATGGCCTATAGGCACGCTAAAGTGTTGTCTTGGTGCAGTTCTTTTTTTTAAACCTTTGTTTCTAGAGCCAGTTTTGATATAATGACACTAACTCAAATGCAAAACTCCATAGAACTCGTTGTCATCCCCAATGTAACCTTCAGCAGATCCAGCGGCGGGATTTTCTACTGGGAAACCATAAGCCATGATGATGTTGTCAAGAGGAATCGCGCGGATCGAGGAGTTGTCCTCCTCCCACTCAGGGTCGAGGAGTATAGCTGAGTGCTCGTTTGTGAGGTCTGAGTTACCTGGAGAGGGAGTTATTATTTAGGAAGTACAACCACCCAGCTTACAGCCAAAGCCACTACGAAGATATCTAGTTAGATGCCACTTCATCGTCAAGATGTATGAAAACGCAGCCTGCCAATTTCCACTGCCTGTTACGGGCACGAGGCAGCTCTCCTTGTAGAGAACCAGGCACCCAAGCGTTTGGGGACATGATCTATCTATAACTGATCCCAGACGGTTGCTTCTGGGGGTGGCCTGACGGTACAGCGGACCTAAATGTTAGCCAATGGGCCACACTATAACATAATATTATAATGTAGATCAGTTGTTTTAGGGGTTGCCTACGGTGACATTACAAGGGTTCTACTAATACATGGTTTAAAGCTAAGCGTCCACCTTTCGGCATCGTACGCATCGAACGGATCGCATCAAACAGATCGTATTATTTTTGTATAGAAAGTAGCAGATTCGAGCGATCCGTACGATGCGGATTGGTGGACGCACTTCTGTGACTGTCTATACAAAGCATATTACGATCAGTTTGATGCGATGCGTCCGGTGCGTACGATGCCGAAAGGTGGACGCTTAGCTTTAGGTATTGCTACAGAGCGTAAAGGATTTATTCAACCAATTTGTTTGAGAGGTTCGATCGGTGGATAGTTTAAATTGTTACAATCGGCGCCAGATTCAAAAAAGGCACGCGGTACATTCACATTAGTGAGGGCTCTTAGCATGAAAATAGTTCACTTTGTGATACCAGCACCAAATTTTAGTATGTTGTTAAACATGTCATTTTATCTTAAAAACCGTCGGGACCCCATCTGTAAAGTGTAAATAAATAAATAAAATAATAAATAAATATTGCACGACGTTACACACAGCGCAATCTAGCCCCAAACTAAGCACTAGGCTTGTACTATGGGTACTAGACAACGGATATACTACATATTATACTTTTTTTTTTGTAAATACATACATATGATACATAGAAAACACTGAATATCCCATGTCTTCGGACCGTGGTGAGTCCTAGGACATGGTGTCGACGTGGTGTCTGGATCTGGAGATATTACGTCATCAAAATGGCGGGCACCGGATTTTGAAAATTGTGAATTATTCTAATTCTATGAACCCTACATACATGTGTGGGATATGAAATGAAAGGGAATTAAGTGGTCTACATTGTTACAATACACAACATCAGCCGAATAGTAACAGTTACAACAATATTTAAAGTTATATCGAAAACATGTCCATAAAAAATCCATATTTTCAATTACAGCTTCGGAAGTTTACCCAACACACAATAAATATGTACCACAGACATAACGAACAATTCATCAGCTATCCAATAAAAAAAACTAGAGCTCGATCTGATGAAAAATTTCTAAGTTACGCCGTTGTTAGTATTCATATTTGGGGGAAAATGAGAGTCCATTTTTATTTTTTGTGTGTATTTTACCGGATATCTTAGCCGTTAGAGATCTTTTCGCTTTGGTTTTTTTTGTGTTAGAAAGGCTTCTCGTTGGTTTCATAAAAAAATTGTGATGATCTGATGGGAACCTTCGGAATAATGAGCAGAATAATATCCCAGAGTGCAGTAAATAAATTACTGTTTTCACTTCATTCAATAGAATCGGCTCATAAAGAACTAACTACTCCTTAATAATTAAAGTTATACGGTTACAATTTTGATGATTTTTGGTGACAGTCGAAAGTGTACTAAAAATACGAAATAAAAAAACAACTTCATGTAATTGAAGGCTGTTGTTAAACACTCGATACCTAACTAAACTAACTACCTAACTACGATCCAAACAACTGCAAAACCAGCAGCTCCCAAATTATGGAATGTCGAACTTGATGCCAATTTTAGGATTCCGTACCCAAAGGGTAAAAACGAAACCCTTTTGCTGATACTCCGCTGTCGGTCTGTTTGTCTGTCCTTCCGTCCGTCCGTCCGTTCGTCTTTCACCAGGCTGTATCTTAAGAACCGTGTGGTACGGGACCTTTCGTGCGAACTATTAAATTTTCTTTGAACGATTTTAAATCTGCACCTATCTATGTGGTTGTTAGGTTAGGTTATGCTCAATGGGTTATGCTCAACAGAAAATTAATTTTACGGAGTAGATTCAGATTGTAATATGGCTGCCCCGACATACTTTTCAGTCTTTTTTAAATTTATCAATACCTACTTATGTACTTAACAGTTTTGCTCCATGAGAGTAAGCTTCAAATGCTTCGTCTACTAAGTCTCTTATCTTCGACCATGTTTTCTATGTACTTTTCTGGGGTCAATCCCACAAAAGGATGATAACGTATCACAACCATAATAGCTTAATACTGAATGCACTGTCCTTAATCATCCGAAACGCACACGAGCAACCCCCGTGGAAGCTTATGTATGCTGATGATACTGCACTAGCGGATTTGGATAAGGGACGGCTTGGAAGACGTGTAAATACGTGAAAAGAGTCGCCTGAGAACGACGCGGCGGTTTGCAACTCAACGTAGCGAAGACCAAACACTTGGCTAGCAATACCACAGAACCCACACCTAGACGGTAACATGGTCGAGCGGACAGACCACTTTAAGTACTTGGGATCTGTGCTCCATGTGTCCGGCGACATCGATTGCGACGTTAAGTCTCGCATTTCGACAGCTTGGGCTAAGTGACGAGAGGTAACTGGTGTCATCTGTGACCCCAAAATGCCGGTTAAACTGAAGAGACAGGTCTATAAAGCGATCATTAGACCTGCCTGTCCTTTTGTTTGGTAGTGGGGCGTGGTCAGTGCTTGAGCGACATAAGCAGGAGCTGCATGGCACGGAGATGAAGATGCTGCGCTGGATGTGTGGAGTGACGCGAAAAGACCGCGTCAGAAATTCCCGCATTTCCTGCCTTCATATCCGAGACAAAGCACATACATTTCAACATTTCAAGATTGTCGCTTACGGTGGTACGGTCACGTTTTACGAAAAGGGCTAGTTACGTGAGACACAAATGTCTTGTTATGGTGCCTCCGCCCGGCCGCGGCAGATTGGGAAGACCCAAGAAATGCTGGCTTGATGCAACCGGGAACATCGCTCGGATGATGATGGTGAACAACCGGTAGGTCCAGAAAAAATGGCATCAAGTTCGACATTCTATTTTGAAGAATGGAGTGTCCAACTTGATGCTTCTGGTTTTGTAGTTAGTGGGATCGTGGTTGGGATATCGTGTGTTGAACAGCCTTGAATGAATGAAGTCGTTTTTTTATTTCGTCCTTTTTAGTGCATATCTAAGTATTCGACTGCTACTAAAAATCATCAAAATTGTAACCGTAACTTTAATTATTGAGGAGTTTCTTGAGGAGAAGGTGGTTCCATCTGTAGTTAGTTCTTTATAAGCCGATTCTATTGAATGAAGTGAAAACAGTAATTTACTGCACTCTGGGATGTTATTCTGCTCATTATTCCGAAGGTTCCCATCAGATCATCACAATTTTTTTATGAAACCAACGAGAAGCTAATACCTTTCTAACACAAAAAAAAACAAAGCGAAAAGATCTCTAACGGCTGAGATATCCGGTAAAATACACACAAAAAAAGAAAAATGGACTCTCATTTTCCCACAAATATGAATACTAACAACGGTTTAACTTGGAAATTTTTCATCCGATCGAGTTCTAGTTTTTTTATTGGATAGCTGATAAATTGTTCGTTATGTCTGTGGTACATATTTTTTGTCTGTTGGTTATACTTCCGATGCTGTAATCGAAAATATGGATTTTTTATGGACGTGTTTTCAATATAACTTTAAATATTTGTGTAACTGTTACTATTCGGCTGATGTTGTGTATTATAGCAATGTAGACCACTTAATTCCCTTTCATTTCATACCCCACACATGTATGTAGGGTTCATAGAATTAGAATTATTCACAATTTTCAATATACATCGGCCGCCATTTTGATGACGTATATCTTCAGATCCAGACACTTTACAGATGGGGTCCCGACGGTTTTTAAGATAAAATGACATGTTTAACAACATACTAAAATTTGGTGCTGGTATCACAAAGTGAACTATTCCGGTCTTTTTCGAGGCTAACATTCCTCGCTACATGCATGTCTGTAAATGAAGCCCTAGGCGGTAAAGAAATGGTAATTACTTTACTTTATGAGCTTCTATCTATCCTACACTTTATAGGACCTGTGGTTATGTCCTGCAATGTTGACGGCCCCTGTGGCGCGTCGTGCGAAAGCACGACTGCAATGCAGAATCGTAGGTTGCGGGTTCGATTCCCGCAGGGTGCTAGTAAATCCCTATGCTTAAAAAATAAATATTTGTGTGTGGGTGGGTTGTCCCTCTATGTATTTACAAAAGAAATATAAATATAAGTATCATATCCGATGTCTAGTCACCGTAACATAAGCTTAGTAGCTTACCACGGGGCTAGATGGCGCTGTGTGTTCACAGAATTTATTTATTTATTTAATGTTCATTACCAACAGGTTTCAACGTCAAACACAGCAAGTGCTCTTCCCTTCCAAACTTCGCGTTGACCACGCTGAAGCCGTAAGAAAGGCACGCATCCACGCCTAGTCTACGACACGCTTTCGTCTCACTTGTTACAGTGGGAAGGATCAATATTAGAAATAATTTAAACATTTTTTAATTTAATATTGTGCGACCCGAGAAAAAGACACGTAAAATTTGACAGACCACAGATATCTATTATTGACAGACAGAATAGTAAGCAGATATCTGTCAGAAGTTCTGAGTAAGAATAGTTTTTATAAGTAATTTAGTTTTAATGGGTAGATTAGGTTGTTTCTACATTTAGATTTGTGCATGTTAAACGGTTTGTATGGACTCGTTCTACTGTGCGTCGCCGCGCCGGCCGGGCGGCCTAGCGGACAAAAAAGTCTCGTCGCTACGTGCGCGCACTTACATACTAACCCGTAGACTTCATGCTGCAACAAACATGTTGTCAGGATGTTGACAGGCAACTAAGTTGCTCGTAGGCGCATACCCTAAAGAGTACGTAACAATAAAGCCGGGGCACTTTGGATACGTTCTTGTCCGAATATAGTTCGTGCGCTAACGTACGCAGACGTACTAACAATCCCATCCTTCCAAATGCTATGAAACCGCGCAGACTGCTTACGAATTAGTCGTACCTGCGCTTCCATAGTACTTGGAAGGATGGGATTGTACGTACGTCTTCGTACGTCAGTGCACGAATGAAATCGGACGAAAACGTTTACAAAGCGCGTCCGGCCTATGCATACATACTACATGTAGGTACGCAACATACTGACAGACGCGATGATTCACTCGCTCGGTCAATTAAGTACTTACCTACTTGTTATATTGAAATACTTACCTGTCTACTTCCACTAGGTAAACCATATTTATAACACATTTGCTCGTAAAGGGCCTCTTATTTCACCAATTTCAATATCGTAATGTATGTCATTACGTACTTGTGCGTAATCGTAAAGTAAAACGCACGAGTTTCTTTCTAATAAGGTAACACGTACGGTTTATCATGCTCCGTCTAAAACCAACGGTACTTTTTTAAATCTTAAGAAAAAAAAAGCAAAGAAAGCAAATCAAAAAGTTTTTATGTCAGAAACAACTGGCAACGTAATAATCAATTTCACATTTTTCAAAATTTTCTAACTGCTTTAACAAGTGATTAAAGATTTATTCGTTTAAGAAAGTCCGAGTTTTATTCCAAAGTCCACCTTTATACTACAAAAAAGATGTATAAGAAAAATCTATAACCTTAAAGACACAGATACCCTACGTAAGATTTTCAAAGATGAAAAGTTTCTAACCCTAATAAGTATTTATATATTGGAAATCTGCTTATTTGTTAAAAACAACAAAGGTTATTTTTTTAGCAAAATCTCAATTAGGTCTGAGAGTCAAAGAGACAAACATAAATATAATATAAGCATACCTCAAGTAAACAATCATACATTTTATAAAAGTTCATATTACACCGCAATAAAAATTTATAATCATTTACCCCTACACATTAAGTTACTAAACGGTGTTATATTCCAAAACAAATTGAAAGCTTGGCTCATATCTAAGGTATTTTATAATCTTACAGAATTTTTCGATAACGACGAAAGGTAATATAAATATTGTTGTTCTACTTTAGATTAAAATTATATTTTAAGGCCCTACTGTCACCTTACCCTATTGCATGCTCGAAATGAGTAAACTGTTGAAACTATTTATATTTTAAGACCTCCAATGTACACAGTTATAGCAATAAAAAATATTCTTATTCTTATTCTTATTCTTATTCTTATTCTTATTCTTATTCTTATTCTTATTCTTATTTATTTCCTCGCAAATGTGTTATAAAACGTCGTATGACATACGTGCGCTTTGATAATTACAGCCTCTGCTTTCTTGTAGCCCTCGCCTACGGCTCGGGCTAGCGATATCGCCTCGGCTGTAATTTTCAACTTACCGCACTTATATCATAATGTACTATTATGTATTCTGTGACTAAACTAAGACACCTACTTCAGATGAACTCAAACGCAATGCTTTGATAACTAAACTGCACTAATCTACCTATATCGTTATCCATTTTGTAATACTCACAAGACATTTTTATTTTTTCATTGTTATAAATTTTTTAACTATTTTTTTTTTTCACCCCAGCGCGCCATCATCGTGCCCTTTTTTTCTCTACTCAGTTTTTTTTCTTTTTCGGTCGGCCGTATTGCCAGTAATAGCCGCTGTCATACATAATGATGTTTACTACCATACCAATGGGGTGGAGAAAAGACTTTCGGCGGGAAAGCGGAGACAACATGTCGTGCTCCAATTTTATTTTCGTTAAACTATGTTGTAAACTCGGTTAAATTGTGTAATTTTGGTGGAATCTTATTCAATTTAGTTCCGTGAATGTGCACAAGTGTAGTGAAAACAAAATTGAGTGTTAAACATGGACTTTCCGTTTGCGCCGAAGCTCCTTGAAGGTTATAGTAAAGTTGCCACCGCTTTACCATAGCCCCTGACTTGAAACTATAGGCCCGATCGGGCTAATTTAATGCAAAATATTTGATACTGGCAAGATGTACAAGATGTACGACGCCAAAACTATAATAAGAAGAAACTTGAAATATTCTAAAACTTGACCCTGGCTATTCCAAATTGGCCATATCGGTCTCAGACCGAAATAAATTTAAAAAAAAAATGGAGTGGCACACGCAAAGCTGTGAGCAGATGGCGCTGGGTCGGATGATCTTTTTTTTTTGATGATGACAAATGAAAACGCCGAGTTCTTTTTTTTTTCTTTCGGTCTGAGAATGATATGGCCAATTTTTGCGCCGAGAGTTGTAAAAGAGTTGTTTGACAGTTCTTAATTCAAACCTAAGATCAGTCGACCAACGCCCTTTGCCGGGATAAAAAGTTAGTGTTCCTCCTCATTAAAATATTAATCAAGCCTTTGTACTCAACTAAAACATCGACTCGCGTGGCGAGGCGTCGCCACGGCCTGTATCGCCATTCCCACAACACTAGCTGTGGATATTACAATACTATTTTTAGCGTCCCGCACTTTTCTTGGAAGGCAAGGCTGGAACTAAATATAGCCTAATGGAAGTCACGTGATGCATAAAAAGGGTGCATAAGACCGCAGGAATCACGACTGTTATGTTATGGCCATTCGTGGATAGCACCTAGTTAATTACTAGCGTTTAAAGAAGCTCTTAAACGCTGTGTTGTCCCGGTATAGAATAGGTATACCTACCCCATCTCTTCCCGTAGGTGTCGTAAAAGGCGGCTAAGGGATCTGAGGGAGACTAGCAAACCTTAAGTTCTCCCGGCGCGGTGGCGGATAGGTTGGTGTCAAGCAGGCGACCGGTCGTAAAATATTACCTAAACAATTTGCAGAAGGTATGGCCAATGATGTTTCATTTGTGGTTTCGCGGACCCCGGCCTCCCGTGAGGTATGCAACCGGGAACATCGCTGAGATGACCTTAATAATTAATAATAACTAGCTGACCTAGGTGAAGCATAATATTACAAAATGACTGACCCCGAAGAAGCCATAGCCATATACCTAGGCCTTTATTCAGCCAGTGAGGTTTACTGAAGTTTTACAAACTCCTTTCAATCTGACATTGTGAAGAAGATTGCATTACAAAATTACTGGCCTCAAAGCTAGATTTTTTTTTAAAAGAAATCTATTTCTTTTTAATTTTGTGGCAATCTTTTTCACTTCATTCAGCCAGTGAGTTACTAAAGTTGATAAAAACTTCTTTCAATCTGACATTGTGAAGAAGAATGCATAACAAAATTACTGGCCCCGAGACTAGATTACACAGCATAATCTAGCCCCAAACAAAGCACTAGGCTTGTACTACGGGTACTAGACAACGGATATAATACTTGAGAGACACCCAGACCAGAAACTTTATTAACCGACTTCCAAAAAAAGGAGGAGGTTCTCAATTCGTCGGGATATATATTTTTTTTTATGTATGTTCCCCGATTACTCGAAGATGCCTGGACCGATTTGGATAATTCTTTTTTTATTTTTAAGCATTAATATTTGTTTCCGGTGGGAATCGAACCCACAACCTTCTGCATTCGCATTGCAGTCAGAGAGGCTGGGAAATAGAACTATCGAACGATAATAGTGATAAATATGGGTGCTGAGACAAATTCAATTAGGGTTTATTGGCACTTTCTTAAACTACTACCTTAGACTAAGACATTTGTATGAAATTTTGTTAAATAAATAATAGTAGGTACCTACTTAATAATAAAAAACGTAGTCAAAAAGTATAGGGACGAATTATCGCAAAAACGCATCCTATTATAATATTACTATTTGTTTTATTTTATTCGAAAAGCAGACAGTGAAATATATCAATGAAATATAACAAATAATAAAAAAATGTAAAAAAACTACTGAAGTCTGAAGTCGTGCAGTTTTACGTAGGATCTGTTTATAATTAATCTGCCCGACTTCAGACTTCAGGCGTTTTTTTACCATTTTTTATTATTTCTCCTTTTTTTGGAAGACGGTTAAAAATTATCCGCCTATTTGAGAGAGCTTTTACTAACTAACATCCATTTTGACCTACATTATGTAGAAATATGTAATTGTTCACCGTGCTCTATCACTGGAGCTTTAATAGTTTCAGGTCACATAATAGAGTTTGAGGTTGCGTTAACATAAAAGCTATACATAGCTTAGCGCAGTGAAGGTGAAAATAATATTCATTGTTTATTTATATGCAAGATAAGTTTATTTTTATTGACCGAGTGAGCAAAGCGAGCGAAGCGAAAAATACTTCTTAATTTCAAACAACGTTTCAAACAACGAGAAGACAGAGTTAGTTAGTTTTTAGGGTTCCGTACTCGAAAGGGTAAAAACGGGACTATGCTACTGAGACTGTCTGTCTGTCTGTCACCATCACGCAGTATCTCAAGAATCGTCCCGTCAAGCTAGACAGTTGAAATTTTCACAGATTTGCCGCTATAACAACAATAATTAATAACAAAATAAAACAAATATTTAAGGGGAACTCCCATACAACAAACGTAATTGTATGTAATAATGGTACAGAATCTACGGAACCCTTCCTGCGTGAGTTGGGCGGTTTTTAATCAATATTAAATGATATATCTCCACAAATGTAGGAACCTGTCCTAAACGGCGCGACGCGACGTATTGACATGCATAAGTCATCTAACGATTGAATGAACTGACGACGGTGATCAATTAACTTTCAAATAAACTTACACGATACAATTACCGTTAGTGTTCCGTCGGTTCTAGGGTTCCGTAGTTGTTGGGTAAAAACGGCAGACTTTTTAGGTTTGTGGGCAAAACGTCCACTTCGGAATTTGGTACAGGGCCTAAATACCCTCTTCTCAATTTGATAGTAGCCAACTGGGCCCAAGTTAGTTATATTATAAGGACCAATTGGACCTTTTTCAATTTATAAATGGTCAACTGGGCTCACGATCGAAATTAAAACAAAAAAAGATTGAAAAAGAAACGTGTGGCACTCGGGGACCGCGTGTGGACCGCGAGGGAATTGGAGTGGGGGGTGTGAGGTTTTATTTTCGTTACGGAATTTCTTGATTCGGTCGCCGCGCTCAAAGCCCACGATAAAGCTATGCAATAGCTTAATAAAAATTTAAAGACGATCAAAACAGTAGGCTACGTCCGCGTCGTCATCGCTTTAAAGCCGAACGTCCAGCGCAGACCAAACTAAGTTAGTTTAGATTAGCTACCTAGGTACCCATTATAATATTGTGAGGCTTAAATTTTCCATGGTCAAGTTTCGCGTTAACACAAGTGCGATACGAAATTAACTTTTATTTTGTCAAGTATTTTTCAACGCCCGACGACGCGACGTTTTCACGTCTAATAAGTTTAATTTCTTATCAGCATCAATCAGAAAAAAAAACCATGCTAATGCGATAGCTTGCGTTATTTCACTTCAAGTGCTGTAGTAAGACATACTTGGCACATTTAAATTGTATTCTACTTATTTATTTATTTATTAGGAAATTCAACAGCTGTTACACAAGATTAGAAATAAATTTTAAGAAATAGAAAGCCAATTACATAACCCCACTGTGAAATAACCCACTTGTACAACATCAAAATCAGAATGTATTTTACGGAACCCCCAGCGCGTGAGTCTGACTCGTGCTTGCCTAGTTTTTGAAACAGCTGTACTGTTAGGCTCACCACAGACGACAGACTCGACACAAAGTAAACTTAACGTAAGCAAATCTCAGTATCTAGGTTAAGAAGTTAATGTGATGCTCTGTTACTAAGTCAACTGAACTTGTAACTGCCTAGATATAACATACTAGCTGCGTCCTGCGGTTTCACCCTACTACTACTACAAAACTACTGGACCGATTTCAAAAGTTATTTTACCAATAGAAAGCTACATTATCGAGGAGTAACATGGGCTACTTTTGATCCCGATATTCCCACGGGATCGGGACTTACGCGTGTGGATCGCAGGACTCAGCTCGTATACTATTATATGGACTCTTCGGTTTTATCACTATGTTTTTTTTTCACCGAAAGAGCGATGTTAAGGGGTAGGATGCCTGGCTGTTTCCTTACTGGGTAAAGAGAGAAAATATGATTAGATAAAATATGTTTAAACCATACAATCTACATCAGTAATGACCAGAAAAAGAAAAGACCTAAAGAGGTCGAGGAGGGGAAGAGGTAAAGGTCTCGAAACGTTGAGCGTTGAAACAATACTACTAACCACCACGCGACTAAAACTGAAAAAATAGTTTATTTTAAACTAACATCGCAAAATAATAGAAAAAATCTTTATAATTTTTTTTACCAAAAATATCTTCCAAGGTTAATAGATTAGGAGGCTGAAGTTGGTCATCTTACCTCATCGAGTACCAAGTGGAGACTTTATGGTGGAAAGAGTAGTAAAAGTTATGAAGTTATAAACCAAACTAAAAAAAAACAATAACGAAGGTACGACATTTGAAAAACTGTGCGAAATGAAAATAAACATTGTCAATAAAATCCTTTAGTGCTAAAATGTTGAATTCCCAAAATATTGAATTTTCCAAAAAAATTAAAATCCTGAAAATGTTGAATATCCCAAAATGTTGAATTCCCCAAAAGTTGAATTACTAAAATGATGAATTCCCCAAATGTTTATGTTCCAAAAACTTGAATTCCTAAAATGTTGAATTCCCCAAATGTTGATGTTCCAAAAAGTTGAATTCCTAAAATGTTAAATTCCCAAAATGTTGAATTTCCACAATAACTACTTACCTATATTGTTGAATTAAGTACTTATGTTGAATCCTATTAATATTATTAGCACACGCACAAAGCGTTTGTTGTTCCTTCACGCAAAACCGATTAGGATGAATATTCCCGCGGGATCGGGACTTACTAGGATGAAACCGCGGGCCGCTGGTTGATTATGAAAACAGTCGATTAATTAAAAAGTACATGACAAAAAATATATAATAAACCGGCCAAGTGCGAGTTGGACTCGGACGGAAGGGTTCCGTACCAAACACTATCACAATTTTGTACGGAACCCTAAAATGAACACTGGACCAACCAATCCGTGAACGCAACGCGAACGTTAGGACGTTAGGCCATTAGCGCCATCACTCCATCACTAGATGGCGCCGGTGGTAAAAATACATCGCGGTATCGTTGCATTAATATAAAGTTAAAAATCACGTTTGTTTGAATGGTAACGCCCTTAAATATATGTTTCATTTTGTTTTTAGTATTTGTTGTTATAGCGGCTACAGAAATAAAATAAATCATCTAACCTCATCAAACAAACCCTTGCTTGTTTATCCCCTCCGTGTTTATGGGCTATGGGAATATTTTTGCCATAGCCTAAACGTTTGTGACTTTTTCTTTGACTTTTCAAATTGTTGTAATAATATCCTAAAATATGCTATAGGTACCTACCTAGTTGCATAATATCCACATATTTATACATTTTGGCGCAACTTACAAAAAGTAGCTAACCACCGAATACAGAAACGCAACTCAAAATCTAAGTCCTACTTAATCAAATAAGCACCTCTCAAATTAAAAAAATAATAAATTTAGAAGCTGCTCAATTATTTAAGTACGCCTCCAATTTTAAGTGGCGTTTCGCTGTATTTAAAAAAAAAATTAAAAAAATATCCCTATGTACCTTATCTACCTACCTATGTATTTACTACCGCTACAGTTAGGTGTTATGTAAATATATAAACAAACAAATTTAGCTGCAATCGTATGGTTTAGCTAGAACCTCATTTGACGTGCAAGCCCGGGTGCGGACACTTGTGCCATCTATGTAACCGACAAAGTTTTATCAAAAATGTTAAAATATACTGTTAAAAAATATTGTGCTGAAGGGAGTAAATTTAATCAAGTTTTAGTGTCATTTTTGAGTGAGTATAAAAATTAAATTATTAATTTTTAATTATTTTTTATACTAGTGCTTTTTTGTTGCAGTATTTTTAATAAATAGGTTTATGAAGCTTTTTGACCCACACATAGGATTTTAAAAACCGTTGATATTCAGTGCATCAAGCTATCTAAATGCTAAGTTCAATCTCAATCGGTTGAGTAGTTTATACGTTATGGAACAAATACTTATGAATATACCAACAATTTTCACATTTTTAATCTAAGTATGGGTAATAACCGCCAATATTTGCGAATTTTACAGCTTCATTCAAATTTAGTATGGATTCAAATTCCGACTTAGTAAGCAGTTAGAAAATATGCCATAGAGTGGCGTATTGGAAAATATAATTATATTTAGTTACTAGCTGACCCGACAGACGTTGTCCTGTCGTTTAGTATAAAAAAATAAAATTCATCAAAATCGGTTTAGCATTTTTTCTTTCATAAGAACCTTCTCCTGACAATAGCGCTCACAACAAAAAAAGAATTATCGAAATATGTGTAAAAGTTTAAGTGTGATGCCGTGACCAAGGGAAATAGGGATTGATTTTTATATAATAGAAGAAGAAGATAAGATAAAGAAAAGAAGAAGAAGAAGATAGATAGATTCAACTTGGTTATTTTATGCAAAAAACTAGAAAAATAAACAAATCACACCAAAGTTGGTACACATACACAGGTACTTAGGTAAAATAGCTTTAAGCTTTTCAGATGATTTTTATATAAGTAGATAAACTTTTTAAACTAACACTTGAAACTCATAATATTATATTTTCTCGGGTCTCAATCGCGTGATTCTTACGTCGTTTCGACGACGACGTTTAAACCATGTTGCAATGGTCTTGGTCGCGAGGGACCCGGGAAAATATGGATTCTTATAGATGTCAGAAGCTTGTCATAGGCTTGTATAAATAGTCAAAGATATAGGTTATTATCGCTAGAGTAATCGTACTTAATTGGAGGCGCCAGCTCTAGTTAAATTACTGTACTACTCGTAGTAGGTAATAGGGACCTACCTAATATAAAACAAAGTTTTTTTCATAATTAAGGACCTTTCGAATTAGGCACGGCACACTTTTGATTTAATTTTTGTCAAAATGTTTATTCGTGCACTAACGTACGCAGACGTACGAACAATCCATCCTTCCTTATGAACGCGCCCACCACAAGGATTTCCAAAATATTTTTCTCCATTTAATTTCATTTCGAATGAATATTTTGGAAAAGCTTGTGTTGGGGACCCTAAAAAAGTAAAATCTTAATCCGAATAATATCGATATTAAGGTAGAAAACTAAATTTTTCATAATTTATTTTGGCATTAAGCTTGTATGGAAATGGTAACAGTCGCCACGTTCTTAAACTATGGAAGCGCGCAGACTGCAGCATAATTAGTCGTACGTATTCGTATGCAGTCCGAGCTTACCTTCAATTTTGTGTCTTTAATCAACCTTTTTCGGCTGTACGAAAAAGAAAATAAACTCATCAATCAGTTTCTTCTTATTTCTTTTCTTTATTATTAATTATTATTCGGTCTCAGCACAATAGGAATCTCTTCGTTGTTTCGTACTGTTATGTCCCAGATAAATTAATGCATATTATGCACAAATTGTTTAATATAAAAACCTACGTAAAGTTATTTATAACACATTTGCTCGTAAAGGGCCTCTTATTTCACCAATTTCAATATCGTAATGTATGTCATTACGTACTTGTGCGTAATCGTAAAGTAAAACGCACGAGTTTCTTTTTAATAAGGTAACACGTACGGTTTATCATGCTCCGTCTAAAACCAACGGTACTTTTTTAAATCTTAAGAAAAAAAAAGCAAAGAAAGCAAATCAAAAAGTTTTTATGTCAGAAAAGTGGTCAATATTTTATGAATAAAATTAACTTTGGGAGATAAAATATAAAAAATAAACATTTAATTCTTTAATTTAATTCATTTTGACAGTAAATTACATCTGTAACAGAAACAAAAAAATATTAATTTACTTTATTAGTAATACTGGCTGTTTTTGTACCGTTGCCTTAACTGCTTTAACAAGTGATTAAAGATTTATTCGTTTAAGAAAGTCCGAGTTTTATTTATTTCCTCGCAAATGTGTTATAAAACGTCGTATGACATACGTGCGCTTTGATAATTACAGCCTCTGCTTTCTTGTAGCCCTCGCCTACGGCTCGGGCTAGCAATATCGCCTCGGCTGTAATTTTCAACTTACCGCACTTATATCATAATGTACTATTAGCTAAGTTGCACTTTACATTTTATTAGAATATTACGTGTTCGAGTTGTGAGTGATTAAATCAGTGTTTTCAAGAAAAAGGTGTTTATATTAATGAGCCAAGGTCATCCTGAAAAAGAAGATCTTCGAGACGTCGTAGGTCATAATAGTACCTACTGCAAATATATTTGGCAATTTGACACCAACCCTCCTTGGGACCAAGTAGTTAACCCGCTACCGCGGGACATCTTTAGGTTCCCGAGTTTCCCCCCAGCTCCCTTAGTCACCTTTTACAACACCTACAGGAAGAGGGTAGCCATACTCTATGCCGAGGCTCTCTCTCATCCGAGCGATGTTCCCGGTTGCATCCCTCTCGGGAGCCCGGGGTCCGCTTTACCCCAAATATTTGGGATTGGCGCATTAGGTAAGTCATCACTGACCCCTACCTTCTGCTAATAGATTTGGCAATATTTTTACGGCCGGCCGCCAACCTTTCTAAGCAAGCAAGTTTATCTGCCACCGTGGGGGGAGAACTTAAGTTTTGCTAGTCCCCCCTAATTCCCTTAGTCGCCTTTTACGACACCCACGGGAAGAAATGGGGTAACCCTTTCTATGCCGGGGATACACGGCACTCTATGCCGAGGCTACACGGCCGTAAATCAAAACATAACTCATAAATTAAATATGTTTAGATAATCGAAAGTGAGAGTGAACAAATCGACTTTGATTATAGTGACTATCAAACAGTGGATGCCAATTATTAATTTAAATATTATTTTTATTGTAAGTACCTATAATAAATAATATATTATTCGTGTAGGTATAGGTACCTAAATTAAGAGGAAAGGATACCTACTCGTTCTCCATACAAACGTAGTCGATTGTTTCCCTCCAGAGCAAATATGTTTATTTATGGCATTAAACCTACATCTTTGTACCTGGACCATGTTCCACGTTTTTTTTAATAATTTATATAAATAAATATTTATTGGTAGGTCATAGGTTGCATAGTAGCTCTGCATAATAAATAATTCAGTCGGTGTAAATTTTACCCCTCTTTGTTTCTGTCTGTCAACTGAAAGTTCTTGTCACGGAAAAAGACAAAACATGTTCTTACTACTCCGACCTTACTCCACGTTTATTTATAAGGCTTAAAGTGGTAAGTGGTAATCTATATTTAGAATTACAGATTACCTAGTCTACATTGCAGAAAACGAATAAGAAATAAATCGCGCTTTTAACGTCCGCCGACTTTCTTTTTACATTCCTATAACCTCGCATACTTACATATTTCTATCTCACGGCAAATTACAAATATAACTCCATAAAACGTATTATAAAGTCATCAGGGAAAACCTTAAATGAAGAAAGCAACCGTATTTAGATCAACTTTAAGGTTTACTCTCGTTTGTTGCGAAATAAGATATTTTTAGTTGCTAGGCTTGATGAATTGCTAACGACTTGCAAGAATTCAAGCGCCATGGACTGGTAGGACGACTTTTCTATGAGTGTACATAGCGGTGCAGTCTTCTTAAAGATGATAACTACTAACTACTAACTTTTTGTCGGCCGATACTGTTTCTATTTGTTCTTTTTCTTCTTTTCGTATAGTGGTGTGGCTCAGCTAGTGTTAGAGTTTTCAGGTCGCCTTAAGGCCTCTAACTTGACCTAACGACTGCTATCTGAGATAACAACCGGGACCAACTGCTTCACACATTCCATTTGTTGGGATCTTAGGAGAACTATTTTGAAGGGCGAGTCGAAAAGAACTTTTCTATACAGAGAGGGCAAAAAGAAAAAACGCTTATCCGATTCCGGTCTTTTTATTTGTGATTTTATAATGAACCTTATAGAGAGCTTTTCCTTTTTATCACTTTAAAAATAAACTTTAATAAAAAGAGAAAGTTTAGGCTTGGTTTTTATTGTAAAATCATTTAATTACATACAAAAAAGAAAACTTGAAATGTTAGGGTAGAAAAGTGGTTTGTCTTTTTATATGGAGAGAGAGTCACGTGTCAAATAGCCGCCTTAATAAGTGAGTGTGTTTAGGTAACGCTATTGTAGTACCTACTTCGTCAAATCAGGGTACGTATCCTATAACTGAATCGGCTCAACATAGCTTCAGCATCGTTATATTTTACACGGTCCAAGTTCGGTAGTATAAATATTAAACTATCTACTATATAAAAATAAGTCGGGTTTTCCTTCCTGACGCTATAACTCCAGAACGCAAGAACCGATTTCCACGGTTTTGCATTCGTTGGAAAGGTCTCGGGCTCCGTGAGGTTTATAGCAAAGAAAATTCAGTGAAGGAAGGGGTCTAAGTAGTTTTTTATTTAACGAGCAGGACAACGTCTGCCGGGTCAGCTAGTTGTTGATAAAAAAATCAGTCGTCTATGGATGGCCTATATATAGGATTCTATACAGTGTCTTCGCGAGCGGAATAACCTAGGTAGGAATCTATACAGTTTTAAGGTTGTGTAGGTATCAGTGGCGTAGCCGTAGACGAGCCCGGTATAATTCACCAAACTGAGACCAGAACAAATAAAAAAAAACGTATTGGATAAATAGAAAAAAATGTGACCTACACTTATTTTAAAAAGATTTTCGACCTTTTAGGTTAAAAAAAGTTAAAAAAAAGAAATAATAGGTACGTTTAGATTTTTATGAGCTTTAGTCCTGGCGTGGTTATATCGCTCTTTAGCTGTCTTAGAATTAGACAGACCTACAATTTAAGCGAGTGATTTTATTTTTCTTATCTTTTTGAGGTACTACGGAACCCAAAAATAAATGCATTATTTGCATTTATTTTAACACTGCAATTTTCTTATAAAAATTTATGAACATCGCCGCATACTTCCCCTGATGCACAGCCCGGTATTTGCACTTATTCAAACCTAGTCACGACTAGTAGTTAGTAGATATACTAAGTAGGTACTTACAAACCTACATCTAATTATATTTTTTTTTAAGTCTAAACTCAAAACTAGCTTTAACTATTGCATGCCTGTAAGGGGCAAGTTATTGTTACTTTAACAACCTATAATACGATCCTTGTGTACATAACATAGCAATAAATGTCTTGATTTCTAGCTACGCCCCTGGGATACCTAGTCACTACCTCGGAATTATCCTAGCCTTTTTTAGACGCTAAGAACTTAATTGGCTGTGACTTGAGCTTATTAGAGCTTATTTAACTTAACAACTGTATTTTTTCTTACTGTTTGTTTTGCTAAAAACTCTTGTATAGTTAGGGGTTTTTATAACGTAGCTTCTGCCCCAGTTTTACTTGTGGAGGGGGGCTACTCCATATCCTGTGGGATATGGAGTTATTGTATATTTTACAAAGATATATTAATATCTTTGTAAAATACTGTATCGGTCTGTCTTCTTATAAACGGTTTTAAAATAGTCAACTTTAAATCGGTACAACAGTAAAATAGTCAAAATTTAAAATAGACAACTATTGGGTGAATGGAGTACCTATCAGTATTTACGTGAAGTTAAGTAATTATTTTGGGAGCTTTAAAACGACTGCAAAGCAATACGGCCGACGGAAAGTGTCTGGGAGTATTGGTGACTTACTTTTAAGTAGGTATATATCACCTAAAATATACGTGAAAATCAGCTTGGAGAATTAACGTGAGGTAAGTAAGAGATTTTTTTATGTAAGTACCTTGATGACCTGATATCTGAGAATTGGCCGTCGCAACAGGCTAGCAAGTAGGCATGCGTTCGTAGTACATACTAACACTACTCAATCGACCACATTTAATTCGTTAGAAAATACATGTCGTCTGCCGGCCCTGGGATCTTAGGCTGAGATTCATAAACCGCACTACGCCTTTACTTTGTAAGAAAGTCGCACTTTGGCTCAAAATAATGTTTCATAGTCATGCTAAGGCCGGTCTTTACTTCGAGAAACCCTGCTTTGCTTCGTAAAGTACTAGTCCACAATATCGTCGACTTTCGTCTCAAAGTAAAGTTTGAATTATTATACTACTAATTTTAATAGTCTTGTGACTAGTGCAAAATTTAGAGTTTATTGGTATATTCAATCTGGTTGTATTATGCACTCATAAACGGCAATGTCATTTCTGTGAAATAGGTACTACATGGGTACTCTACAGTCACTCTACTGTGCTTGTTGTGTATTTGTTTTAGCTGCTTTATTTTGACGCCAATATTATCGATACGATTGAGTCTTTGCTCAATGTTTTCGATATTGTCCATTGTGTTAGCAGCAAGTTATCGTGTAATCCAAGAATACGGTGTCCGGGGATGGTAGCCAAGTCGTTAATATAAAATTCAATATAGCAAGAGCAAGGGAAAAGAAAAGCAAAAACGTAAATATAGTTTTGACATTTAACAACGACAGTAAACAGGTTATACAAAAATTACGTTTCTTTTTACTACAATATTTCAGTAACGGCATTTAGTGAAATTATTATATACCTATTATAGATAGTCGCGACGCAGCTGACAAACATTTTTATTTGATAATGTATACAAATTATTTTATTTGTAAGAAAATTGTATGATTAGTTATTAATTTACTAATGTTGAATAATATAAAATTTGCGTAGAACGTATTACTGTCGTGGTTTACTTTGGCTTTACTTTACTACAGCGCAAAGCCGTTCTATCTAAAGTAAAGTTCGAGTGACGACTATGAAATTGAAATCGGCCATAGTAAACTTCGAGATTTGAAAGCATGCTTTGCGAAAACTACTTTGATGCGAAGTAAAGTTCTGTTTATGAATCTCAGCCTTAGACTATAATAATTATTTAATTCTAAAATGAATGAGTTTACTCAATAACGTCTTTTTACGTGTGTAACTAATTTTAGAGATGATCCAGCGTAGTGACTTAATACGACACCTACCTGCTTTTACTCACTAGGTGTATTAGTCTGGCGCCTTAACGATCGCTGTACTTAACAAATAATTAGATATCTTTAATGGAGAATTCATTAAAACTTCATTTACTTGTGGGGTTATCTTGTAGCACGCTCTCAGATAGATATTAAGTAAGTAGGTACATGTAGGTAGACAAATCATACGTAATACATGGTCATATCATACACGTGTACTTTGTACATGTTTGTACCTATTAGTGAAAAAAGAAAGGTGACCAAAGGGCTGGCTTGGCTCATACTTTGGCCAACGAATAGGTATTGCTATCCAAAGAGGCAATGCAGTCAGTCTTTTGGGTACCTACCAAGCTAATAAAATAAATAAGAACAGAAAAACAACCGTATTAATATAAAGGGGGCCTATTCGGTGCCTAGTTCAAGAACGATAGCAACGAACTTCACATCACACCACATTATTTGTGACGCATACTTCTCCTTAAAAAAAATAAGACAGTTAACCTATTTTTCACCTCACAACCTCGGAAAGGATCGTTTTGCACGCTGATTTCTGCGTGCGAAATCGCATTTCGCCCTAGCGTGGAAAGAGATTTTAAAATTCGAATCTGTCTTCTCGATACTTTTATATAGAGCAAGTCCTTTGAAAATGCGCTAACCGGAACCTCATTTCTTTTTTTTTTTTTTTGTTCATGGCATCGAATCACGAAGTATTGTTGCACATTGCCAATGTAGTATTTATTGTTTATTATCATTAGTATCAAGCAGGTTTTTTCATGAATTTGCGACGCTCAGCGTTCTATATTTGAACCACTCGCTTGAGAATGCTTCGCTAGCTCAGGTTTCAATACAAGTACTCGCTGCAAAAACCAACTTTGCAGCCTTGCATAACAAATAACTATTTGCACTCCATCGGATCTGTATGATCGTCGTTTTATTCTGTTTTGATCATCCTTCGTTTCTGTATGTAATTGTCTTTTAAATTGTCCTTAGATTGTCCGTAAAAAAAATCATCTCAATCAGTCAAGCCGTCTTTAAGTAATCGGTGAACAACCCCAAAAAAAAAATACGCGACGAATTGAGGATTTCCTCCTTTTTTTGTATGTCGGTTAAAAAAACAAAAAAAAACGAGGACAGCGACATCTACATTCTATTGTTTTGTTGACAGTTCAGCAAGAATACGCGATATAGGCATGACAACAAATTAATTGAAGTCAGTTAGTAGGTACACAGATTAATTCTGGAATTGTCCAGACATACTGGCCACATTTCTATCATTTTCCATTGAATACATTGTCTTCTGGACCTTGCTTCGTTCCAATTGGTGTCAATTAACCAACCTTCGATGGCACTCTGTTTCTTGTATCTAACAGAGAATCAAGGGTTCAGGTTGATTGGTCAAAGTTCAGTGCAGATAAGAAAACGTGCAGATTTCTATGGCACGTGGTTGCAGCTTCGAGTCCCGTGCATTAATTGATCTTGTCTCCCGGTCTTGATTTTATTGAATAACTAGCTGCGACTCGCGGTTTCACCCGCGTAAGTCCCTATGTGTTATTTTAGGTCTCCAGCTATCTGCATACCGAGTTTCATGGTAATCGGTTCAGCGGTTTTGACGTGATTGAGTAACAAACACACACACATATACACATACATACAAACTTTCAGCTTTATTATATTAGTAATAGTAGGATAGGATTTTTCAAATTTTTTAACCTTATAAACCCTTAGGCCGCGCGCATTTTGGACACGAATTTGTATCGTACGTAATCGTACGGTTTGGTCGTACGAATTGAGTCCGCACACTGAATACGTGTTACGTAGGTAATGTTGTTTTTCTTTTGTGTGCCGTCTTTTTGCTGTCAATAAATGTTTTCTATTCTATTATTCTATTTTGATGTGAAACATCTATAGGCGAGGGTAAACCGAAAATTTGTCATGGAGATGCAGGTCGTGGCGACGCCCCGCCACGCTATATTTACTATTATAATAGGTATAGCGAGTCGATGCTTCATATCTGCTAGACGTCCCGTGACGGCTCACATTTTTGTTTAATACCTACTTTTTTATCCGTCAAATAGGTATAATAGTGTGCATTTACGTATGCAGTATGCGCGTTTCCATAGTGGGTGGTACTTTAAAAAATGGGATTGTTCGTAGCGTTTTCGTATGTTTGCTATATTTTTACTCCTGTGGGCCTTGAGACTTTGGGTTGTTGGGGCCCCAGTGCTAGATTGTTTTTAAAGGAGTTGTCGGGGCGTTTGATCGAGGCGACTGGTTATCCGAGAGCTGGCGGTTTTCTGTCTCAGCGAGTTAGCCTCGCTATTCAGAGGGGGAATGCCGCCAGCATCTTGGGGACCATGTCTCGGGAGGGTGTCATCGATGACGGGCTCTTTTCTTTTTAGATTTAAGTTTTAATTTTAGTTTTGTTTGTTTGTTATTCACCTTTTTTATTGTTTTTTTTTTGTATGTTGTTTTTATATTATTAGTAATAATATAGTATACAATAATTACTCTTTGTTACCTATGTAAGTAAATCAATAAATTTATTTTCTTTTTTTGTTTCTCAACGAAATTAATTTCTTTTTACTCTCATTTTTTCTTTTAAAAATCTTTGAGGGATAATATTATTTAGTAGGTCTAGTAGGAGTATTTTCCTTATATTAAAATAATAATTAATAAATTCTTAATATTTATGATTAAAAAATACCTATTTTGTGGCTATCATCAACTGCGTATAGTAATTAATTACGTACAGACTAACTAACTACCTAATATACCTAGAATTTATGGACACAGAATTTAAACAATAAAAATTATCATTAATATGACATGTAGGATAACTTTAATTGCTTCAGATCAAATACAATTATACGTAAGTAGGTATAGGTATTATATTAAAGAATTGGTTACCTAAGTATTTGATACGATCTGCCAATTAATAGTTTACCCACCTTAAGAGGAAAGAATACCTACTGTTTCTTCATACAAAAGTATTCGCCCAGGGTAAACCGAAAATGAGCTTCATTTCAGTCCAACATCGCGAAAACAGAAGAAAATTTTAGTCATTACAACACAAGCTGTGCCATGCCAAGCAAGCCATGAGGTTACATGGCGCTGTGTGAAGTAGATACACGTGGCATAGAATAGGTCTACCCCTATCTCTTCCCGTGGCTTGGTGTCGTAAAAGGCGATCAATGGATCTGAGGGAAACTAGCGACCCTATAAAATTCTCCCCCCGCGCGCAGTGGCTAAAAACGTGCTAAAAATGAAATAAACATATAAGTGGGGCTCCTATACAACAAATCTGATTATTCATGACTAGCTGTATCGACCCCGTAGGGATTTCGGAAAACCCGTTCTTTTCTGTTGCTTCCATCATATGAAGAACACACTCTCCAAATTTCAGCTTTCTATTATCAGCGATTATGACTGTGCGTTGATATAGAAGATAAAGATATAATGGTACAGAATTATTCGTGCGGGAGTCCGACTCGCACTTGGCCAGTTTTTTTACATTTACACTTCGTTGCGCTTTGACTCCACGTTATCAAGAATTGATCCTAAGTGTGAGTTTAACACTTAAAAAATACAATCTCGGCGAAAGTTCGTTTCGCGTCCTTGAAGATTATTTTTACTATTGATTTATTTACCGAATAGCGAATAGAAAGTGATTTGAAATGACCTACTAGGTAAGACACTTAACTAACTTAAGTTGGTAGCCTGGTAAACTGTCTTTCGCAAACATAAAATGAACTTTTCGTTGTTATTATTTCATACTGAAAATACTCGATTTTTATTCTAGGATAAGGTTAGAAAAGTGAAGGGTGTTTTTTTTTTTTTTTTTTTTTTTTTTTTTTTTTTTTTCCGATGACAACAAATAAATTATCGCCACTTTCAATGATGTAGCGGTTAAACCTATTATAATTAAACTTAAACTATAAACATCTATAAACGCACACAAACAAATAACAAAATAAAACAAGTTAAAAACCACATTAAAACTAACTTATCTATTATTATTATTTTTTCTATTTTTTTTTTCTACTGATTTTTTTTTTTACTACTCATTTTTTTTTTAAATATTTTTATTTTTCCATTTTTTTTTTTTTTTTCCCTTTATTCTTTTTTTTTTTATTGTTTAAACATTTATATTCTAATTATTATTATTACCTACCCTAAACCGATTTATTTACATTTCATTACATTAACAACACTAAAACAAAATTTACATATAGAAAACTAAAATTATACAACCTAAGATCAATTAAACAACAGCACGAAACACATAATAGCACGATTAAAACACAATACCCATAAAACTGCCACTAAATCAGCGTACAGTAGAACCATTCGCCCTGGCAGCTCTCCTAAGAGAATGCTCGGCAAAAGCCACTAAAACGGGTCGGCGTCGGTCGTCCATCAATAAAGTAGGTAAGTTCCCGATTACTAGTTTTTGATCCATTCTGCACTCACACTCCAGTCTCTGGAGACTATATTTAGGGCAATAAAGTAAAATGTGCTCGATTGTCTCCTCAGTGGAGTCATCGCAAGTGCAGAATGGATCATCTATGAGCTTGAACCTACAAAGGTAGGCCCTAATACCGCAGTGACCACTGAAAAGCTGCGTCCTTAATGCCGAAATACCCATCCTGCTCAATGTCTTATAGGCCTCCAACACCACCGGGAAAAACAATTTTGTTACTGCCCCAGTTGCAGCGGCACTAAAACGCTCCTGCCACCTCCTAACCGTATCCTGCCTAAAAAGTTTCCTAACATAAGAAAGAGGAACAGCATTATAACCAGGGGCAGCGCAAGTACCGACTGCCGCAGCCTAAGTGAAGGGTGTAGTCCTAGTGTTTTTTAGTTTTTAATTACTTACCTACCTACCTACGTTGGGATTGGTTGCGCTGGTTCCAATGTTGCAACTTTACCAAGTGTAGGATAACCGAGGACACGTTGCAAGGCAAAGCGTTTCGATGTACCTACCCTTCGACTGCCCCCAAAAATACTAATTTGTGAAGTCCTCTAACGACTCTCGTGCGCCAAATTTTTTTAACCAATCCTAATGGAAAAACAAAAAAATCTCGAGGACTAACCCCATAAGTGTTTTGTAAACAGTAAAAAGTATGTTTAATAAGTATACAATTATACGTTCGAAGCCGCAACGTGTCGCTAGTCTATATCTATACTAATATTGCTAGTTGATCTAGAAGAAGCATTACAAAATGACTGACCCCAAAGTTGTGGCGTTTATCAGTGAATTTTACTGAAGTTTTACAAACTGTTTTCAATATGACATTACGAAGAAGATTTATTTATTTATTTATTATTCGAGATACATACAGCTCTTAAGAAATAACTTATAAAATAATAAAAACAACAGGTCACTTACTTGTCTCTACTAATCTTCTTCTAATAGATAAAATTTCCGTGTCACAGTGTTAGTTACCGTACTCCTCCGAAACGGCTTCACCGATCTCCACCAAACTTCACATACGCATTCAGTAGGTCTGAGAATCGGCTACTATCTATTATTTATAAGGCAAAACAACGTTTGCCGGGTCAGCTAGTAGAACTATAATATTTAAACATATAAACGCTGTGTGTAATAGGTCGGGGTGTACCAAAGAAAAACATTGATTTTTTTTTTTTTTTTTTTTTTTATGGAATATGGTAGAAAAACATAGGAAACGTAAAGAACTTTAATTTTTTTTTTGAATTTTCGAAAAAAATAATAGTAAAAAAAAACAGTTTTTTTTTAATGGTAGTGGTATTCTATTAACCCCACTTTTTATGATGCCAATCGATTGAGAAGAGCTCCAGGAACAATGTTTCCATAGACAGTTTTTTTGTCAAACCTCATCACGTGCGACTACAGGGACTTTATAGATAAAATTAGGCGCGTAATCATGTTCTAACATTAACCTAACCTATCCAAGTCGGGGTGATCCGTATATTTTTTTCGAAGTTCAAGTAAAATTTTTTTGTAAAACGTGATGAGGTTTGACAAAAAAATTGTCTATGGAAACATTGTTCCTGGAGCTCTTCTCAATCGATTGGCATCATAAAAAGTGGAGGTCAATAGAATACCACTACCACTCGAAGTTTTTTTTGGAAAAAAAAAACATTACAATTTTCAAAAAAAAAATATATCTTTGCGTTTCATGAATATTAATACCCATTTCCAATAAAAAAAACTAGGAAAAAAAAAAGTTTCTTTTTACTACACCCTAACCGTGCAATACACAAAAACGCTGACGTTAACACAAAGACCAATAGATCAATGAGTCCTTAACAGGGTAAAAAAAAAGTACAAATAAAATAAATAACACACACAACACTCGCGGGCCAGTCATTTTGCATTTCATTGCAAACTATCACAATTGGGTACCGAACCCTAAAATCGTTTACCAATTTTAAAATTTGATAGGAAAATGTGACATATTTAGCTTCGATTCTTACTTCCATCATACGACCACACAACTAAATGAAAAAAAAAAAACTTTGGCACAAAGACAATCTGAAACTTATAATTAGAAACTCTTTGGTAAGTGAAGGCAGACTGGTATATTTGACAGATAGGGTAGCCATGTTAAATTTCATGACCTACTCGATTCGATGTTTTTGAAACACGTTTGTTGTATGGGAGCCCCCCTTAAATATTTGTTTTAATTTGTTTTTAGTATTGTTGTAGCGGCAACCGAAATACAGCTTCTGTGAAAATTTCAACCTTCTAGCTATTACGGTTCTTGAGATACAGCCTGGTGACAGACGGACAGACGGACAGACGGACAGCCGGACAGACGTACAGACGGACAGACGGACAGACGGACAGACGGACAGACGGGCGGACAGACAGCGAAGTCTCACTAATAGGGTCCCGTTTTTACCCTTTGGGTACGGAACCCTAAAAACGCTGACGTTAACGCAAAGACCAATAGATCAATGAGTCCATAACAGGGTAAAAAATAAGTACAAATAAAATAAATAACACACACAACACTCGCGGCCCGAAGGCCCCGAAGAAAAATAAAAAAGAAATCAATTTCTCTTTAATTTTGTGGCAATATTTCTCACTTCATTCAGCCAGTGTGTTTTACTGAAGTTTTACAAACTCCTTTCAATCTGACATTACGAAGAAGATTGCATTGCAAAATGACTGGCCCGAAGAAAAATAAAAAATAAATCAATTTCTTTTTAATTTTGTGTTTTCCTTCACCGTAAGAGCGATGTTAATAGAAGGCTACATTATCGAGGAGTAACAAATGCTACTTTTGATCCCGATATTCCTACGGGATCAGGACTTACGCGGGTGATACCGCGATATGCAACTAGTAGTAATATAATTTAATGTGGTATACATTTTAGCTATTACCAGTCATAAATTTTATTACTTTTTTTCTTCTTTCTAGTGGTATTACCAGTATTCTCCTACGGTACTGCAATAGGATGGATGTCACCAATGGGCCCCCGGCTGATGTCTCCCGACACCCCGGCCGCAGATCCAGTCCACCCAGACGTCATATCCTGGATGGCATCCGTGGTCTACATTGTTGGCACACCTACTGTGTTCCTGTTTGGTTACATTGTGGATAATTTCGGGAGGAAGAAGGCTTTGATGTTCACTTCTTTTTCTATGGCGGTAAGTACCACAGACAACATTTATTTTTCTTCAGTTTTCGTGATGGTCATTTGAAACTAAAATCATTTTTCGTTTTCAATCGCGTTGCTAGGTTGCTTTTTTACTTTTATGCTTAGTATGGCATTTTTTAACGCACGAACGTTTCGAGGACTATCTAGCTAGATGATAGGTGCGATCTCAGATATAGCACAGTCACGTAGTATAATAAAATTTGGAGCTAGATGTTCAGAATTGTTCAGTGCAATGCATAGGTTCAATATATAGGTACCTATCTATTATTTAAGGTAAACGACCCTTACCTTAGCAACAACGTTTGCTTAACCGGTTTTGATTTGCATCATAATTAATGACTATCACACGTTCTTGGCAATACGTCCGATATTTAAGTAGATGTACGTTTCTTGCTGTTTACTTCTTAATCGTTTATGTTAAACTTAGTTATTTAAGTGATAATGAGGCTTACTAATTTAGACTTTTACATTTACCTCCTTATTTATAAACAGTTGCATAAACTATGTATCTTTTGTCTTTTACTGTGACATGAAGCTTCCAAGTCGACAGATAGAGACAAAGATTACATAAACTTAGTCATTATTTTTAAGTAAGGGGTTAATCTTGATCATTTATACAGCGCCAGTAATTTAAGTCCACTTTTAAGTCTAAGTTATTGAAGGCACTGTTGTCCTTAGAACATTGTACAAACAAATAACTGTGCCCTGTGGGTTTACCTGCATTGTTTCCGTTGGGATTGAGGCCTTATTCTGTACCTGGGAGTTCAATCGTCTTAGTCAAGTCTCAGGACAGTATAATATTTTATTCAATGGTTATTTATGGTAAGTAGTTGAAATTTCAAGAAATCACTAGGTTGTATGGTAATGGAAAACCTTATCTAAGACTTGACTAGGGCCCCTGCTTAATACATTAGCAGTCAATTAAGCTCAGGGTTTCATGATAAATCTTGTATTTCATTGTAAAGTTCACATCACATCTTTTACTTTTAAATTAAAATATAGACTCGTAAACCTATTTGTTTTTATTTTTTCTTTGTTTTTATTGCTAAAGGCATTTTCACTAGAAATGCTTATTCACCATGACACGTGAGTTCGAATCCTGTCATAGGAGATTTTTTGATGATACATTTCTTCTTGTAAAATATTTCTATTTGTTTTTATCTTTTTTTTCAGCTAAGTTGGGGCCTAAAGCTTTACTCAACAGAAACATGGGCTCTCATAACAGCGCGCGCGATAATCGGCTTTGGCGTGAGCGGGTCCTACGTCGTCACCCCTCTATACATAAAAGAGATAAGCGAAGACTCAATCCGGGGGACGTTGGGCAGTTTGGTGGTCCTGTCCCAGAATATGGGGAACCTCATGGTGTTCCTTCTGGGGGAGTACTTAAGTTACCACACGATTCTGTGGGTGCTGTTAGCGGTGCCGCTGGCGCATTTGGTGCTGTTTGTGACGATGCCGGAGACACCTTCGTATTTGTTGAAGACTGGGAAAGTTGAGGTGAGTCGAGAGCTTTAGATTGCCGTGTAGAATAAGGTTTTCCTATCTCTTCCCGTGGGTGGGTGTCGTAAAAGGAGACTAAGGTTCTAAGGCCCAAGTCTAGACTTGGGTGTCTATACCTTTTCACTTGTTATTTTTATTTTACAAAAAAAATCTCATTAAAAACAGACAGACATGACGAATCTATAAGGGTTCCGTTTTTTTGCCATTTGGCTACGGAACCCTAATGATGAAAAACGGCGAAACCGTGGAAAGCTGTGTTGAAATTAAACTCTTTTTTCGATTTTAATCGCGTGGTGTTTATTACTTTTAGCATTGTTTCAACGCTCAACGTTTCGAGACCTTTACACGTCTTTTCATCTGGATTGTCAATCCAAAATCGGGAAAACAGAAGAAAAATCTAAGCTATGTGTCAAAAATCTTGTATTATTTGTAGGAAGCCCGCGCCGCCCTAGCGTGGCTTCGTTGCCGAGACCCTTCGGAAGCGTCAGTAGACAGTGAACTGCAACTTCTTCTGTTAGAGCTGGAGAATTCGAAATCAGGGAAATTCACGTCCGCTGTTAAAACGATAGGTAAGTTTTTAGCTTTCTATTTTACTATCAATTGTCTAGCTACCACGGTTCATGAGATACAGCCCGAGGGGGTACTTTAATTCTACAAAAAAGACCGAACGAAAGAAAGAAAATCTGTCATCTGTCCTTCAAAATCGACAGAAAATAAAATTTTCGGACTGATGGAGGACAGATTTTCTTCTGGAATTTTCGCTTCCTTTTATCGTTTGTAGAATTAAAGTAGAGGCCCTGGTGACAGACAGCCAGATGGACAGTAGAGTCTTAGTAAAAGGGTCCTCTTTTTACCGTTTACGGAACCCTAAAAATGTAGAATACTTTGTGTAGCAAAATTCCAAGCTTCTGCAACGCATCTTAGAGAGCGATTTTAATAGAGACCATAATTTCGTAAATCTACAACACAAACAAAGGATCCTTTTTCCATAAAGGATTTTTGACGGTGAAAAGGTGCGTGGAAATAAAACCATTTAGCAGTAAGGCCGAAAGTTGTACCACATGTAGGTACCTACTGTAATTTTTACATTAGCTGGTTTTTCTATTGCGTTTATAATTTGTATACCTAATACCTATTGGATTTTATTGTTTTCAACAAATTTGTAAGTTTTTTAAATAGGTAGGTAAGTTTACCTAAATTTATTATGTTTGTGAATTCACGTGTTTCATTCAAAACGTGGTTGTCGTAACCAACTTTAAAAAATAGATTGATTTATTGTTTGTAATAAATAAAAATTGTTCCTATGTTAGAGTTCAGCTTTAGTCTTTGTATAGTGGTGTGGCTCACCTAGTGTTAGAGTTTCCTATCCTTCCGAAGCACGGAGGAGCTCGAAAAAAATATTTTTGCCACATAATCGGTCACCCGTCCAAGTAATGACCGTGCCAGGCGATACTTAAGCTGCACAACCAATTAGGATCGGCTGGTGCAGCTAGCCAATGAGCTCCTCTATGAGTTTTAGTTTAAGGGCATATATAACCCCAATTGCGTGCCAGGGATAGCGCTAGCGAATTTCAGATGTGATAATGAAAGACGTAAGATGCTAGTACGTAAAATATTGAGCGTAAATTCAAACAATTGGTAATTACTAATTACACGATAATTGAATTTTAATTTTGAATTTCAAATCATAGATGCCCTGCATTGTACTAAGATCAGTTCATCTACAAAGTTTTATTAGTATAAGTAATATATTGACTGACGAATTCTATTTATTTGTAAAATTCAGAGGGAAGCTTGTGATTTTATTCTATCGAGTTTTTTTTTGTATTTAATCGTGTTTTCACAACATTCATGACCTAGAAAATATCCTCAACTTTAATAAGCATTGTTTTCAAAACGGATGTTTCAAATAAATTGAAAGTTAACCGTCCGAGAAAAATCAGTTCTGGCCTACTACAGACTACAGAGGCTTAAAACCTTGTGGATTCATGTTTCTTTCAGAACGTGGTTATCGAATCCATCTTTAAAAATGTATTTATTTAGTGTTGGTAATCATAAAATTGTTCCTATATCACATAGAGTTAAGTTTAGAAGTTCATAATTTTAGTTTTAAACCCTAGTTATTTTCTGTGTAGGTCTGTAGATACCGTTAGGCCAGTACCGTACAAATACGTAAGTACTTAAAAGGTAGATTTTAACGAACAGTTAAACCTCGCCTACGCACACAGAACCTGGGAACTTGACCGCTGTTTTTGTTTACATATCGTTACTTCGATGGGATACTAGCGGGTACAGTAGCTGAAGGTCATTGTGTTTGCCTAGCGAGCCTTATTCGGAACTTCGGAACCTTTCTAGGTATTTAGGTAAATGTTTTTCTACAGTGTAGTTACAAAAATGGTTTAAGTCAAACTTTCTCTTGTATATTTTTAGGGTTCTGTATTCAAAGGGTAAAAACGGGACTTTCTTACTGAGACTCCGTTGTCAGGCTGTCTGTTTTTAAATGTGTTAGAATAGGTGTTATATTACTGCCGCCTGACAAGACAAAAACATAACCCTCCTTCGGTAGTCGGGTAAAAAGATAAGGCTATAAATGTTCTATGGCCGTATCTAACTCTACGAAACTTTTGTTACAAAAAAACGTCACCGGGATGAAATTGAAGACAGGTTTCTTTTTAGCTTGTAGCACCATCTACCACACGCAGAGGCCGTTCTAAGTATCTCCAGATGGCTAATAAATCACATTAGGGTTTAAATTGTAGTATACTCGCCTAAAAAATGTTGATTCTTACTTAGAAAATACTCATTGGCCACGATCGAAGGCAATAGTTTCGAACGAGTTCCGACCTGCGGTCCTTAGTGGCTGCACCGGTCTATTTATCCAAACAACCACTTATTAAGTACCGGTTGATAATGACAAGCCAAATTATAAGACTTACCAAAAGTTCTTCCACAGTTACAGACCGCAACACCTTCCGCGCCTTCCGCATCACTCTCATCATCACCCTGGCTCGGGAACTGTGCGGCTGTCTCGCAGTCCTCCACTTCGCCTCTCTCATCTTCAGTAAAGCGACCCAGGGTGGTTGGGTTCTGACTGCCAACCAACAAGCGGCTGTTCTTGGAGCTGTGCAGTTGGTCGGGTCTTTCACTGCTTCTACGTTGGTTGAGAAGACTGGAAGAAAAGTATGTCTTACAGTTTACCTTACATATCTATAGTAAAGCGATCCAGGGTAGATGGGTTCTGACTGCCAACCAACAAAGCGGCTGTTCTGGGAGCTGTGCAGTTGGTCGGGTCTTTCACTGCTTCTACACTGGTTGAGAAGACTGGGAGAAAAGTATGTCTTAGACTACAACTCACTTATCTTTAGTAAAGCGATCCAGGGTTGGTGAGTATTGACTGCCAATCATACAGGTGACTGTTCTGGGAGCTGAGAAGACAAGGAGAAAATGATGACCTACACTAGTCCTCACACAGAAGAAAAGTGGTTGCAAAGACCTGAACATAGATGATTCCGCTTGGAAACGCGACTTACCCCCTATGGTCTGTAAATAAGCCACTGCCTCTAAGCCAAGTAACGTTGTCTTAACCAGGTTCAGGTCATATGCCATAGGTCACAAGCGGGCCAACGAAGGGCAAATGTCATGCACCCAAATGATTAGACACACAAACGATTAAATAATCTCAAGCTATGACATGCCTAGACTCCTAGATCATAGTTAACCAAGCAGATTTCAAAAGTTTTACTATTCCCATATTCTTTTTCCTTCCAGCCCCTTCTCGGCACAACCTGCCTGGTCTCCGGCATAGCGATGTGTGTGCTCGGAGCGTGGTTCTTCGCTCAGTCATCCGGAGCGGGCGGAGACTGCTCCTGGCTTCCCGTTGCAGCTCTGTGCCTGTGCATTTATTGTGACGCCGCTGGGTTGCAGCCAGTGCCGTTTGTCATCATGACCGAGATGTTCTCTTTCCAGGTTAGTTGTCTTTTCACCCACAGGAAAAGCTAGGGTAGGTAACCCTATGCTATGCCGTGACTACATAGTTTTACTGGCCAGTCATATATTCAGACACGTTCTTAGAGGCCCTTGCTTGGCTAAGCCATGCAAGTTGGATAATATGCGTTTTGCGGCATTTTCTACAAAGCAAAAAGCTTTTTATTGATTTCATTCTGATGGCGTTAGATGGTCCTCCACTGACACTGATTCATATCCTTTACTGAATTGTCATTTTTTTAAAACGATTTCATTATATCTTCCAGCTCAGAGGAACAGTAACCTCAATCGTCATAGCCTTCGCCTGCGCGCTGGTCTCAGTAGAACTTCGAGTATTCCAGCCGTTAGCAGCTGAAGCAGGTCTTTACCTGGTCTTCTGGCTGTTCGCAGCTGTTTGCATCGTCTCCACGGTCTACATCAAGTGCGTGGTCCCGGAGACGAAGATGAGGACCTTGGATGAGATCTATGCCGAGATTGGAGGAAAGAATAAAGAGGTTAAGGATTGTGAAACTGGTAATGTTAAGGCTGATGTTACTAAGCTTTAGGTTTGAGCTTTAGGGTTAGGTAGGGGGGATCTGCAATGAAACGGACGTGGTTTGAAACGAACACTATAGTGCGTTTCATCTTTTAATTCCTATGCCGTTATGTTGGTAGCAAAACAAATAAGTCCTGCCTTGTACCTTGAATGTAACTGCCTTAATACCTTGAATTTAGGGAGATTTGTATATGAAGAATGAATGGATAAATCTCCCTGAATTTAAGTTATATGGTATAGCACATTCAAGGTATTAAAACAACACTTCTTATTTGTTTTGCTACCAACATAACGGTATAGGAATTTGAAGATGAAACGCACTTTATCGAAAATATTTTATGTTTTTGGGTGTTGGTACCATTGATGACCATACCCTTTGGGCCTGTGACCATATACCCTTGTCTATGGTATGTGTTTTCGATCAAAAACTTGAGATATCGATATCGATAGTGTCCGTTTCAAAACACGTCCGTTTCACTGCGGATTCCCCCTACCTATTTAGTCTAGATTCGACAAACTGGAATAAGTTTACGTATAGCAATTCTTCGCGTAGATCGTCGTTTGTTCGAGATACTTTCGAGCTGTTCAGCGAATAAATGACGATTTAAGCGGAGAATTGTTATTCGTTGCTTATTCCCGGTTGGTCGAATCGACTTTTAATAATGTAATACGATATTTCCCAGATGTCGTACTCAGTAGGTAGGTGCGTGTCTAATGGGGTTAGAAACTAAAAGGTCGAGGCAGGTGGCGCTAGTGTGGCACGGCCAGATGCCGACAAACTTCAACTGTGATTGCATGTGTCTTTAGCAATTTTATGAATTAAAATGTATTCAACGTGGAGTATAATCCAATTAAAAGGGGAGCTGAGAAAAAGGAATGCGTCTACTAGCGGAAAAAAAGCTGCTTTGACTGAAAGGTTAGTAAAAAAGTGCATTTTAGTGTTTGTTTGTTATGTTTTTCAAAAAGGCTTTGTACTGATTTATATGTTGAAAATATGTAAAAACCCTTTTGTAAAAAGTACCTACATGTTGAGATAAGAATACGTGCTTATTTGCGGGGTCGTACGACTTGTAATTTTTATGATTTTATTAAAAATAAGTCTTTGTTTACAAATGGTTGACAAGGGTATTTTTTCATGAATTTTCTATGTTTTTGTTTTAGGCTAGAGGCGTACGATAGAAACAGTATTATTGGAGTCGAAGAGGAACTCGATGACGAAATTCCTGAGTTTCCTGATATAAGTCACTTTGGAGATGTTAACGCTAGCACCAATTTACCACCGCTCGGCTGTCCAAACACCACATCCAAGAGTTTGCGGAGAGGTTTCAAGTACCTACCACCCAAAGGTCGTCTGTTATATGAAAGCAGAAGTTTGGTTACTCTTGGTGTTGCCTTTGAAGGAAACTATGCCTACTTTCATGTGCAATGCAAAGCACAAATGAAGAAACTACTTTACATAGTTTTATTGAAAATAGATTGAAATGGCACTATAGAAGTCAGTTATTGTGAATGTGCCGCTGGAAGTGGTTTGTAGGCACATTGTAAGCACATCTGTTTGTGTAAAGTTTGGTGTAAATCTGTTGCCCGGTCCGGCCTAGCTGACGGACACGATCTAAGCATAGTTAATAATAAATATTAGTCTAACTTTGCTATCTAGAGTCTGTGTACACAGGAACGTTTTGATACCTTTTTTAATTTTAGATTTTGATAAGACAGTAGTTTCACAGTAACTTTTTAACACATTAGAATGACAAATCACAAAAACATCTCAGTCAATCCTGAAGAAGAGACATGTAAAGGTCTCAAAACGTTGAGCGTTGAAACAATGCCTTAAGTAATAAAATAAACACCATGTGATTATAACCGAAAAATGTCTTGAATTTATAAGTAAAATTTCCTTCATTTCATAATATTTTCTCTAAAGTTGCAGCATTTATTATTTTCGGTTTGTATTCTGCTAGGTCCAGGTGCTGTATCTAAGCACTGTCTCCTTCTGCTTCTTTCTAGACGTCTGTTTAACCGTTATTGGTCTTCTGGCTTTATTTCGGTAATTACTTTGGTAAAAGAAAATATAGAAGGAACTGCTGTTTTCCTCAATACTTTTTATTTATTTTCATCACCTGAATGAATGAGAAAATGTGGATAAGGTAAGATAAGGACCCTAATTTACACAAAGCTTGGCATGAGAGAAACGTCTGTGATGATCACTGATCGATGATCATTGATGATAGGTGGAAAATACTGTAAAAACTAAGGAATGGTCATACATTCTCATACAGACTATCGTTACAATAGTAAACTATTATAACCTTCGATCAATAGGTAGGTACCTACACTAGTAGTTTTAAGAAAGGAAACGTTTTACCTGTGTAGGAATTTCTCTCAAAAAAATCATTAGGTTTAAAATGGGGAGCACATAACCTTAAATAGTTACTAGGTCGATTTTTCTCCTCATAGCTTTTATCCACTGTTTTTTTCTTTTGGCATCTTTGGGGAATAAATGATTTGCTATGTTTTTGCAATCCACAGCTGAACAAAGCGTCATTTTGTAAAATTATCTCAAAATAACCATGTTTGTTTACGAAAAAACTATGAAGGTGTCAAATAAAGGCAGACGTGCTACAGTAGCGCCATCTGAAGTGAGCAAATGGCAGTTTTAAACCTCATTATAAGTCTACGTAATATATTGTTATATTATGGTATCCATAATATTAACTTCTTCCGCCTTAGAAGCAACCCTATATCCGTCTCCTGGTTCTAAGCTACCTCCCCACCAATTTTCAGCCAAATCGGTTCAGCCGTTTTTGAGTTATAAATAGTGTAACTAACACGACTTTCTTTTATAAGTAGATAACACTAGTTGACCCGGCAAAATTTGTAACTTACAGCCAAAAACAAGTATAGGTATACAAGACTTTCTTTCTTTTATATACATAAATATACTTATATATAAGGTCGGAGTAGTGAGATGAGAACATGCTTTGTCTTTTTTCCGTGACAAGAACTTTCAAAGTTGACAGACAGAAACAAAAAGTGGTAAAATTATTCCGACCTTACTCCACGTTTATTAATAAGGCTAATAGATTATAAATGCGACAGTAACTCTGTCTGTAACGCTTTTTTCACGCCTAAACCGCTAAACCGATTTTGATGAATTTTACCATAGAGATGGATGGACTACTTTTGATCCCGATTATCCCGCAGGATCGGGACTTACGCGGGTAAAACAGCGGGCGCAGCTAGTTATAAATAAGTACTTAGTACCTACATTTGTGAACAAATAAAACCCACATTTGCGTGACGTGAGAGATATGTCAAAGCACGCGTTTAGTGTCACCATAGATAAAAACAAATAAGGGCAGATACGGTACCTAGCCAAGGCAAATGAGACTAGCACTAGCTTCATTCGTACGTGGAACTGTTGTCACGTGAACACGCACTGTCACACTGCGAGTTACTAGCTCATTTTTCGACTACGCAATGTTAGAATATACCGTACCTATCTACTAATTTGTTTTCATCTAAGAGTGTGACCCGGTTTTTAGTTAAGTTAAATTAATCTTTTACTCTATTTCAGAAACTTAGATCATAAATGTAAACAAAGAACTGTCAATTTCAAAGGAAAAAGTAAATAAAGAAAGAGCTGTCACTTTCAAATAAATCTATGGGATTTTTGTTTACATTTTTCATCTAAATTTCTAAAATACGTAGTTATAAGACGTAACATAATATAATAGTAAAGTGATTTATAAATATTTTTCATGTGTACTTAGTCATTTACCTACCACCTATTATAGGCCAGATAGCTAAAATAAAATAAATGTCAGGGCACCAATTCTACAACTAAAATGTCGCAACTATGCTTTATGCGATATCTACAGCTGGGTATCCATTTGAGGCAGCCTCGGGCCGAGCGGCTGTCTCGACCCGAGGCAGATCTAGTGGAGACCGTGCCGCGAGTCGAGGCTTGCCGCGACTTGAACCAAACGAGTCGGCCGCGCAGCGAGCCAAACCGTGTCGGTAAATGGCCATGCTCAAAGACGCCTCAGTGTGAGCCGTGCGTTGTGTGGAGACGCTTGCACGAGTGCTCGGTATCGTGGCTCGGGTTGAGGCTTGCCGCTCGATACAATATTATGTAAGCTCAAGTGGAGACGCATGTACTTTCCGGAGCCAGCGGCACGCTCAGGACGAGGCAGCTCGTCACGAGGCTGCGCAAGTGGATACCTAGCTTACCACCGCTTCGCTAGCTTAATATAAAGCTGAAAATTTGCATTATGTTTGTTGCTCCTTCACGGAAAAACCGCTAAACGGATTGCGATAAAACTCAGTATATAGGTAGCCGGAATCATGGAATAACAGAAAGGGCTTTGCCACACTAGACGGAAATTCCGTCGCCGAACTTCCGCGGCGGAACGCCAATACATGTTATTGCATATAAAATACAAATAGCGGGCATACTACGCGGCAGATCGTTCGATCGATCGATCGAGATTTTATATGCAATAACATGTATTGGCGTTCCGCCGCGGAAGTTCGGCGACGAAATTTCCGTCTAGTGTGGCAAAGCCCAAAGGCTTATATTTATCCCGACATTCCCATAGGATCGTGACTTACGCGGGTGAAACTGCAAGGGTAGTACCTAAGTGGGTAAGTAAATAAAACAACAAATTCACAAGCAATGGAATGTTTACAATTGCAATGATAAAGTCCTTATGTATAGGTACATAGAGTACATACAAGCATCGACCTGATGGGGAAATCTTCATTTTGTATGCATAGATCAATAATTGAGTTCAGCGCCATCTAGGCCCAAACGGAGTCACTAAGGTACTATTATTATTCCTTACGCTTATGAACCGTATACACTGAAATGAAACTATACAAGTACGCTGGAATTGCCATACCATACAAAATGACATTAGATCTTTGTGCCGATTTGATCTGCGCCATGTTGCGCTGTTGTTGCGCGTTTTCTATAGAAAGTGATGGTGACCGTCCATGGAACTAATAGTTCCGTAGATCAAATCCTGGCGCAGATGAAATAGGCACAAAATTCAATGCGAGACCTCCTGTCCATATAATTCAGGTCAGTGACCGTATATATATGGCCATTTGGAAAGTAACCAGTGTCAAGTATACCTATTATAATATTTGCAAGTTAAGTATGGCTTATTCCCAATCGGGCCATTCTTTTTTCCTATTCGGGCCAAAACAAAATTTCGAATACCTAATCTTTTTTCCTTAACGGGCCAAAATGTTTTTGCTGATACTAAACTTTCAAGTCGAGCTCATTATAAATGGCGGCTATTTACAATGACTTTTTCACGAGGTTTAGAAACAACGCTAAAGTCCATGTTTTGCACTGGTTTCAATACACTTGTACAGTTTCACGAAACTAAATTGATCAATATGACTCCGAAATTAAACAATTTACACGCATTTTACCTACGTTTCACGTAAATGAAAATTCAGCAACACATCTCCTCTGCGCGTTCCCACCAAAACTCCCAACTAAGGTATACAAACTAAGTTACTTAGCCAAGGCGATCTTCCACCAGGCTGGGTTAAAAAACTTGATTTCCTATTGAAATTATGTCAAAAATTTGTGTAACTAATCTAGGGTTTAAAACTAACTCTACCCGGCGCAAATAGGGGTAGGTTGGGGTAGGTATGTACCAGATAAAATATAGAATACAGTATCTACTAGGACAATACATTCCCATCTTCGATAAAATCACAACCTTAAATGTCCCAGTCACTTTCAATGGACAAGCCAAATACTATATTCCAAAAACTGGAGACAAAATGTGTTAAAAGCAACATGCGAGATAAAAATGCAAGACTTCCCCATCAAACCCATATAAAATAGATTTTATACACAATACAAAAACACTATAAAACATTATGTATACTATTATAATACATCATGTATAATATGTATTTTAAACAACAATAGGACTGGGGTCTCGCCATGTCGTGACATCACTCGTAAGCAGACATGATAATATAGTTTTTTAGGTAAAAACTACCCCTTTTACTTTGGAGTTAAGGGGTAGGTAAGTATCATCAATACTTTCCTAGACTATCGAACCGATCATTTCGAAAAAAAAAACGAAATTTCAATCAAATTCAATGATTTTATTTTTGTAGGCTCTAAAGACTCTTATAACATAACCGTCTTTATAACGCCGCCTATAAAATTTTGTCGACTGCTAGAAATGTTCCCTCTTTTTTTTTCAACCAACGAAAAAAAAAGACGGAGGATTTTAGTCGATCGACAATGTTTTAGTAGTCATATGCTATTACTTCTGGATAAATCCAGGTGTAGCGGCCATAAATTGAAGTATACGCCAATGGTGAGTTATAAAAAAGAGTCAGATTTTTCTTTACGGTCTTCTGCTAATAAGCGTCACAAAATGGCGCCTTCAATCCCATAGTCATTTAAACTTCATTGTATACAATAGTTAATTACGTTGTACAATAACAAACAATCGCGTTATCTAACGTATACAATACAATAAACGGATAAATTGGAAGTTTTTCTTTACTTTTAATATAAAATACGTTCACATTATACATACATATATAGAAAAAACAGGGTGTTACATAGAAATTTGTGCCGTTCCTACAGTATATATAGTAATATGTAAATATATCTTAATTCAATAGACATATAGCTACTACTATGCTATTACAAAATCTAAGGGTACAAAAGATTATTATTATTTAGGTAAGTAATTAATATGCTTAGTTATTTTTTGTATTGTGAAATTGCTTCATTTATTTTTAGGGTTCTGTACCTCAAAAGGTAAAAACCCTTATAAGATCACTTGCTTATCAGTCTGTTTTTAATGAAGATTTCATAGGAAATTTATATTTATAATTAATCTTGATGACCAGCGAAGTTAACTCGTGCTTTTTAAGACAATGTAGTGCTTGGGACAATCTAATAAGACTATAATAGGGACATACTAGTATTATAAATGTAACAGTTTGTGAGAGAGTTCGTTTACTTCTACTTCACGCAAAAACGCTGAACCGATTACGATGAAACACAGTATGTAGATAGCTGAAGACCTGGAATAACACACAGGCGACTTTTAATCACGATATTCCCCCGGGAGCGGAACTTACGCGGAAGAAATCGCGTGGCACACTTATAGAAGGCTTGAACAGCTCTTTTACTACCCTCTCAGCATAGTCGACTATATAATTTAAGTTAAGTTTCGCTGGGCCACTTCCGCACTTAGCCTCACAATTGGGCCATTGTACGTGAATTCTTAGAGGGGTTAAGCTGTAAGGGATCCTACTCTGGATTGGCGAATGTCCCATGCCTAGTCAACTATATATCCAGAGGAAAGAACTGGTCATACGTAAAACCGCAGGTTTCGTCATGAAGACGTGTTTCTTCATGTAGCAATGTTAATAGTGTTTTTTACTAAACAATTTCACAATACAAACGACTATTCAAGAAATAAATCTCCCTGATTATTTTATCACGTGATATTAATAACAGTAACATTTTGGTGTCAAAAACTTTAAACCGGTCAACGGAATGTATCTTATTTTGTATACAATAGTACGCAACTTTAATTAATTACATTTTACAATAAAATTATTTTACTTATCCTTTTTCTTTAAAATGGCTATGATAAATAAATACCAAAAAATATTGAATTGCAGGAATCCAGCTAGCTTCAAACTAGGCTTGTACTCTAGACAACAGATATAACTAGATGTATTATTTTTTAAATTTTATGACGGGATTTGTACCCGCAACCATCTGCATCGCAGTCGGGTTGTCCGCCCGACGCGTCATAGAGGCCGTCGGGTTGTTATAAGTAGTAATCATATAATACACCGTGTCTATATTTTAGCGTCTATTATTCATAGTTGATCTACAGCTTGTCATTGTAAAATGTAATTACTTATTATATCACGTAATTGTAAATTACAATTACTATTGATTACATGTAAAAGTACGATTATTGCGTAGATTACTGTTGTAACTTACAATAGTAACAAGTAACTTTAATTTACAATATTTGTAGGTAATTGTTAGTTACATTCTTAATATTTAAGTACTTGAAATAGTTTTAATTTGTAGACTAACATAGCCTTAATAATAAACGTGGAATAAAGTCTGAGTATCTTTACCATTTTTTTGTTTCTGTCTAAAAAAGACAAAGCATGTTTTCACTACTCCGACCTTACTCCACGTTTATTAATAAGGCCAACAATGTTTTGTTTCCTTGCTACATAATTTATTTTATACCCAAATTAAAGAAAACAAATATTTTTATTATTACTCTCAGTACTTAGGTACTTAAAATAAATTGAAGTTTGAGAAGAAAAATGGGGTTGATAAGTGATAAAACCTCTGTTTAAGGTTAAGCAGTAGAAATTATAAAAAATAATAAAAACACAGTATTTTACATGTAGTTTTAGGCTTCATTACGTGTCAATATTAGAGTCAGTAACAAGTCATTGTAAACAATGAGTATATGGTACCTGTGCATGTTTTATTTAAGAATTATTTGAAAATGATTGTCTTAATCAAAATTCTTCAGTTTCCCTCATTAAACATTTAGCCAAGTCTAGCTTACATAAACGATGCATATCTACTAATATGTATTTAAGTACAACACTATGTAAAACTTTTTAACAGCTGCTTTCTGTGTCTTGTCAAACCAATACATTTTCATTTAGTTTATTAATAAGTAGCTGCTTTTCCATAAGTACTTTGAAATCATATTTTTGACTGTTTTCGGAAAAAAAATATACTTTAAACTTAAAACTAAATATTACTAAATTATTAACTAGTACGCTTTGGGTGCTGTAACAAAATTAAGGTTAAGAAAACATTCAATTTTTAATTACAAATTACAATAATTCCTCAATACACAGTTACTATTACATTGTAAAATATAATTTACAATATAATTGGTTTTTGTAACTTACAATTACGCTTTCTATGAAAAATGCTTTATAGGAAAAATGCTAAATAAGGAGTGAACATGAGTTTGAATGAAAGAAAAATAATCAAATAATAAAAGAAAACACTAAATCAATTTTAGTAGGTAGATAAACGTACTGTGCACATAAATTAGAGCGGAGTGCTAACAATTAGTATGTTCACCTTAATTAACAATTAAAATATACTGAACATTGTAATCAACAATTAAAATATATTGTAGATTGTAATCAACAATTAAAATATATTGTACATTGTAATCAACAATTAAAATATATTGTACATTGTAATTAAAATATGAGAATGTTTTCAGAACCAACTAAAAAGCTACATATTAAAATGGCAAGACCAAAGTAAACAATTTTATTGCACAATTCAATTTTGATAATGCGATTTTCTTATACCTAAATATTTTGCCATAATATTACGAGCAAAATTATATACTAAAAATAATTTCGATTTTTCGTAAAAATCCGTAGTAAAAATAATTATTTTCAGCGTCAAAACTAAATGCATTTTTCTTATAAGAAAATTAAGTTCATTTTTCACTTTAACAAGATTATTATTAGTTATCTTCCAAATAAGAAACGTCGCTACTTATGCCGAGTTTCTTCATCGACAGTAAAAGTCAATGTAACAGCTCAAGTTGACGAACTAAATATTATTATATTTCGAAATTATTTTAAAGAAACAATACTTCTGCAAAAACACAACGCACGATAGACGCAGGGCTGGATTCGAACCAGCATCTTACTCAAACCAAGTTTCAAGTCGTGCTCCCGGTATGAGTTAGATGCGGGTTCGAATCCGGCCCTGCGTCTAACGTGCGTTGTGTTTTTGCAGAAGTAGTGTTTCTTTAAAATATTTCTATGAAAGCAGGCTTAAATATTATAGGCACTCAAAAAAGAATACTATTTTTCGGGTCAAATTCTCATATTGTTATTTTTTAATTAATTAACCTTGACGTTTCGACTATATCACAGTAGTCTTGGCCGCGAAGGGAGGTCACAAAGACGTTGGCTGTGTTTTATAGCGACAAAAAAAAGTTTGGAAATCTTATTTGAAGATCATTTTAGCTGTTATTTTGACTTTTACTATCGGTTGAAGAAACTCGCGGTTAGTAAAATGTAAGAACAGTTGAGAGAGCGTCACAACGGTAATGCGACGAACATGGGTTCAAAACCCACCCTCTAGGTGGGATTTGAATTGAGTTTGAGGAAAGTAATTCCATAGTAAATATTGTTGTAGCCTTTAATTGAAAGGTGAAGGGGGACAGTCTACCTACTCATTTCTCCATACAAACATTACAAACGTAGTCGACTGTTTCCTCCCTGGATAAAGATATTAGAAAAAATATGTTTACGCCATAAGTCCTTTAACAGCCATGACCATGTCCCTACGTTTTGATTTTTTCATTATTTAATATTTCAGAATTTTATTTCTATTCTAATGAGAAAATGAAAAAAAAAACAACGTAGGGGCATAGTCATGGCAGATATAGGTTTTACGGCGTAAACATATTTGCTCTAATGTCTTTATCCATTGAGGAAACAATGTTTGTATGGAGAAAGAGTAGGTAGACTATCCTTTCAAAAAATAAGTTAATGTTAGTTCATTCAAAAGGCAAATTTCGACCAATTGTAGTTAGTTTCATTGACTAAGTTTTGGTATCATTTTGGTATTTTCCACAAGACAGTGGCAGTTTCCATTTCAGTCTTTGTAAACCTTTGATTTTGTTTTAAATATAACCGATTTTATGTCTTAGGATTTCGAGTTTAGCACTCATAAATCTTATAATAGATTAAAGAAATAATCCTCGTTAGTTATCATTATTGACATGAAACATCTATAGGCGAGGGTAAACCTAATTGTTGGCGTAGCGGTAAAGGCCGTGGCGACACATCACCACGCTATATAATTTTATTGTTTCACATCTGCCAGGCGTCCCGTGACGGCTCACATGACTTTTTTTCGGAGATAAAAAAAACACCAGAATTGAATAATGTTAAGAGGTGGTACAGATGGTTTTGATGTGAAACATCTATAGGTGAGAGTAAACCACCGTTTTTTCGTGGCGATACAGCCCGTGGCGACGCCTCGCCATGCTATAGGTATATATAGTTACGTATCAATAACGCTGTGTCATGCCAACACATAGTGCTAGAAGTGTTAGTTAATTTTGAATCACTCTCTAAAGACTCGTTAGCCTGTACCGTGGAGACTCTGACTTCTGTTCCGAAGAGGACGGCGTTCGAATCTCGGGATGATGAAATCTTTTTGTTGGCTAACGACAAGTTCTGTTTTGATGTTTCACATCTGCCAGGCGTCCTGTGACGGCTCACATTTTTTTTTAGTTTGGAGAGGCATATAGTTATGGTTACCTTTCCCTGGTCGTTTGTGAATACGATTGTTATAGACAGAGTCTTTTCCCTCTCTATTTCAAGCAAGTGTGTGTACCCAGTGTAGCTAAATAATAAATTATATTGGGAAGTTAATGAATTGACATCTTTGTACGTATTGGAAGGAATTGACAAATGGAAGACGGTAAAGGAATATGTATCAAACGCGGGTAAAACCGCGGTACGCAGCTAGTTTACATTCAACCTATATTATATGAATAAATGATTGAATTGAATCAATAGATAATACATTTTAACTCCGACGAACAAGTCTTACCCCTGTATTTATAGAGAAATCGAGTAACTATGGCTAAGTAGAATCTACTTTCTCTCTCGCACCTATTAAATGACTCCAATTCTAAAACTTTATAGCTTGGCAATGGTATTCCATGAACGGTTTTTTGCAGGCAAGCTTATACGATTGCTTTTGTAATTAAATTATCTTTCTTATGATATAAATTTGAATTGGTTATCAGATCGGCGTAGTTACCTATATTGACTTACCCGTTCATACCTGCTTGCCAGGTAGCCATGAACAGAAATTAGTAGGCAAGCCTATCTAGGCATATTCTGTATGTTAAAAACTATCAGTTGAGATACAATTCATTCGGTTATCAAAAGAGTGAAGGTGATGAAAAAAAAATGATTAAAATTAATTTAATTAAAAATAGCCATGAACACTTTTCGATAGGCAAGCTATCATAGGCATGTTCGTTAATGTATAATATTTGATAAAAATTATGTCTCATCTGGTTATCAGATGGGTGAAGGTCGATCTCCACCGGCTCTTAGACTATATACTAATATTATAGAGATGTATCGTTAGTAACAATTATGTAGGTATCATGTATGTATTTTGCGGGTAATCTCTGAAACTACTGGACCGATTCAAAAATTCTTTCGTCTTTAGAAAGCTACATTATCGAGGAGTAACATAGGCTACTTTTAATCCCGATATTCTCACGGCATCTGGACTTACGCGAGTGAAACCGCGGGACGCAGCTAGTCGTTCATATTAGAGCGACGGGTTTAGATCGCGTTGTAGATAGATAACTATTTTTATGTTAAATCTTTGGAATTGCCAAAGCGCTATCTTTTGAAATGTCCTGAATCTATTTCATTTCATAAGAAAGTGTCTAACGTTCGTTAGAAACCGAGGAGGGAATCGAAAGAGTCAGGTCAAATAAATCGAAACCGGGGAAAGGAAAATATGTTTCATAAAATTAATCGAAAGTTCATAATAGTTTTCAAAAAATTGTTGACCCGTTTTCGAGAAAAAAATCTAACAATGCAATTTAACAATAAAAATGAATTTAATTATAATTATTTATTCTGTTATATTGCATTGTCGAGTTATGTATGATAGTTGTGAAGCGGTTAGTAGGTATAATATACAAGTTATAAATATATATATTAGTTAAGTAAGTACATCAATTTTATTTATATAGGGCTTGTTGTTCGTAATATTTAGCTATGGCGTAGTTGCAAATTTCGCCCCCGAAATTCACTATATATTGCAAGATGAAATAATCCATTAAGTATTTATTACTATTTGTTTATTTAGTGATACAATTTACTAGTGATGTGAACAACAAGCCCTATTTCACAGGTTAATATTAATTTGTTATTAAATTCTCGCATCATCTACTATGTATGTTAAAACAATGTTTAATTTGGATACCTATGCCGAGTATTTCGAGGGGTATTAAGCCGAAAGGGGGTTGTTCTAGAGGGCTAGGCGAACAACTTTTGTTTTACAACTTTTGGAAATTCAAGTAAGTTTCCAAAAAAATTGAGTTCGTTGCAACTTAACCGCCTTATGTAACCTTTACAGTTACATAAGGTGGTTAGGTAACTGTGAAAGGTACATAAGGTGGTAAAGTTGTAACGACTTATTCCAAACTAAAAAACCCTAAACTGCGCGTAACCCGACAAGGCACGCAGTTGCCTAATTTTTCGGTTTTAATCGCGTGGTGTTTATTATTTTTGGCATTGTTTCAACGCTCAACTTTTCGAGACCTTTACAGGTCCCTTCTTCAGGATTCTCTGATGAAACGTTGACCATTAAAACAATGCTAAAAGTAATAAACACCACGCGATTAAAACCGAAAAATAAGTATATTTTTTAAAATATCATGTCTAAAGTAACAGCATGTTTTGTCCCAATAAACCATCGTTTCACCACACATAGTAATTAAGTACGTAGTAGTATCCTAAGAGTAAGATAAACCTAGTATAGTTATTCCCGGGTTAAACTATGTCCGAGGGTAGTAGTGGCCGGTGCGGGCGGGTAGCGGAGGGGGGGTGTCCTGAAATATTTGTACGACATTAATATTTATTATGTTTATTGCTCAAGGCATTCATAATATAGTATTTATAATATAGTATTCGTATATTGTTCGCATATTAGTATTTTTTTTTGGTGTATAATTTTTTACTATTATTTTTCACAACGTGACCTACTGTTACAGCTAAACAGCCCTTTTCAACTCCAAGGGTGCCTGGAAGAAATCGCTTTGAGCGATAAGGCAGCCTATTTGTACAACATTTAGTTTTATTTTTTCATGTAATATTACTATCATTATAGAACTACATATACTCCTTGTAGAAATATTTCACAAGAAGAAATGATTCACAATGATGGGGTTGGCCGGTGAAAGCTAATTGCAGATGGCGCTAGCATAGACGGTTCAGCTGTCATTTTAGCGGGCTTCGAATAGTTTGCAAATTATTTAAATTTCCCATATTTATGACTTAAATAAGACTTTTCGACTGCTATTCCAAGTCGTCGCATTTATTATGTTTTCCAATTGGCGACTTAAAGAGCTTAGATACAAGTTTATAAAACGTTGTACGTCTTTGCGTGGTAGAAAGGCGGCCCTTGTTGAAAAGCATTAGCAATAGCCATCAGGAGACATATCCAAAATTGGTTTTAAAATCAAATACAAAAACTTAGGTAGCGAAATAAAATTGTGCATAAAAACAAACAAACCTTGTGCTTTATGATTGCGTACTAACACTAGGTGCCATGCTCTGTAAACAAAAATATAACAAAAAACGTTCAAATAAAAAAAAAATGCAAAACAAAAAACAAACTTAAAAAAAAAACAACTTTAAAAAAGAAGCAAATCCTACTTTATCTATACTTCATTTTTAGGGTTCCGTAGCGAAATTGGATAAAACGGAACCCTTATAGATTCGTCATGTCTGTCTGTCTGTCCGTCCGTATGTCACAGCCACTTTTTAATTGTAGACTATGATTTGACACATCTTCCTGTTGAAAAAACGTCAAATACAAAGAACGCAAAAGTCAGATAGTAGTCTGAAATTAACAAGTTTAAAATCTGTGTGTGTGTGTGTGTGTTTATGTTTGTTGCCCCTTCAGGCAAAAACTACTGAACCGATTGCGATGAAACTTGATATGTAGCCGGGAGATCTGGATTTACACATAAGCTACTGTTTATCCCCGATATTATCACGAGATTGGGACTCATGGGGTTAAAACCGATAGTGCTGCTAAAATAACTTAAAAATATTTTCTAAAAGCAAATGCTAAAATCTAAAGAAAACAAAACATTATAAGCAGAAAACGTTAATGTTTCATTATTAAAAAGTAAAAAGGATTACAAATATAGTAAAAAATCTTATAAAGTACATACGATTTCCAAAACCTTACTTCATTTTCATGTGTCGATACAGTCAATCTATCTATACTAATATTATAAAGCGGTAACGTTGGTAACATTTATTAAGAGGATATTCTCCATTCTCTTTCTCGATACAAACGTAGTTTAAATTAGAGCAAATATGTTTATGCCATAAAACCTATATCTGTCATGACAATGCATCTACCGTTTTATTTTTTTTTATTTTCTAATTAAAATAATAATAAAAAATAATAAAATGAAAAAAACAAAAAGGTAGATGCATAGTCATGACAGATATAAGTTTTATGGCATAAACATATTTGCTCTAATGTCTTTACCCAGAAAGGAAAATTTAAACTACGTTTGTATAGAGAAAGAGAATGAAGACTATCCTCTTAAGTACCTATGTATTTTCCGTATTATCTCCTAAACTACTAGACCGATTTAAATTTTTTTTTCACTAATAGTAAGCTACATTATCGAAGAGTAACATAGGTTGCTTTTGGTCCCGATATCCCCACGGGATCGGGACTGACGCGGGTGAAACCGCAATGCGATAGAGTTAAATTTACCTGTACATTATTATCATGTCTAGGATAATGACGCGGAGGCTGCGGTCGCGGCATCGGCTCGTCACTGTCCTCATCTTCTTCGAAATCTAGAATAAACAAACCAAGAAATAAGCAACTAGGCTTGTATTGTGGTAACTAGATAATATATAGAATTATATACTACTTTTAATTCTTAAATATCTTGAAAATTACAAAAAAATTAGTAACAAAAACTTTATAGTTACATTTTCCTGGGTCTTAATCGCGTATTATTATTTATTTTTTTACCTTGACGTTTCAACCATGTTACAATGGTCTAGGTCGCGAGGGGACCTATGTTAGGTACGATTTGTAACTATGTTAACAATTCGTGGGAATTTAAAAAGTTTATTAAAAACCCTATTGCGATAAAAACTAAATTCAATATATTAAAAGTGAGCACAATAAAATATAAAGTAAAATTTCCCATTATATTGGCTGCATTTCCCAGTTTTTTTTTTCCATTTTATTTCTTAAATGCAAAATAATGTATATTTTTTGGGTTCCGTACAGAATCTATTTCTTGTTCTCATGATCTACGAAATCCAAAAGAATAGAGACTAACCGAAACCAGATGGTATTCAGCTGCAGCTAAGCAATACATTAAACAACATTCAGAACCCAAAACAAACATCCAAAGGCAGAATTACCACTTGTCTCCGGCGAGAATTGAACCCGCAACCTTCTGCTTCGCAGCCGGGTAATTTACCACTACGCCACATAGGTTGACAATAATGATTATTTTATTACATAACAAGTTCATATTTCGCATTCCAAACGTGCTTCATTGTAAAACGTGCAGAGATAAAAAAAACTGTTGTTTTAGAAATCCATAAATACAACAAATATTAAGATAAATAAGAATATGTTAATAATTTAGTAATTTATCGATAAAAAAGATTTTTCATTTATAGTTAAGTACACGTTTTTTTTATAATAAAAAATACCGAATGTATAATAAAAAGCATAGATAATAATTATCAATAAGAGGAATGCTTTTTTAGGGTTCCGTGTTAATGATAGGAACCTTGTATCTAAATATTGTACACCTATTTGGTAGATCAATAGCTTTAGTCTATAGTTCATAGAAAGATAAATAAACTATGGTTGTCAGTCGTTGCCAAGTACTCCTTTGTTTTATTATTCCGTACCCAAAGGGTAAAAACGGTACCCTATTACTGAGACTTCGCTGTCTGTCCGTCCGTCCGTCCGTCCGTCCGTCCGTCCGTCCGTCCGTCCGTCCGTCCGTCCGTCCGTCATGGAATTCAAAATGGCTGCCCTATCTGTCAAATATACTAGTCTGCCTTCACTGACCAAAGAATTTCTTATAAGTTTCAGATTTTCTTTGAATCAAAGTTGTTGTAAACCATTTTAGGGTTCCGTCCCCAATTGCGATCCCAAATACGGAACCCTTCGTGAGCGAGTTTCGCACTTGGCCGGGTTTTTTATTATATGCAATTAAATTTATTGCCTTCAGGGAGACATCTTAAACTGCTTTAAGAAATAGCAATAAAGAAAGTGCTGAAAGGAGTTGTGTCTTCGATTTTGACAAAAGTTCAAGTGGCAAAGTTCAATAAATATTCTAACCTGCACTTGGCTATCATAAAAATATTTTAAAAGTAAAATACATCATCAAAAAGACAAAACAAAGACGGGATTCGAACCCGCATCTCTCAGTTTGCAAGACCGAGCGACTTACCCACATATCGGTGACTTACGCCGAAATGAGAAAATTCTTTACAACTTAGGTATTTTGCAACTTCAATAAAACCCTGTAATACAGTCTGTTTCGGGGACGGTGGTTTAAGTCGAAAAAGGGTTGTTCTAGAGGTCTAGGCGGAAAAAATTAGTTCTACCATTTATGGAAATCCCGAATAGTTTGTTTTTGAATAATTTGAGGTTATATTTTAGCAACTGTTATTGAAAGTAAAGGCGAATAATGTTTAGATTGTCGTAATCCAAACCCGATAAAAGGACAACTTAAGGTCAATAACCTCTCACTCAAAAAAACAGCTGATTTACAAGTAAAAACTTGAAATCTCGAAAACAGGTTCAAATTTCCAAAAAAGTCGTAGAACACAATTTGTTCGCCTAGACCTCTAGAACCCCCTTCGGCTTAAATCACGGGCCCATAGTACTTACTTCTTTGTTTCCTTGCGTCGTTTTTAATCGCATCCTCAGTGTCGGAACCCTCTGTAAACATTTACCGACATAAAACATCTACATACAAAACATATGTGCCGAAACAAAATTGAATATATTAAAAGGAAAAACAATCTAAGCATATCGCAAAACGTCAGAAACACAATTCGCCTTACCTATTAATGATGACTAAGTTTATGTTACGTTTGTCTCTGTCTGGCAACTTTAAAACTTCATATGTCACAGTTAAAGACAAACGATACATTGCTTATGCAGCTGTTTATAAGTAAGCGGGATAGTCAGATCGGTGGATTTACTCGCAAAATGTAAGCATGTCCGCATGATTTCAAAGCAATTAATTTTGAACATCTTTAGGCGTGATTCGATCAAACTAGAATAAGCAATTAATAACAATTCTACGCAACAATCATCTTTTTTTTCGAGAGCTTCTCGAACTGCTCAATCGTTAAAATGACGATTTATGCAGAGAATTGTTATGCATTACTTATTCTATTTTGGTCGAATCCCGCCTAAAAGGTTCAATCATACGAATATTACTAATTGTTTCGAAGTTAGGTGGTTCTGACATTTTGCAAATTAACAAAGAACATATTGAACTAAATAGGTACTAAACAACGAGCGTATTTTGGTGTTAACCTATTGCCTGGTCCGGTCAAGTTGACGCACACAAGTCCATTGATCTGATATTAAGCGTTTATGACGTTTTGCGGTATAGACATAAAGCCTACAAACAATTGTTTCTCCTTGAAACATATTATAAGTTAGAGTGTATAAATGTTAACTATAGGCTATACCACGGCCAGAGAGAAATTCATTATTGATAAAACAAGTGTTATGTTGACAAAGTTATTGTAATTAGGCTCACTTGCACACTTATTTAGATGAACTGTATTCATCGGTGATAGATTATTAAAAAAATAGGAACTTTATGTGAATAATTCGTCATAAAATAGCATCTACATAAAGTAAAAATCGGTCTAAAAATTATAATTATATATTATTATAAAAAAACACTGTTTTTTTTTTCAGGTAAGCTAGCGATATTGAAATTCTCTCTACTTCTGTAATAGACTATAGTAATATAAAATATCGTGTCAAACCAAACTGTGATGTATGAAAATGAACATCCAGTCATGCCCAATGCGACATAACATGCCTAGTTTAAGACGAAAGAATACCTACTCTTTTCTCCATACAAACTTTACAAACGGAGTTGACTGTTTCCTCTCTGGATAAAGATTTTAGAGAAAATTTCTTTACGCCATAATACCTATATCTGCCAGGACCATTATTTGGATGGATGACCGATAACTTGTGTGGCAAAAACACTTTCTCGAGCTGCTCCGTGCTGCGAAGGGCACGTTAAGCAGTTGGTCCCGGTTGTTTTCTCTGATAGAAGTCTTAAGGTGAAGTTAGAGATGTTAGGGCGACCTGACAACTATAACTATAATACTAGGATAGACACGATGACATAGACGCCATGACCATGCGCCCCCTACATTTTATTTTTTTACATAATCTAATTTCTCTAAATTTTGTTTCTGGCATGGCAGATATAGGTTTTATGGCATAAACATATTTGGTCTAATGTCTTTATCCAGGGAGGAAACAGGGAGAAACGTTTGTACGGATAAAGAGTAGGTAGACTTTCCTCTTCAAAATTGTGTATTTATTTTTCTTTGGGTTTGGTGTTGCTTATTTAAAATTTATATTAGCTTATGCAACTGTTTTATTAAGAGTTACTTAGATTATAACTTTTATAAGTATATAATAAAGTAACGCCAAAATAAAATAAAACTTCATAGATTGTTTTTTCCAAGATGTTCGAAAATTGAATAGGTACCATAATATCATCGAATTCGATTATTTAATGAAAATAATACCATAGTACCACAGATAAAGAATTGATCTAACAAAACAGTTCAGTTTAATGCAGGTCGTAATTTGCAACCTGTAAAGGTCTCGAAAACGTTGAGCATTGAAACAATGCTAAAAGTAATAAATAAGAGGACAGTCTACCTACTCTTTCTTCACACAAACGTGGTCGACTGTTTCGTCTTTGGATAAAGACATTAGAGCAAATATGTTTATGCCATAAAGGCTGGCGTAGACCGGATGCGTATACGTAACCACGCGCGTAGCACGCGCGTAACCCTGAGTTACAATGTATGAAACTGTATGAGACAGGTCACACCGCTTGCGTAACGTAGACGTGCGTGTCTACGCAACGCAGCTCTCAAGTCACAAACCGGCTGCAGGACTACGCCACACCTTACGCATAGCAGAGCGGCAACGTTGCATTGATGACGTTGTATCCAATGGCGCGCTATGTTGGACGCTACACCTAACAAATTTGAATACGCGCGTATCTTAGCTGTGCGTTGCCCTACGCGCGTAACTGCAGTCAGTTGTATTTTTTTTTTACAAACTATTGAAACGTACTTAGTGGTGTTTTGCTTTGTTAAAATGAATAACGAAAAAAAAAAGAAAAGCTGGTTGAAATTGTGCGTCAATACGAGGACCATGGACCATGGATATTCTGCACACGCAGATATATTCTAGCACAAAGGTGGTAAAATTGCTTCCTACTCGAGAAGCAATTTTACTACTATGAACTACTTGGTCCATATACCCAATCTTCGTCAGACATCGTGCACAAATAAGCATCGAAAACAGTAGGTACGGATACGCAATGGGGTTGCGTACTGGTCGCGATCGTAACGCGCGTAGTTATACGCATTACCCGGTGTGACATCGAGTTACGCGCGTAACTACGCATTTGGTCAGCGTCGGCCTTAAAACCTATATCTGCCAAAACTATGCCCCTACGTTTTGATTGTTTTCATTTTCTAATTAGAATATAAATAAAATACAGAAAAAATAGAAAATGAAAAATCAAAACGTAGGGGCATGGTCATGGCTGATATAGGACTTATGGCATAAACATATTTTCTCTAATATCTTTATCCAGGGAGGAAACAGTCGACTACGTTTGTATGGAGAAAAGAGTAGGTAGACTATCTCCGCTTTGTAGAAGTATCGTATACCTGAATTGAGTTCTCTAACGAGCGTAGACATGGCGTTGGTGACGGAGTCTGCTGCGTACAACAAGTCGCTTCGGAGAGTGCGGTTCTCTATCCCCACTACAATATAAAGTATGAACATTATTTCTAAGTGTTGACTTACACTCAGTGTTGGGCAATTTGCAATCTAACTAATGATTACTAACTGCAACTACAAAAAGTAGTTAGTAATCATAACTACAGGTTACATAAAATAATCGTAAAAGTAGTTAAACATTTTGATTACTAACTGCAAATTGTAGTTGCAATCACGATTGCGTGATTACTTTTTATAACTACATATTTGTTGAGAAGGTATATTACAAAAAAGCGAACGCGCGCGCGATTCGTTCATGTACCGACTTGTCGTTTGCTAGGTAGGTAGAGAGAGTGTCGGTGCCGCAGTCGCGGATTGGAGTGAGAGGGCATTATTGCCCTATAGCAAAAAAAAAGTCGATTTTTTTTATTTATTCAGCCTCATTCCAAAACATACTTAAATTACAATACAATGATGAGAGATGTTGGTCTAGTGGTAGATACTCCGACTTTCATTCCGAGGGTCGTCGGTTCTAATCCAGGCCGACCGCGTACTAATGTCTTTTTCTTTAAGAAAAAGTTATGTGCGCTAATAACATCGCTCTTACGGTGAAGGAAATCATCGTGAGGAAACCAACATGTCCTAGGACTCACCACGGTCCGAAGGCATGGGATATTTAGTGTTATTTATATATGTATCTTAAGTATTTACAAAAAAAAAAAGTATAATATATAGTATATCCGTTGTCTAGTACCAATAGTACAAGCCTAGTGCTTAGTTTGGGGCTAGATTGCGCTATGTGAAATTTCGTACAATATTTATTTATTTAATGTGCTCGAAGCACATTGTATTGTAATTTCATTCATTAAGCTAAAAGGTGGTTGTTCTAGACGTCTAGGTAAACAACTTTCGTTCTACGACTTTTGGAAATTCGACCTTGTTTATCGAATTTTTTTAAATTGTTCTACTGAACAAAATCAGCTGTTTTTGTAATTAAAGGCAATTTAAGTTTAGATTGTAGTGTTCCAAATTAAATAAAAGGACACCTTAAGGCCAATGACCTCAAACTAAGAAACAGCTAATTTTCAACTCAACATTTTCGAAAACTTTTTCGAATTTCCAAAATTTATAGAACAAAAGTTGTTCGCCTAGACCTCTAGAATAATCCCCTTTCGGTACCCCATAATAAGAACACTGTATATTACATGTACCTATATTTAATTGCAAAATATAGGTAAGTTCTAAGAACTCAAGTAATCAGTAGTTACAACTACTTGATTGCAGTAATCTAACTAACAACTACTTCATGTAGTTAGGTTACATGTAATCATAACTACATGTAGTTAACTACTAACAACTACTTCAAGTAGTTAGGTTACATGTAATCATAACTACATGTAGTTAACTACTTGTAGTTAACTACTTTTAATCGCAGTTAGTAATCAGATTACAAAATAGTAGTTAACTGCGCCCAACACTGCTTACACTTAAAAAAATATCTATAGGTACATATAAAATTCAAAGTCCAGACTGATTGACTTAAAGACTGAACTATACAGGTGGAAAAATCTATAAGGGTTCCGTTTTTTGCCATTTGGCTACGGAACCCTAAAAAAGACCCTGGTTAGAGGATAAGTAGGAATAGTATATAAGTAGAATTTTTTTAAAGTTCTTTAAACAGCTGTTTTTGAAAATAAAGGCTTTATTCGTGTTTAGATTGTGGTGGTTCAAACTAAATAAAAGGACACCTAAGGCCAATGACCTCAAACTTTAAGAAACAGCTGATTTCCACGAAAACTTTAAACTCAAAATTTTCAACAACTAACTTGATTTACCAAAAGTTGTAGAACAAAAGTTGTTTGCCTAGACCGCCAGAACAACCCCCTTTCGGCTTAAGAGGATAGTCTCCATTCTGTTTCTCCATACAAACGTAGTTTAAATATTCCTCCCTGGATAAAGACATTAGAGCCAATATGTTATGCCATAAAACTTATATCTGTCATGACTATGCATCTACCTTTTTATTTTTTTCATTTTATTATTTTTTTATTTTATATTATTATTTTAATTAGAAAATAAAAAAAAAGGTAGATGCATTGTCATGACTCATGACAGATATAGGTTTTATGGCATAAACATATTTGCTCTAATGTCTTTATCCAGGGAGGAAAATTTAAACTACGTTTGTATGGAGAAAGAGAATGGAGACTATCCTCTTAATACCCCCTCCTCGAAACACCCGGTATATACTCACTGGTTGTAGGCCGCTGGTTCTGGTGAAAGCTTCTACTTTCGCCTCCCATGCTTTCCATTCCTGGTTTCAGAGAAATAAACTTAATAAGAGTGCGCTAGATGATAGTATTTGAAAATTACTAAGATAATGCATTTATTGAATAACTTGAGGTATTAAATACGAAAAACTATTAAGCTATTGCATAGCTTTTATCGCGGGCTTTGAGCGCGGCAACCGAATCAAGAAATTTCGTAACGAAAATTTGCATAAATATGCTTTAGTGTTAGTGACACCAATCATTAACTGTGCTTTTTGTGCGTGAAGCACGGTTAATGATTGGTGTCACTAACACTAAAGCATATTTTTGCCGCATGCAAAGAGCGGTGGGAGGGTGGTGCTTTTTGCAAGCTGCACACTGCACGCTGTGTTATAACACTAGTCAGGTGTCGGGACTAAAAACGAAATACTATTCTTTTACAGAGTAGTTATGGAGTTCCGGAAAGTAACGCCTAATAGAATCAATTATCTTTCATCTTTATAATATAAGTGGAGGTGAATCGCTTTAGCGACCGACTTATGTGCGTGAACGTGCTTATTGGGGGGGTTCCTACTCACCTAGTAAGTGCTTACGCGCCACAGGTCGGTTGTAGCGACGCTGATAAGAGGTCGTTTTGGGATAAACTCGGCGAGGTACTTGGGGCAATCCCGTTGTCGCAGGGAATCGTTTTGGGTGGTGACCTGAACGGTCATGTGGGTGAGATGGGGGTGGAATTTGAACGTGTTCATGGAGGCTTCGGGTATGGCAGTCGGAATGCGGAAGGGGAAGAAATTCTGCGTACGTGTGCCACTGCCGACCTGGCACTCGTGAACACTTATTTCAAAAAGAAGCCCGACCACTTGATCACCTACAGGAGCGGGGGGCGCGCTACCCAAATCGATTTTCTAATCACTAGGAGACACCACATCGGCAACGTGGCCAACTGCAAAGTCATACCCGGTGAGAGTCTCACTGCCCAACACCGTATCCTTGTCATGGATCTCTGTGTAAAGACCAAAGACAAACGACCGGAACCATGTCAGCGCCGAATCAGATGGTGGAGGCTTGATGAAGTCAAGTCCCAGATGCTCGCCTCAGCAATCGGCGACAAATGTGCCAATGCTGAAGGCGAATCGGTGCAGGAACACTGGGACCGGATTCAGGTGTCTATCGCTGATTCGGCGCGGTCGGTCCTCGGTATGTCTAAGGGAGGACGCAAGTGTGACAAGGAAACTTGGTGGTGGAACGACACAGTCCAGAGGGAGACTAGGGTGAAGAAAGCCCTCTTTAAAAAGTGGCAAGCGTCCAACTCTCCTGAAGATCGCGACGCGTACAGGTCTGCCAAACGTGCCACAAAGAGAGCAGTAGCCAGAGCCAGACGGGACCACTTACAGCCACTGTACGATAAGTTGGAAACGTCTGAGGGGCAGAAGCTTATTTATAAGTTGGCACGTTCTAGGATCAAAGCGGCACAGGATATATCCAAGTGCCGCTGTGTAAAAGATCCTAATGGTAACCTGCTATGCGAGGACCTCGCGGTGAAGGAGAGGTGGCGCTCTTATTTCCACGAACTGCTCAATAAGCAGTATAAAGAGGTGCAGCCACCGGAACTCCCTCCGAATCTAGGACTTGTGCCACTGATTACGCCTGAGGAGGTGCGCAAGGCTCTTCGCTGCATGAAGAATCGGAAAGCTGTCGGCGCCGATGGAGTCCCCATCGAAGTATGGAAGGCTATGGGTTCTCGTGGTGTGGGCATCTTAACCAACCTTTTTAACCGCATACTCGAGACCGGCAGAATCCCCGCCCAATGGAGACTGAGTGTTATCACTCCAGTGTTCAAGGGCAAGGGATCTGTGCAGGAGTGTGGAAGTTATCGTGGTATAAAGGTCATGTCCCACACCATGAAGCTCTACGAGCGTATAGTTGACTCTCGGATCCGGCAGGAGTGCACTGTCTCGGAGGGCCAGTATGGTTTCCGCCCCGGTCATGGTACCATGGACCCTGTTTTCGCCCTAAGGATCGTTATGGAGAAATACAGAACGAAGAATACGCCTCTGCATTTTCTGTTCCTGGACTTGCAGAAGGCCTTCGACTGTGTTCCTCGCGTGATGATCTGGTGGGCGCTGCGGTCCAAAGGGGTGCCTGAAACTTATATTGAAACCATCCGGGACATGTACCGAAATTCCGATTCAGTGGTGCGAACTGCTGTTGGTGACACTAAATCTTTTCCCATTACAGTCGGAGTCCACCAAGGATCCGTCCTAAGTCCGTTTCTGTTTAGCGTAATACTGGACGCACTGTCCGTAGTCATCCGAGACGCACACGAGCAGCCCCCGTGGATGCTCATGTATGCTGATGATATTGCGCTAGCGGACTCGGATAAGGGACGGCTTGGAAGGCGTGTAAATGCTTGGAAAGAGTCACTTGAGAACGGCGGTTTGCAACTCAACGTAGCGAAGACCGAATACTTGGCTAGCAATACCACAGATCCCACACCTGTCTGCGTTGACGGTCACATGGTCGAGCGGACAGACCAGTTTAAGTACTTGGGATCTGTGCTTCACGAGTCCGGCGACATCGATTGTGACGTCAAGTCCCGCATTTCGGCAGCTTGGGCCAAGTGGCGAGAGGTAACTGGTGTCATTTGTGACCCGAAAATGCCGGTTAAACTGAAGGGACAGGTCTATAAAACGATCATTAGACCTGTCCTTTTGTATGGTAGTGAGGCGTGGCCATTGCTTGAGCGACATAAGCAGGAGCTGCGTGTCACGGAGATGAAGATGCTGCGCTGGATGTGTGGAGTGACGCGAAAAGACCGCGTCAGAAACTCCCGCATCAGGGGCAGCCTTCATGTCCGAGACATTGCAGACAAACTGCAAGAATGCCGCTTACGGTGGTACGGCCACGTTCTACGAAAACCGGCTAGTTACGTGGGAAACAAATGTCTTGCCATGGCGCCTCCGCCCGGCCGCGGCAGATTGGGAAGACCCAAGAAGTGCTGGCTTGACGTTGTAAGATCGGATATGCGTGCAAATGGCCTCACTACACGGGATGCCGAAGATCGTGCGAAGTGGAGACGTAAAAGTAGGAAAGCGGACCCCGGGCTCTCGAGAGGGATGCAACCGGGAACAACGCTCGGATGATGATTTATAATATAAGTGTAGATGTATATAAATGTATGTTACCGAGACTGTGCGTCATATCGACTCGCTCTCGCTCCCCCAAGGACGGAGTCTGCGGCGCGCTCCGCACCGCGCCGCCGCCGCCCCCGCCTCGCTCGCGACACTCTCTAAACAATACATAGATAGATCATTTTATATTTTCCCGGGTCTTCCCCTCGCGACCAACACCGTTGTAGCATGGTCGAAATGTCGAGGTAAGAGAATAAAAAAGTAAAATTCACGCGATTAAGACCTTGGAAATTATAAATTTATGAGTTTCCAATCGTGGTAGTTTAATAAGTTCATAGATAGCTAGTTAGATTAACGCTTTAGTGTACCAAAAACACAAATTACAAGAAATAATACAAAGAAAAACTCGACAAAACATATTATTATTGACAACAAAAGAAAGAATACTGAAACAACATTTGAAATTTAAGGGGTAGGTACTTACTTAAATAATTGAGCAGCTTATTATTTTTAAATTCATATGTGAATTTTCTAGTTTAGGTCCTCAAATTTTGAATAGCGTTTCAGCCTTAGACCGTAAGTCTATTTAAGCATAGAGCAAGGTTAAGGGGTCGTAGTAGGCCAGAACTGATTTTTCTCGGACGGTTAATTATAAAATTTATTTGAAACATCAGTTTTGAAAACAATACTTATTAAAGTAGAAAGTAGTGTTTGTGAAAACACAATTACAGAAATTATTATCTGTTTATGGCATTAGTCCTATATCAGCCATAACGATGCCCCTACGATTTGTTATTTTTTCATTTTCTAATTTTTCTGAATTTTATTTCTATTATAATTGACGACCTCTGTGGCGCGTCGTGCGAAAGCGCGACTGCAATACAGGAGGTTGCGGGTTCGATTCCCGCCGGGAGCAAGTATTTATGCTTATAAAATAAATATTTGTGTCTGGTCTGGGTGTCCCTCTATGTATAATATGTATGTATTTACAAAGGAAAAATAAATATAAGTATTATATCCGTTGTCTAGTCACCGTAACACAAGCTGAGTCGCTTACCACGGGGCTAGATGGCGCTGTGTGTTGTTCACAGAAAAAAAAAAAAAAAAAAATTAGAAAATGAAAAACGTAGGGGCATAGTCACGGCAGATAAAGCTTTAAGGATAAAGCATAAACATATTTGCTCTAATGTCTTTATCCAGGCAGGAAACAGTCGACTACGTTTGTATGGAGAAAGAGTAGGTAGACTGTCCTCTTATGATTTTACCTTTCCGGGGCAGAAGGCAGCGGTTGCGCCCCCGGTAACGGAGGACTCTTAGTTGAACGGGGAGACGAATTCGGGGTTGACCGGGGTGATGATTGCTGTGTCTGTAACAGAAAAAAATATCTGAAACTTATAAGAAACTCTTTGGTCAGTGAAGGCAGACTAGTATATTTGACAGATAGGGCAGCCATTTTGAATTCCATGACCAACTCGATTTGACTCGACCAATCAGAAGCGACCTCACATCGTACTAGAATTCCCTTGTAGTTTTTGAAACACGTTTGTTGTATGGGAGCCCCCTTTTAAATAATTGTTTTATTTTGTTTTTAGTATTTGTTGTTGTAGCGGATACCGAAATACATCTTCTGTGAAAATTTCAACCTTCTAGCTATTACGGTTCATGAGATACAGCCTGGTGACAGACGAACAGACGGACGGACAGACAGCGAAGTCTCAGTAATAGGGTCCCGTTTATACCCTTTGGGTACGGAACCCTAACAAACAATTATGAAATAATTGAAACACAAACAATTATGAAATATGAAATTGTAACAATGCTAAAAGTAATAAACACCACGCGATTCAAACCGAAAAATGTCTTTAATTTCAATACAACAACATCGCGAAAACAGAAGAAAAATCTAATTATGAAATATGAAAAAAAAAACAAACGACGACCTCTGTGGCGCGTTCGGGGGAAGGTCCGACTGCAATGCAGAAGGTTGCGGTTTCGATTCCCGCCGGGTGCAAGTATTTATGCCTAAAAATAAATATTTGTTTCTGGTCTGGTTGTTTTCTATGGATCATATGTATGTATTTACAACAAATACTTATCAAGTTTCAACAGTATAGTTCTTATAGTTTCGGAAAAAGGGGTTGTGACATACGGACGGACAGACGGACAGACAGACAGACAGACATGACGAATCTATAAGGGTTCCGTTTTTTGCCATTTGGCTACGGAACCCTAAAAAAGTATAATATGTACTATATCCGTCGTCTAGTCCCATAATACAAGCCTAGTGCTTAGTGTGGGACTAGATTGCTTCTCTATCTGATCTGATAGAATTAGTAGTGTCTATCTGGTGAATTTAGCATCGCAATAAGTAGCATAGATTCACTAACTACTGTTTGGACTTTCATTACCGGATAATAGACGTGAGTGCAGAGTAACTGGTTGTGCTTTATTCAAACCAGGTGGTTAGTCTCCATTCTCTTTCTCCATACAAACGTAGTGTACATTTTCCTCCCTGGATAAAGACATTAGAGTCATAGTCATGACACAGACAAAAGGTCAAAAGGTAGATGCATAGTCATGCATCTACCTTTACATTTTTTTCATTTTATTGATTTTTTATTATTATTTTAATTAGAAAATAAAAAAAATAAAAAGGTAGATGCATTGTCATGACAGATATAGGTTTTATGGCATAAACATATTTGCTGTAATGTCTTTATCCAGGGAGGAAAATGTAAACTACGTTTGTATGGAGAAAGAGAATGGAGACTGTCCTCTTAAACAATATTTTACGCTTACTTCGTTCTGTAATAAGTTGTAATGGAGCTATCCTCTTAAGTCACAGGTACCTACTTATATAAGTGCACCAAAAAGTTCCAATCTTTGTATTTACACAACAAGACGAAGAAGAAGAAGAAAGTAGGTTATTCAAAAAAATATATCGTTAGATAGGCTATGGATCTTTGCAAAAATAAAATATAGACCATGGTGGGCTATTAACATCACTCTAGAGCGGTGTAAGAAAACATCGTGAGGAAACCCACGGGTTGAAGTCACGCAAAAAGGTCCAGTTAGTAGGGTTACTTGCAGAAAAATATAGTTAAACTCTAACTTTTAGACCCAAAAGAAGTATCGCTATTCTCATGTCCTTTTGGGACTAGACTCTACTTAATTTAAGAAGCCTTAATTTTATTATTTTTTTAACAAAATTACGCTAGAAATATTTTTCGAGAAGAAATGCTTCATCATAAATTCTCCCATGACAGGATTCGAACCTGTGCTCCTCGCCTGCCGGGCGAGTGCACCCCTTACCTATCTACCTACTATTATTAAATAGTCTCTAACTACACACATCAACATCGTCTAGGGATATTTTATATAAAGTTCTTAAACTTAAAAAATACTGGCCGATTTAAAAATATTTTAATGGAACCTTATTGTGTAGGCCTTATTGTATGATTCCAAATTTGAATTTTAAAAAATTAATTAAAAACATAAGATTAGCGCGGCAATTATTGTAGCGAGTTCGAAGGTTTAAATTTACTTAACGCAGTTTTAAGCATTTTGTTTAAACAAATTGAAGTTTTAATATATTTTTTTTGATTAATTACAATTTAATACAACTGTATGCATCATGCAGCGGCGTCATTTAACAAGAAACGAAATGTTAAGGGCAGTAGGAATGCTCCAAGCTGGGGCTACTCAACGGAGTATTGCCGAGGAGATTGGAACAAGACAAAACGTGATATCAAGATTGTGGTCACGTTATCGTGCTACTGGTGAAGTGGCTGAAAGGCATCCAGGCGGAAAGCGGATAAGTACCCAAAGACAAGACCGATTTTTGCAAGTGGCCGCGAGAAGACAACCAAATGTTACGGCCATGCAGTTGGTTCAAACGCTCCAGTCAGACCACCAGGTGCTTGTCAGTGATCAAACTGTGAGGAGAAGACTGCACGAGGCTAACCTTCATTCTCGCAGGCCGCTTCGTACTCTAGCACTACGCAGAGGAAATCGTGGACGAAGATTACAGTGGGCTAGAGAACATTTGCCTTGGGAAGATATCGAGTGGTCGGTAGTGTTGTTTACCGATGAGTCCCGATTCGGATTTCATCCTGATTCACGTAGAGTACGCGTATGGCGAGCTTCTGGTCGTGACAACCGTCTGCAACACCCTCAGGAGGTCCATCCATACCATGGCGGAACAATTATGGTTTGGGCGGGAATTCGTATTGGTGGAAGAACAGACCTCGTTTGGATCAGAAACACTATGACTGCCGAAAAATACCGTAATCAGGTGCTAGCACCAATAATCTATCCCCATCGACTGCAAATGGGCCAAGTTTTCACGCTCATGCACGACAACGCCCGTCCGTACACTGCGCGAGTGGTGACCAGCTGGCTAGAGGAGCACGACGTGTCGGTCTTAGACTGGCCCGCGCAGTCACCAGACCTAAACCCCATAGAGCACGCGTGGGATATGCTTCAAAGAAGGGCTTTGAGGAATTTGCCTCCAAATGTTGCGACTGAAGAGCAACTTTTTTTGCATCTTAGCAGGACCTGGGACAATATTCCGCAGCAAGATATTGACAACCTGATTCAAAGCATGAAAAACCGTTGCAGGGCCGTGATTAACGTCATGGGTGGTTTCACTGACTACTAATTTTAACTTCAAATAAAAAAACCTAATAATTTCGTTTTACTTTATTTTTTTCCTTAGATAGACATTTTATCTTAAATTTAACATTATTTCACTTTTTGCGTTTTTTAAAATAAAAAAATATTTAAGCATAAAACAATATTTTGTTGTATTCTAAATCATAGTCTGATAAGTAGGCTTTACAAAAATATATACATGTTGTTTGTTAGTAAACACAATTTTTGAGTAAATTGAGAAATTCTGAATATCCCTAGACGGTGTTGATGTGTGTATTTGCATTTCAATTATATATCTTCGCCACCAACGCAATATGATGAATCTGTGGGTAGTAAATAAATTGGAATTGGGGACTAAATTATCTAGATAAATATCTAGACGTTGTATCTCTCTAGTTTGACTAACTGTATGTAAACAAAGCTACCAAATTGATTTAAAAAGTGTTCATTATGTATAACTAATGAAACCTTAAATATAATGTTGTTCGAAACACAATCATTAGAGAACGACCGCACCAATTTTAATGGGTAATTTGTTATAGTACATATTAATATCCGTATAGAATCTGTTAGAAAAAAAATCAAGTTAATTGAAAAAAATCTAAAGATTAAGATAAGCACTGTAACAGTTATGTTTTCTTGATTACCTAAATCTTAAATATCTACCAATAAGCTCAGGATGGCCCTCATCCGAGCGATGTTCCCGATTGCATCCCTCTCGGGAGCCCGGGGTCTGGTAAACCACAAATTAATTTGGGGTCGGCGCAGTAGGTAAGTCATCATTAACCATACCTTCTGAAAATAGATTTGGCAATAATTTTACGGCCGGCCCCCTGCCTGACACCCAACCCTCTTAGGGACCAACACAAACCCTCTTAGGGACTCTCCTTCTCTTTCTCTAATAGTAAATTATTCATACCTGGATTTTCTTGGACACAACTTTCATATGGCAAAGGATATTGACTCAGTCTTCGCTACTGCCTTCCGACATATCTCCCCTATAGAGTGAGATCCCAGAAGTGGCAGACATCACGTATTTTCTGACGAACGAAATGTGGTCGATTGAGTAGTATTAGTATGTACTAAGAACGCATGCCTACTTGCTAGCCTGCTGCGACGGCCAATTCTGAGATATCAGGTCATCAAGATACAAACTAAAAAAAAACATGTCCGCGCCAAAACTCGGCGCACGCTGTCACATGCGCAGAGTTTTTGTTTACTTCGTTCGAGCGACTTTGAACGTTATGCAAGTAGGATAAAGTCTAAATTCGAGCAAATGTCATTTTAAAAGGTTGTACAACGGCGCTCGGTCATTTTTTGAGTGTTGTCAGTTAGAGATTGTGGTATTGTAACTCAATGATGGTAAGATAAATATTTTAATAAACTACATACCTAGGAACACGTTAGCTTTCTTATCGAACATATTTCATTACCTGATTGTTCGTTGTTTTTATTAAGAAGTCTTAATTAATTTCGCGTGACTATCTAACGAGTCACTCGAAATTAACTAATGGATTTTTTTAATCAGTTTTAGTTTTAATTTAGTTTTTTAAATCAATTATGTTTTATAAGTTTTGGTTTCAATAAATAATTATTTAATCATTCAAATTAACTAAGACTTCTAGCAATATGTGTAATTGTGTAGGCATGACATATAATTGCATGGCGAGGCGTCGCCAACGCCATGGCCTGTATCACCACGCGAATTTTTAGGTTTATCGTCGCCTAGGTATAGATGTTTCACATCAAAAAACACAATAAGTGTGCGTTTTCTTGGCAAACACGAGAATTCATCATACAGTCCTTGTAGATACAAGAATACCTAAGTATACAACATTTAATTTAATTTCGATCGCCCGGCAAGCGACCTCCTGTTTGTAAGTTCGTACTCGTAATAAGCCATTTTATCAATTACTAGCTGCATCCCGCGGTTTCACCCGCGTAAGTCCCGATCCCGTGGGAATATCGGTGATTAAAAGTAGCCTATGTTACTCAGGGTGAATGTAGCTTTCTAATGGTGAAAGAATTTTTGAAATCGGTCCAGTAGTTTTTGAGTTTACAAATATACAGACGCACACACACTCAAAAATACAAATCTTTCCTCTTTATTATATTAAGTATAGGCGGAAAAATAATAAGAACAATCAGGTAATTAAATGTGTTCGATAAGAAAGCTAACGTGTTCCTAGGTATGTAGTTCATGAAACCATCATTGAGTTACAATACCACAATCTCTAACGAGTGGAAGACCTATCCCTACATACCCCACACGTATAGGTATGATTTTTTTTTTAAATTACAGTTCTTTGTATGGGGAACCCCAAAAAGGAATTATTTTTTTCCATTTTGTGTGAAAATCTGAATGCGGTTTACAGACCGCATCTACTTGCCAAGTTTCAACAATATAGTTCTTATAGTTTCGGAGAAAAGTGGCTGTGACATACGGACGGACAGACAGACATGACGAATCTATAAGGGTTCCGTTTTTTGCCATTTGGCTACGGAACCCTAAAAAATATCCGAGCGCCGTTCTACATAGTTTTTAAAATGACATTTGCTCGAATTTAGACTTTATCTTACTTGCATAACGTTCAAAGTCGCTCGAACGAAGTAAACAAAAACTCTGCACATATTATGACAGCGTGCGCCGAGTTTTGGCGCGGACATGTTTATTGGAACGAAGTTCCTTATCGCGCGTTGCGAAAGGGGGCTAGACGGAAAAAAATTAAGACCAAAAGTTGTAACGACACGTTTTTGCTATAGTTGTAAGCCGTGAGGCGTGCGGCGTGCGTGTGTTTCTCTGTCTGTCTCTCTCTCTCTCTCTCATAGAAAGGAACTTCGTTCCATCCGGGTGTCCCTTGACACCTCTCAAGTTTTTTTTTCAGTTTGTGACTCTATAGGTATTGTAACTCAATGCGTACCATGCACACTTTTCGTATGCGAAACCGTATATAAGGACTGAAAACCTAAACAATTGGCGCATTAGCTCAGTTCTAAAGAGTTGAACCTAGTAGTAGTAAAATACATTTTGTTAATTTACTTCATAAAAACAACAAATTCAGTCAGACAGAATGAAGGCTGTTATTGTACTAGCGTTTGTGGTGGGTCTCGTCTCGGCCAATGCAAGCGTAGGTAGGGGAGATATGTCGGAAGGCAGTAGCAGAACCGGACTCAATATCCTTTGTCTTACGAAAGTTGTGGCCAAGGTCGTGAGTTGCATCGTCAATAGAGGTATGAATAATTTACTATTAGAGAAAGAGAAGGAGAGTCCCTAAGAGGGTTGGTGTTGGTCCCTAAGAGTGTTGGTGACAGGCAGGCGGCCGGCCGTAAAAATATTGCCAAATGTATTTGCAGAAGGTATGGTCAATGATGGCTTACTCACTGCGCCGACCCCAAATTAATTTGGGGTTTAGCGGACCCCGGGCTCCCGAGAGGGATGCAACCGGGAACATCGCTCGGATGAGAAGAAGATAAAGTAAAAATTTTTTTTATAACGACTATCCAAATTGCAATCTGTTATTTCATAGAAACTACGAAACCCTACACTGCGTGTGGACAAGGCACGCACTTGCCTAATGTTTTATTGCTATTACAGATCCCATCGGATGTGTCACAGCCCTTATACCAGAGGCGATGGGATGCTTCTCAATACTTGCGGATCAACGGAATGCTATGGCTGAGTCAAATTCTGAAGAATACGATACCGCGCCGTATTACTTTCGTTAAAATGTTTTAATACTTGTACTTACATTTATTATAAATCAAATAAATGGTTGAACTAAAAGAGTTTGTATTATTGACAATAGGCTCATGTATCACTCTTGAGCAGGGGTTCCCAAAGTGGGCGATAACGCCCCCTTTTGGGCGCTAGAAGCCTAAAGAGACCCAGAAAAAAATGGGGGCGTTGTGTAGAGGTTTAGGAGGCGATTTGTAACTTCATCTAGCTAGGAGCACCCTTAGACACCAACTGAGCTCTCGACTACAACATGTGAACATCAACTAATATTAATTAAGAAATTGCGCAAACTAACTTGGTTTGATATTTCTCTCCGTGTTGTTCTCATATCAGTCCTGTTATATGTTTTATTGATTAAAAAAAATAAAAATCATGTCAATAGGTCGCTCCGTTTCAAAATGAAAGTAGTTTTATCACCGCTAATATAGCTTGCAATAATTAATTTCATTCGAAGTTTTAGTGGTTTTTAAGTAAGGTAAAAAAAGGGGCGATAAAAATAATTTATTAAATTCTCAATTCGGCGTAGGCGGTAGACAAAATAAGTTTGGAAACCCCTGCTCTTGAGAGTTGTGGTCAAGTTCCTGCTCGATGTGAACATCGTCGGCCTTTTGCGATGTCCACTAATGGCTAACTCACTTTTAAGATAAGAACAAGGCGTTTTTAGGGAAGCGCCCCTTCAAAATTGATCCAGCATTGGATCTTTGACTATTACTACAGAATACATAAATAGTACAAGTACAGAAGCTACACTGTTGCATGTCATTTAAACGTTTATTTTCTTAGGCACTACCGCTTGGCACTACTAGTAGAGTGAAGGGAAATTTCACTCCCCCGTGACACTACTGGTAGTGCTTCGGGTAAAAGTACATTTCCACTGACACTACACTGTTGCCAGTAGTATCACGGGAAATATTATTTCCCTTGGCACGTGTGAGCTATCTATAAGGGCGATGTAGTGGGCAATTGGTCGAGCCGAAAAATAGTGTCAATTGGTCAAGCGTATATAGTTACCGCAAATGAAAGTGTTAATTCGTCAAGCCGTGAAAAAGTGTCAAACTTGAACTGATAATTCGTAACGGTATGGTTTTGAAGAATAAAAAAGTTGTTATTATTTATTTTTACTATCGGCCTATCTCTACTAATTAGCTATAGGTAAGTTAATATGCGTTTTTTTTACCTCTCAATGTCTTTTGGCAGCGTGAAAAACATGAGGTTCGTTGGGATGCTTATGACTTTCATTTAGGCAACCAAAAGCGATACAATAAATATGACTGATATGACATAAATATGATTTAGACCTCATTTTGTAGGGTAAACCGGCCAAATGCGAGTCGGACTCGCGCACGAAGAGGTCCGTTTTCGTACCACTATTACCACTACCACTACCTTCGTGCATCTTTATACAGATAAATCATTAGAGAAAGATACATTAGTCAAGCAAGTTTTTAGAATTTAAAGTTATAAAAATATCTTAGTAAGTTAAATTTAATGTAATAGTTAGGTGTTAAGGATTAATAAAGCTATTTTTATTTTCTATTTACATTAGTCAAGCACATCGTATTCTTCCCGTGAGTAATCGTCATCCAACGGGCTTTTCTCGGGCTTTTTGTATTTGTATTCGAAAATATTTTTGGAGTAAGAGAGAAACGGATCGATCGGAGGCAAAACATCGTAATACCAATCATTTGGTCCGAAAAAGAAATATTCTACCCAATTTTTGAAAGAGACAAAGATGGGCAAATATTCATAGTACCAAAGCTCTTCTAGCTCTTCCGAGGACCAAGGCTCTTGTGGCTCTTCCGAGGACCAAGGTTCTTGTGGCTCTTCCGAGGACCAAGGCTCTTGTGACTCTTCCGAGGACCAAGTCTCTTCCGAGGACCAAGGCTCTTGTGGCTCTTCCGAGGACCAAGGCTCTTGTGACTCTTCCGAGGACCAAGTCTCTTCCGAGGACCAAGGCTCTTGTGGCTCTTCCGAGGACCAAGGCTCTTGTGGCTCTTCCGAGGACCAAGGCTCTTGTGACTCTTCCGAGGACCAAGGCTCTTGTGGCTCTTCCGAGGACCAAGGCTCTTGTGGCTCTTCCGAGGACCAAGGCTCTTGTGACTCTTCCGAGGACCAAGTCTCTTCCGAGGACCAAGGCTCTTGTGGCTCTTCCGAGGACCAAGGCTCTTGTGGTTCTTCCGAGGACCAAGGCTTTTGTGGTTCTTCCGAGGACCAAGGCTCTTGTGGCTCTTCCGAGGACCAAGGCTCTTGTGGCTCTTCCGAAGACCAAGGCTCTTGTGTCTCTTCAGAGGACCAAGGCTCTTGTGTCTCTACCGAGGACCAAGGCTCTTTTGACCGTTCCGAGGTCGAAGGCTCTTTTGCCCGTTCCGAGGTCGAAGACTCTTTTGACCGCTCCAAAGTCGAAGGCTCTTGTGGCTGTTCTGAGGTCGAATTCTCTTGTGGCTGTTCCGAGGTCGAATGTTCTTGTGGCCGTTCTGAGGTCGAAGGCTCTTGTGGCTGTTCCGAGGTCGAAGGCTCTTGTGGCTGTTCCGAGGTCGAAGGCTCTTGGGGCTGTTCTGAGGTCGAAAGCTCTTTTGGCTGTTCCGTGGATGAATACTCTAATATACAATCGATGTCAGTATCTTCTATACCTAGGATGGGATGGCCTGACACAAATCCCACTGCCCACACTAATAAAATAATCTTCAGCATTTTTAGAAAATTGGCGACTATTTATTCTTTTATGACTTAAAAACGCGAATATGTATACAAGATTGGTTCACTCTATTTATAGGAAAAAGCGGTTGGTTTCGATAATAAAAAAATGTGCAATAATGTTCAAGACTGGTACTTGCTATAATAAATTTGAAAATATTTGCATGGAACGTGAAATAAAAGCTTATCGAATAGATAGATAGTGTTTTTAAGTACCTGATTGATCATTAAAAATATGTGTTAAATTAATTATACACAAGAATGCAGTAGTAAAAGTTTATCTATAAGATAAGAAAGTTGAAGACGTACGCGTTTAGCAAAATATGTCCAATTCCGTGCATATTTTTTAAAATTTGAATAGTATATAAGTCAAAAGTTAAATATTTTTCACATTTTTGATAATTACTCAAGTCGACCTTGAGCATCCGCATGAGTCCCTCGAGCTGCTGCATGAGATGTTTCCTGGACTCCTGCAAGGACGACAGGTGCCCCTCGAGCTCGTCCTTCCGCTGCCGCAGTATATCTAGGTATGTACCTTGAGCATCCGCATGAGTCCCTCGAGCTGCTGCATGAGATGTTTCCTGGATTCCTGCAAGGACAGGTGCCCCTCGAGCTCGTCCTTCCGCTGCCGCAGTATATCTAGGTACGTACCTTGAGCACCCGCATGAGTCCCTCGAGCTGCTGCTAGAGATGTTTCCTGGACTCCTGCAAGGACAGGTGCCCCTCGAGCTCGTCTTTCCGCTGCCGCAGTATATCTAGGTACGTACCTTGAGCATCCGCATGAGTCCCTCGAGCTGCTGCATGAGATGTTTCCTGGACTCCTGCAAGGACAGGTGCCCCTCGAGCTCGTGTTTCCGCTGCCGCAGTATATCTAGGTACGTACCTTGAGCATCCGCATGAGTCCCTCGAGCTGCTGCATGAGATGTTTCCTGGACTCCTGCAAGGACGACAGGTGCCCCTCGAGCTCGTCTTTCCGCTGCCGCAGCGCTCGCAGCTCCGACACCAAGGGGGGCGCCGAGCCGCAAGCGCCCGCTGATTCTGCTTCCTGTTGTCGCCTGGGGGGGAAATATACCAAATTAACTAAAGGCGGAACAAAACATCGAGAGGCGTGCGATGCGAATGGTTCACCTCGCATGCCTCGGGCGTGTGTGCTCACAGTGAGCATTCGCGCGCGTCATTCGCATCGTTGCGAACGCCGCCTCAGTGCCAGCCGTGCGCTCCGTGTGGACGGACGGGTGTTTTTCTATTCTTCTACTGACGATCCCTGTGCGTGGTTGTTTGCGTGCTCAACTTGAGCATGTGTCACGCATGCCTCAGGTTGAGGCACTGCCGTACTATATATTTTACCAAATTATGTCTGTTAAGTAAGATTTTCATGCGTCGATGCGTACCTAAGTCTTGCAATTTCCCTCATAATCTCCCTGTTCTTGGCCTCAAGTTGCGATATAAGTTCGCGCTGTTGCCGCGCCGCGTCCACTTCTGAACCTTCCGACGACGATCGACCCTGAGGACAAACGTTTACGTGACAAATTTACTAGTTAAGCCCAGAGAAACGTAGCCATTGAAGCGTCTTGTTTCTTAGTGCAACCACTAAGGAAGAACAGTAGGATCATGTTCCACTGCAGTGTTCCTCCTTCTAGATGAGCGTGTTACATCTTAGATCATATCAGCACTTACCATCAGGTGAGATAGTGGTCATACGCTCATCTATCGTGTGTAAAAATAAAGTAAAAAATGCTGACAAAATTATGACTAGTCTAGACTAGACTACTAGCCAGGAAAATAATAAGGTAATGAATTTAACAAACTAGGATGCCACTGCAGGCTTAACCTTTATAATTAGGTAAATTTCCTTGAGTTTTAGTAGCTATGAAAAATGAAATGAAAACAAACATGTTACGCTTACCAATTCCGGTGTTAGCGACGCCGATCTTCCAGCCCGTGGCTACAAAAAAATAAATAAAAGATAAATACCAAAAACAAAGGCATAAGTAGGTAAAGATACAATTTAGATTTTTCTTCTGTTTTCGCGATGTTGTATTGAAATTAAAAACATTTTTCGGTTTGAATCGCGTGGTGTTTATTACTTTTAGCATTGTTACAATGCTCCACGTTTCGAGAACTTTCCAGGTCCTTTCTTCAGGAGAAGAGACAATGTCCTCAATGAAAATGTCTTTAATTTCAAAGAGACAATTCCCAATATTGTACCGTTTTTTTAACGACAGACCTCCCTTTTAATACTTCTAAAGATAAAAAAAAGAAATTCTGAAAAGTTCCAGTTTTAGAAGGTCGAAATTCGGAGCCACTTGTTCAGCAAAGCTGGGTTTTGGCCCAAAATAATGTCGGACAAGAAAGTGATCCTATTGAGACAGTCCAGAAATGAATAATCCTTACCATAGTTCTATTTTCGTGGGCAAGGCGGGCAGCGTATCTTGCAATCAATCTGTGTTCATCGTCTACTCCGCGAGATAAATGCTCTGCTATACCTAAACAGACAAACCAAATATTTAGAGTCAATCGATTAAAGCACAAAATAGGGAAAAAAGGAAGGGAGAACAAGGTAAAGGGAAAAAGAGAAAACGAAGAAGGAGAGAAGGGGAAAGAAAGAGGCAGAAAAGGGAAGAAAGGAAAGAGAGAATTGGAGCAAAAGGACACTTACTGCGATGAGTCAAGTTAACAAGGGGGGAGGATGATTGGAGAGAATATAGGAAGGGAGAAGATAAAGGGTAAGAAAGAGGCAGGAAGAATGGAGTGAGAAAGGAAAGAAAGGAGTGAGAAGGGCAGAAAGGAGTGAGAAAGGGAACAAAGAGACATTTACTGCGATGTTTAAATCTGAAGGAGCGTGAGTGAAGCAATAAAGAGGGGAGAGACAGGAGGACGAGAGAACAAGATATAGGGAAAGACATAAGGGAAAAAGGAGAGAAATGGGTAAGAAAGAGGCAGGAAAGGGTAGAAAGGAAATAGAGAAGGGAAACAAAGTGCCACTTACTGCGATGTGTAGATCTGGAGGAGCGCGAGTCAAGCGAGCCGGTGTTGACGTACCCGCCCACGTACTCGGGGAACCCGTTGTGTGCAGGCACCGGAGACGGAGGCCTACATTAGGGAAGTCAATCAATATATCAAATCGTGAATTGCACAAGTCATGTCTTTGTATGTTTTAAATTAAAGTCTTGTATTTGTTGTCGGGCTGTTTTCCGCAAATCGACGTCTGAGCGCCTATTTTGCGTCTGCTATTAAATTAATGTCTTAAAAAGACTACTTTTTACGGCCCCAGACAATTAAAACTATGCATATATGTTATAGAGTCCCCAACTTTGAACACTTTATAAATGTATAAATGGTGGGATCCGCTGTACCGTCAGGCCACTCCCAGGAGTAACCGTCAGGGATCTGTTATATACAGATCGTTTTGGTTTTCTATAAGGAAATCCGGCACGTAACTAAAACCAGCAGCTACACGGTTGCCAACGATAAGGTCAGTGAGACTATTTGAGACTCGAACTAACAACGGTTTCTACGGCAGAGAAGACCATGGCCACACTGCATGGCCTGGATGGCCTATTTGTCGCGTACCGTTTGGAACATCCAATATAATTATGTTGGTATCATAACTCACACAATGTGGCTCAGGTTGAGGGTCCGCTCGGGCTGGTCGACTTGCGGAGACTGGCGCCTATCTGCTTCGATGGGGACCATCCAATATATTATGTTGGTATCATAACTCACACAATGTGGCTCAGGTTGAGGGTCCGCTCGGGCTGGTCGACTTGCGGAGACTGGCGCCTATCTGCTTCGATGGGGATCATCCAATATATTATGTTGGTATCATAACTCACACAATGTGGCTCAGGTTGAGGGTCCGCTCGGGCTGGTCGACTTGCGGAGACTGGCGCCTATCTGCTTCGATGGGGACCATCCAATATATGTTGGTATCATAACTCACACAATGTGGCTCAGGTTGAGGGTCCGCTCGGGCTGGTCCGGGTAGCGCGGCAGCTGCGCACGCGCTCGCTCCGGCACGCAGCGGAACGACTTGCGGAGACTGGCGCCTATCTGCTTCGATGGGGATTTCTGTAACGATCACGTATTAGACACTGAATAACGATATGTATTAGCCCGACTTGCTTGCCAAACGCAAGGTGGATGCGGTAAGAAACTGTTTTGGCAGAGTGTATGTACAACAGTGGTGGCTAGGTAACGCAGCTAGTACTATAGATAATCTAAATAGACTTCAAATCCAAAGGTCTTCTTTCCATCCATCCTGTAATCCTTCCAATCTACTTCTTGTCTAATGAAATTTTTAAATTCACACGATTTGTTTACATAGTTACATTTTGCCGGGTCTTGATCGCGTTTTATTATTTATTTTCTTACTTCGACGTCTCAAACATGTTACAATGTGTTAAGTTATGTCCTTGGTGTTGTAATTTATATGGTGTGTACAATAAAGAATTTATTGATTTGTTTAAATATCCTAGATGTTAAAACTTTACAACTTAAAGGCTTAGCGCGCCCTGCGATTAAACACAAGCGGTCTACGAATAGCTGAAAACGCAGAACCGCATATCAACACGCAAAATCAGTCATTGAAAAAAAAACACTAATGCTTGGACTTGTATGGAAAGCTGTGCTTCAAATCTACGGGAAAACGCAGGCGTTTAATCTCAATGCGTTCTAAGCCGAAAGGCCAATTATTTATATCGTTGATTAGGTAGGCTGGGACTTACATTTGGTGCCGTGACCAGGATGAGTTTAGTGTACTCACATAAGCGGCGTACTCCTTAACGTCGTGCTCGGGGTCGTGAGGCGGCGTCGCACGGCCGCGCCAGAAGCAGTCCTGGCAGAGCGTGTACGACGCGCAGCGGCAGCAACGGTACCGCAGACCCACCACCGACGCGCGCCCGCACGAATTGCAGCCCACCGGGTGGACCACTGCGTAACAATATAACTATGTTAGGTTCATGTTGTGAGGAACGTTTATAGGTAACATTTTGTCTTTTACTGCTATGTAATGCAAAGTTGTGAAAGGTTTATAAGTAAGGGGGTTTATCAATTTATTTTACTTATTCAGTACACAAGAGAAATGACATTACAAAACAGATAGGTACTATATAAAAAATACGGGTTGTACTCGTATTTTCGTATCGGGAGTGCCGACAGAAGTGAACAACTCTTGTATCATCATCATTCACTACCCAGAATCATTGAAATTATTACAATCTAAAATAGAAACTATAGTCTCATGGTAACTAAAATACAAAATAAATTATTTTGCTTCGAAGTTATTCAAACATCTCGTGAATACCGCAACAATTGTACTTTTACTCGTTGTGCTAATATTGCGTTGATTGGACATAGTAAAATAAATTATCTATTCAAAACTCAAGCGTCTCGTAACGGTGTCGCGAGTCCAGAGATTTAATCTCATCTAAAAATATGCGTACCGCACTAAAAGAAGTTTTCTCTACAATTATATATTTGTTTTTGGTCTGGGTGTTTTGGGTTAAATGGAGCCCCAGTTAAATATTTATTTTATTCCAATTTTAGTAATAGTTGTTTTAGCGGCGACAGAAATACATCGTCTATGAATATTTTAAATGAGTCACAGCTCAGTTCAGTTCATGAGATACAGCCTGGTAACGAACAGACAGACGGACAGCAGATTCTTAGTAAAAGTGTCTCGTTTTTACCCTTTGGGTATGGAACCCTAAAAGGTATTGCTTGGTTTGTACCCTAACATGAATGCCCTTGGCTTGTGAACAGTTAAGTAAGAAATACTTACCATTTTCAACACTGGCCAATCTATGTAAAAGTGGCAGCCATACAAGGCATGGAGGCCCGGGGTCTGACATTAGAGTGTCCAGGAAATCATTTACTGTTATTTTTATATTCTGAAATAAATACATTTTTACATTTAAAGAAATATCCTAATGTTCTTTTAACACAACATAATAATTTACTTAGTAAACATTTTATGGTCGTGTATTTCCCTAAATTTAACTTTGAATGTGATTAGAACATTTAAGTAGTTAGTTGGGTATAAACGGCCTTAAAACCGATAACAATGCAATATAACAACATCCTCAGGATGCAACCAATCCGTGAACGCAACGCAAACGTTAAAATTTATTTTAGTACTGGCGCAATTCTATCACTCCATCACTAGATGGCGGTAGTGGTACAAATACATCGCGGTATCGTTGCGTTTTATGCACCTAAAACACGGCGCTATTACGATTCTTGAGAAACAGCCTGGTGACAGACAAGAGGGACGGACAGACAGCCAAGTCTCAGTAATAAGGTTCCGATTTTACTCTTTGGGTACGGAACCTTAAAAATATATACTAACCTGGTTAAATATAGAAAGAGAAAGCGAGTCTTCGTAACAAAAGGATGGTGACTCATAAACTGCAGCGGGCAAGGCCAGCACCTCTCGCAGGTAGTCCGATAATCTCTTCATCAGCAGGTGGCCGTTCCCGTCCGACAGTTGAGAAAATATGTCTGGAAACAGTGAGGTTAATCTATTGAAATTGTTATTTTAAACAGGAAGAGACAAAAGATAGATAGATATGACGTTTATTTGCACTAAAAACAATACATGCATTAACATCACAAATATTATTATCATACGACTAAAGTAAAGTAACTTAGGTATAACTAATAAAAAAGGTAAACAAATAAACAGATACCTAACCCCAGAAAAAGATACATTATGGTAAGTACCTTAAAAAATTGTGTAGTTTAGAATTTTATACGATAAATTTCTATTTTTTGGGTAACATTTGAATAATTATGAAGAATGTCAAGAGAGATTCAAGAGAATGTCAAAGATTCCTTATTGCTTCTTAAGGAATCTGTCTTGAGACTTCACCAAAGAAGACGGGTCGGATCTTGTTCTACTGCTATCTTCCTTCTTCTAGATAAGCATGCTACATCTTAGACCATTGATCACTTACCATTAAGTGAGATAGTGGTCTTGTGTCTTGTTTAAAAAAAAAGAATATTTACAAATGGTACAAAGAAAAAGGTCATCATCATCCGAGCGTTGTTCCCGGTTGCATCTCTCTCGAGAGCCCGGGGTCCGCTTTCCTACTTTTACGTCTCCACTTCGCACGATCTTCGGCATCCCGTGTAGTGAGGCCATTAGCACGCATATCCGATCTTACAACGTCAAGCCAGCACTTCTTGGGTCTTCCCAATCTGCCACGGCCGGGCGGAGGCGCCATAGCAAGACATTTGTTTCCCACGTAACTAGCCGGTTTCCGTAGAACGTGGCCGTACCACCGTAAGCGGCATTCTTGCAGTTTGTCTGCAATGTCTCGGACATGAAGGCTGCCCCTGATGCGGGAGTTTCTGACGCGGTCTTTTCGCGTCACTCCACACATCCAGCGCAGCATCTTCATCTCCGTGACACGCAGCTCCTGCTTATGTCGCTCAAGCAATGGCCACGCCTCACTACCATACAAAAGGACAGGTCTAATGATCGTTTTATAGACCTGTCCCTTCAGTTTAACCGGCATTTTCGGGTCACAGATGACACCAGTTACCTCTCGCCACTTGGCCCAAGCTGCCGAAATGCGGGACTTGACGTCGCAATCGATGTCGCCGGACTCGTGAAGCACAGATCCCAAGTACTTAAACTGGTCTGTCCGCTCGACCATGTGACCGTCTACGCAGACAGGTGTGGGATCTGTGGTATTGCTAGCCAAGTATTCGGTCTTCGCTACGTTGAGTTGCAAACCGCCATTCTCAAGTGACTCTTTCCACGCATTTACACGCCTTCCAAGTCGTCCCTTATCCGAGTCCGCTAGCGCAATATCATCAGCATACATGAGCATCCACGGGGGCTGCTCGTGTGCGTCTCGGATGACTACGGACAGTGCGTCCAGTATTACGCTAAACAGAAACGGACTTAGGACGGATCCTTGGTGGACTCCGACTGTAATGGGGAAAGATTTAGTGTCACCAACAGCAGTTCGCACCACTGAATCGGAATTTCGGTACATGTCCCTGATGGTTCCAATATAAGTTTCGGGCACCCCTTTGGACCGCAGCGCCCACCAGATCATCCCGCGAGGAACACAGTCGAAGGCCTTCTGCAAGTCCAGGAACAGAAAATGCAGAGGCGTATTCTTCGTTCTGTATTTCTCCATAACGATCCTTAGGGCGAAAACAGGGTCCATGGTACCATGACCGGGGCGGAAACCATACTGGCCCTCCGAGACAGTGCACTCCTGCCGGATCCGAGAGTCAACTATACGCTCGTAGAGCTTCATGGTGTGGGACATGACCTTTATACCACGATAACTTCCACACTCCTGCACAGATCCCTTGCCCTTGAACACTGGAGTGATAACACTCAGTCTCCATTGGGCGGGGATTCTGCCGGTCTCGAGTATGCGGTTAAAAAGGTTGGTTAAGATGCCCACACCACGAGAACCCATAGCCTTCCATACTTCGATGGGGACTCCATCGGCGCCGACAGCTTTCCGATTCTTCATGCAGCGAAGAGCCTTGCGCACCTCCTCAGGCGTTATCAGTGGCACTAGTCCTAGATTAGGAGGGAGTTCCGGTGGCTGCACCTCTTTATACTGCTTATTGAGCAGTTCATGGAAATAAGAGCGCCACCTCTCCTTCACCGCGAGGTCCTCGCATAGCAGGTTACCATTATGATCTTTTACACAGCGGCACTTGGATATATCCTGTGCCGCTTTGATCCTAGAACGTGCCAACTTATAAATAAGCTTCTGCCCCTCAGACGTTTCCAACTTATCGTAAAATGGCTGTAAGTGGTCCCGTCTGGCTCTGGCTACTGCTCTCTTTGTAGCACGTTTGGCAGACCTGTACGCGTCGCGATCTTCAGGAGAGTTGGACGCTTGCCACTTTTTAAAGAGGGCTTTCTTCACCCTAGTCTCCCTCTGGACTGTGTCGTTCCACCACCAGGTTTCCTTGTCACACTTGCGTCCACCCTTAGACATACCGAGGACCGACCGCGCCGAATCAGCGATAGACACCTGAATCCTGTCCCAGTGTTCCTGTACCGAATCGCCTTCAGCATTAGCACATTTGTCGCCGATTGCTGAGGCGAGCATCTGGGACTTGACTTCATCAAGCATCCACCATCTGATTCGGCGCTGACATGGTTCCGGTCGTTTGTCTTTGGTCTTTACACAGAGATCCATGACAAGGATACGGTGTTGGGCAGTGAGACTCTCACCGGGTATGACTTTGCAGTTGGCCACGTAGCCGATATGGTGTCTCCTAGTGATTAGAAAATCGATTTGGGTAGCGCGCCCCCCGCTCCTGTAGGTGATCAAGTGGTCGGGCTTCTTTTTGAAATAAGTGTTCACGAGTGCCAGGTCGGCAGTGGCACACGTACGCAGAATTTCTTCCCCTTCCGCATTCCGACTGCCATACCCGAAGCCTCCATGAACACGTTCAAATTCCACCCCCATCTCACCCACATGACCGTTTAGGTCACCACCCAAAACGATTCCCTGCGACAACGGGATTGCCCCAAGGACCTCGCCGAGTTTATCCCAAAACGACCTCTTATCAGCGTCGCTACAACCGACCTGTGGCGCGTAAGCACTTACTAAGTGAGTAGGAACCCCCCAATAAGCACCTTCACGCACATAAGTCGGTCGCTAAAGCGATTCACCTCCAAGATATCGTCATGCAACCCCTCAGCGAGCACCACAGCCACCCCGTTCTCTCCACCAGGTGCACCCGTGTAGATCAGCTTGTAGCCATTCCCAATGAGCCGGGATCTGCTGCCTTTCCATCGAGTCTCCTGCAGGAACGCCACGGCCACCTTCCGTCTGGAAAGTACGTCGGCTAGCTCCCTCGCGCGTCCGGTTAGCGTGCCAATGTTCCAAGTTGCGAAGCGGAGTTTCAACTTGTGTTTTGGGGCTAACGTCTTTGGCCGTGCCCGCCCGTGGCACGGTAGCCCTCGTCCACTTACCACAGGAGTCGGGCGAAACTCCTGCGCGCCGTTATGCGGCGGCGCCCTATCTCTGTGGCCATTAACTCTTTCTTGACTTTCCATTTCGATTTGGCAAAATTTTGACTTTTACGGGAGCGACTGCCGTCTGACCTCCCAACCCCGAAGGGAAAGTCTGCGCCAGAGCCTCGTCCGTTTATCAGCAGGTGTACCAAGCTAGCAGGTGAGGTTGGCTTGGGCCCAACGATCTTAGTGGGCCCCATACACACCCAAACACAGAAAAAGGTACTTTGACTATATTTCATGAAAAACTAATATTTTTTATTTCCAATACGACAAAAAACAAATCTAGCAGCTAAGTGCTTCATAATATTTACTCACATCTTAATTTGTCAGTCAATTTTCCAGCACACATTGTTGCAAGAGCCACTTTTATTGAAAACACTCTGATTTTTCCAACATTTTCTCTGAAACAAGAATAAAAATTTTCTTCATGATGTTTCACAGTCATAGTTTCAATGGTCAACACTTCAACACCTTTACAGGTCTATTCTTCTGGATTGACTAAAGGTTGGCTCTTCAAATAAATTAAATAGACTATTTCAAACACTCACCCGGTACTATAAGCAGCCAACAACCAATTGAGCAGCAAACCAGAACATGCTTCAACTGATACTTGATGAGCGGGCGGTAAACGCTTGTTCAAGTTATGGTAGAGCGAAGAGACTAGCGTTTCAAGACGTGTCACATTAACCGAAGCAGACGGCTCGAGCGTGTTCAGAGCATTCTCACGGAATGCTTCGATAACATTCCATATGTCTATTACATGCACTGTAAGAGAAGTAAGATGAACAATTAGTTGAAAATGTTGTTAGAAAATAAGTATTTTATCCAATATTTGTTTTTAAACTCATACATTTTGGATACATAGATACAGTACCTATGAGTAGAGTGCCAATTATCGAAACTAATTGGGGGACATGGGTAATTGGGAGACATGGGCACACGGAAAACCAGTTTATTCTAATAATCAAACTGTATACCATTAAAAAGACATTTCTAATAGGATCTCTTCTATTTATAACACTGATAATAGATAATACTCAGTGCAATAAATTAAATTACATAGGGTTCCCGGTTGCATCCCAGTCTCAGTCTCATTCTCATGAACAAGCCAGTTGAAATTACTGGTGAAATATTGAGCTCCATTAAAAACTTATTTGTGCGTAATTTATTTTCTTACCTCATTAAATTACTAGGTACACCTACACGAAACATTGAGGTAACACAACTGATATTCATGCAGTCTTCAAAAATAAATACAGTGATTCAAGAGAATTCAATAATTTGTCAAGGTTTTCTGTAAATTGAATAATCGCGAAGGCTACCTGTTAGCCCAACTGTATTCAGTAGCCAATTTTTACAACAAGAAACAAATAAAAACTATACATTACTCACAGTTACACTTCTTCTGGACATAACGAAGCTTGCAAGCCGTTCTGTAGGTAGCAAATCTGATGATATCAAAGTTCTGTTCTCTCATCTCTTGTAGCAACAGCGAGCGAGGGTCGGCAGCCGAGGCCGGCGCCAAAGCAGGACCCATACATGGGCCTATGCCTCCAAGACTAGGCGCGACACCCAGCCCGTCACGTTCCAACGACATTATCACAGCTAGAACAAACGACGTAGTTGTCAAATACACGATACTAATCAAACATAGACATAATACTATAAAAACGCTATCTTTAGAGAGACTAGAGCGGTAGGGCTTACGAGAGGTAAAGTTGATTTTCGGAAACCGATTTCTTTAGATTAAGAAGGAAGTATTATTCGGAAATATACCTTACCTTTTGCTCAATAATTGTCTGAAAGCTTTGTTGACATAGCGTTAGTAAATTCACGGCGAAATCCTCTTATTTTTAATTTTATATCGATTCCATGATACAATATCAGTTTAAATGAAAATACACCCAAAACCGACGCACTAGGATTAATATATAAAAAGGCAACTTCAATATCTTATTCTATTCGAGGTCAGAATGTTTTTAACTTCAATAAATCTAATATTAAAATGGTAAATTATATTCCATGAAAATAATGTTGTATGACAGCCAGACAACCTACCATTAATATTACGTTCCATTTTGCGAGAAAAAAAATATAATGCCCAAAAAACAAAATGACGGAGAGATTCATGAAATTAAAATAAAATCACAGATACCTCTATTGAAATAAAAGTGCGACATAAACAAAGTTTTTTTTAAAAGGTACCTATTACACATGTATCTGTGTCTGAGTTTAAATCCTATCACTATCACGTAAAACATTTTTATTGAGTAGTAACGTAGAACGGAACGTTTCTTTTGCCGTAAAAGGTCAGATAAAAAATAAATTAAATTTCCGTTTCCGGATTTCAGAATATTTCCGATAACGAATATGAAATATAGAAAGTTGCATAAAGGTAGATATAAAATTAATTCAACTTTATCTAGTGCAATAGTGGTGTAAGGAACTGAGAATACCGTTGTTATTATAATAAGTATAGGTAGGTAGGTATGAAACTTCTATTAGGCCTAATAAAATAACCAAAGCAATGTATTTTATTACGACAGGAGCTCATTGGCTTAGCTCACCTAGCTGTGCCAAGATATACTAAGCCGATAATGTGTGTAATAAATAGTAATTGCGACGGGAATAGTCTCGTAGCAGCAGCCGCTGTAGTACCTAGGTAGTTGTGCGAAGCAGGTGACAAGCAGCAAAGGAAGATAAAATCATGAATATAGTAGGTAAGTAGGTATCTGTATAGTTTCTAAAAGGCAGGTTTTATTGCTCCGAAGATTAAGTAATACCTACTTCGGACTTTACAACTGTTTGACTTTCACTATTATTTAATCATTTATCTATCATTTATTAATCCTAGGACACAGGAAAAGCTACATTTAATAATAAATAATAATAATAATAAATTCTGTGAACAACACACAGCGCCATCTAGCCCCGTGGTAAGCGACTAAGCTTGTGTTACGGTGACTAGACAACGGATATAATACTTATATTTATTTTTCTTTTGTAAATACATACATATTATACATAGAGGGACACCCAGACCAGACACAAATATTTATTTAATAAGCATAAATACTTGCTCCCGGCGGGAATCGAACCCGCAACCTCCTGCATTGCAGTCGCGCTTTCGCACGACGCGCCACAGAGGTCGACATTTATAGGCAAATTAGATTGAATTCGGAAATTTCGTTAGTATGTACTTATAATAATTTTAATACTTACCTTTTATGTTAGTTTTTAGGGTTCCGTACCCAAAGGGTAAAAACGGGACCCTATTACTGAGACTTCGCTGTCTGTCTGTCTGTCTGTCCGTCCATCCGTCCGTCTGTCACCAGGCTGTATCTCATGAACCGTAATAGCTAGACGGTTGAAATTTTCACAGAAGATGTATTTCGGTTGCCGCTACAACAACAAATACTAAAAACAAAATAAAACAAATATTTAAGAGGGGCTCCCATACAACAAACGTGTTTCAAAAACTACAAGGGAATCGAGTAGGTCGTGGAATTCAAAATGGCCGCCCTGTCTGTCAAATAATACCAGTCTGCCTTCACTTACCAAAGAGTTTCTTATAAGTTTCAGATTTTCTTTGTGCCAAAGTTTTTTTTTCTTTTTTTTTTGAGTTGTGTGGTCGTATGAAGGGAGGAAGGATCGAAGCTAAATATTTCACATTTTCCTATCAAATTTAAAAATTGGATGTAATTATCATTTTAGGGTTCCGTACCCAAATGTCATAGTGGTACGGAACCCTTCGTGCGCGAGTGTCGCACTTGCCCGGTTTTTTTTATAATTTCAGACTATAATCTGACGTTTTGGTTCTTTGTATTTGACATTTTTTCTTTAGGAAGATGTGTCAAATCCTAGTCTACAATTAAATATAAGTAGGTAACTAATTATTTTGTTTTTACTTAACTCCACACAGGTAGTTAGGTAGGTACCAAATAAGAATAAAACTTCATTTAAATAACTATAACACATTTATTTACTGATTTGAATGAACACAGCATAAAATCTACATTCGCTTATAAAATTATATTTAGGTACCTAAATTTCAAATTAATATCAACAGAATGGTTATTTTTCAGTTTTGAAAACTTCAATTAGGTAGAAATACATTTTGAACTTAGAGGAATAACTGACATGGTGTAGATTTTCAAGCGAGGTATGCCTGCTAGCTGATTATGTAACTCCGTTGCTAAGAAATCTCGATTTAAATTTAATGAAATTGTTTCTATCGCGTCATTTTCGCGATGATCTACGGATAGATATACAATTTGGCAGCTACAGTCGCTAACAAATGTCCATTGAAATTGATTCTAAAACTATCTTAAAACTGACGTGAAAGCAACAATTTTATTAAATTCAATTGAGATTTTGTTAGCAATATAATCACCTAATCAGCGAACTGTAAGCCCATGTAAAATAACCCATGTAAATTTACCCGCGTAAGTCCCAATCAGCGGAATTTTACAATATCCCTTTCTTAGTGAATCCATTCACACCACAATGAACACACACTCCAAATTCCATGTCTCTAAGACTAGCGGTTTGGGCTCTGCGTTGATATATTACACTTTTTAAACATACACGAATTCCGCCCATAATCATTATTAGACCTATGGGTCTTGATCTCACAGGCGCCAGGCGCATATCGCGGGTCTAATGCATAGTTATCTACAACGCGATCTAGACCCTTATTTCTAATATCAATAATACCTATTTTAAAAGACAGTCAGGACATTTAATATTATAATATTAATTAGAAGATGATATTAAAAGGAAGTCTGCTAAACACTTACTATACTTAGTTTTAACTCGCCTGGAGCACATTGCTATTCTATACACGTTGTTATACGACTATTATAATATTTTAACGTCAATATCTAAAGTCATCAAAATTACCTATACATTTAGAGGTTTAACGTTCTTAAATTACCTGCTTAAAGGTTCTATTTACAAAACTTTCCTTAATTTAACTAGGTAGGTAAGTAATGCAAGTAAGTAATAATAATGATAGTAAGTAATCTTCTAATGATTTGTTTAAATGCGTTATACAGCTCGTTTACACAATGCGTACGGGTAGCGTGAGGCATGCTAACTTGGACGTTCGAATACTAGTATTGTGAAGACAGCTTAGGCTAGTCGTACAAGTAGCCTAGTAGTTGTCTACTGGCCAAGTAGCCAGCTCGCACGCTAACTCGCATTGTGTGATCAAGCCTTACACTTTACCTTAAACTGGGTACAGACGAGTAGTAAGCGTAGGTACCTAATCTAGGACTACGTAAACCTTCACACTTTTTAAAAATGAACGATTTCTGTCAATTAAGTACTATTATTAGAACTACGGGTCTAGATCATAGACCCGTGGTTCTTATAATAATTAATTAAACCTAATCTATAGTAAGTACGAGTAGGTACAGACATACATCATAGTTAGTTCGAAAAGTTAAATATATGTGGGTAAACAGGTAAAGTAGGTATTAGTTATATAGTTATATTCCTTATATTGAATCAGAATACTTTAAGTATGTATGTACCTATATAATGTTACAGAGCTGCATATTATGCATATTAGGTAGATTTTACTAATAAATATATTATGCTAAAGGCTTCTCTTATCTATTATTATTATAAATAGTATAAGTATATAGAGAATATATTTTTCTAGGCATAAGCAAGTATCAAAATACTTTAATCGTGTATTGTGTACATCAATCAGGTATATGCATATAAATTACATATAGTTATATAAATATCATAGTAATATATAATTTATTAATATACAAAATTATTGTGTTCGTCACAGATTTGTTCGTGACCTTGGTACGATAATACATAGGTCATAAAGAAAATTTTATGAAAAAACTACTTAAAGTTTGGGATTCCATCCGTGTGACGTAACCTACCCACGATTCGTAGGCCGGTGCAACCAAGGAAGACGATTAGTACTACCTAAACAACTATAGGTAGGTACCTAGGAGATGAATAGATAGTATGTACAAGATATTTAACTTACTTAAGCATTACAATAAATGTGTTTGTTACAGTCATAACTCGAAATGTTTGACTGATTGTTTTAGTCAAAGCTAGTGTTGGCTAAACAGATAAAACCAAAATTGCATGCGCTTTCTTTGCTTGCTCAATTGATTAGTCACAGCACTAATTGACCTGGATAGGTTAAGTTAGGTTAGGAGTCGCTTATCGTGAAAAGTTTTCGTTTTTTTTTTAATAATAGTTTTGTCCAAAAGCGTCAGTATAACCTAGTTTTCCGTGTTTTCGAGTTTTGACTACAACATTTTTTACTACTCTACCTTTACACGATGATTTAAAACATCAGATTTTTAAAAAAAATCTACCATATTACATAACGGAGTCTAAGTATAATCCTGGTTCAAGTTCAATTTACACCCTTACTTAATTCGCTTACCGAATTTTATCTCATATAGTACACTTATACCTACCTATATTTTCCGTCTTCAGAACATTCAGAAACCATTTGCTGAATGTTTTCGGAAGACATTCAGAAAATGGTTTACTACTTAAGAGGACAGTCTCCATTCTCTTTCTCCATTCAAACGTAGTCGAAGGTTTTCTCCCTGGATAAAGACATTAGAGCAAATATGTTTATGCCATAAAACCTATATCTGTCATGACGTATGCCCCTATCTTTTGATTTTTTTTTATTCTTTTATTACTATACTAATTAGAAAATGAAAAAATCAAAAGGTAGGGACATAGGCATGACAGATATAGGTTTTATGGCATAAACATATTTGCTCTAATGTCTTTATCCAGGGTGGAAACCGTCGACTACGTTTGTATGGAGAAAGAGAATGGATACTGTCCTCTTAAACAATATTTTACATTTTATAGGAGATGAATAGATAGTATGTACAAGATATATACTTTACTTAAGCATTACAATAAATGTGTTTGTTACAGTCATAACTCGAAATGTTCGACTGATTGTTTTAGTCAAAGCTAGTGTTGGCTAAACAGATAAAACCAAAATTGCATGCGCTTTCTTTGCTTGCTCAATTGATTAGCCACAGTACTGATTGACCTGGATAGGTTAAGTTAGGTTAGGAGTCGCTTATCGTGAAAAGTTTTCGCATTTTTTTTAAAATAGTTTTGTTCAAAAGCGTCAGTATAACCTAGTTTTCCGTGTTTTCGAGTTTTGACTACAACATTTCTTTCTACTTTACCTCTACAGGATGATTTAAAACATCAGATCTTTTTTAAAATTTCTACCGTATTACATAACGGAGTCTAAGTATAATCCTGGTTTAAGTTCAATTTACACCCTTACTTAATTCGCTTACCGAATTTTATCTCATATAGTAAGTACACTTATACCTACCAATATTTTCTGTCTTCAGAACATTCAGAAACCATTTGCTGAATGTTTTCGGAAGACATTCAGAAAATGGTTTACTACTTAAGAGGACAGTCTCCATTCTCTTTCTCCATACAAACGTAGTCGACGGTTTCCTCCCTGGATAAAGACATTAGAGCAAATATGTTTAAATAAAATAAATAATAAATTCTGTGAACAACACACAGCGCCATCTAGCCCCGTGGTAAGCGACTAAGCTTGTGTTACGGTGACTAGACAACGTATATAATACTTATATTTATTTTTCTTTTGTAAATACATACATATTATACATAGAGGGACACCCAGACCAGACACAAATATTTATTTAATAAGCATAAATACTTGCACCCGGCAGGAATCGAACGCGCAACCTCCTGCATTGCATGTTTATGCCATAAAACCTATATCTGTCATGACTATGCCCCTATCTTTTGATTTTTTTTAATTCTTTTATTACTATACTAATTAGAAAATGAAAAAATCAAAAGGTAGGGACATAGGCATGACAGATATAGGTTTTATGGCATAAACATATTTGCTCTAATGTCTTTATCCAGGGTGGAAACCGTCGACTACGTTTGTATGGAGAAAGAGAATGGAGACTGTCCTCTTAACCAAAAATTTACGCTTACTTCGTTCTGTAATAAGTTGTAATAATAGGAATATAAAATATGTATCACATTAAAAATCTACAATTACATTTATATTTTCTACAAAAATATTTTAACTTCTGCCATCCCGAAACGCATTGACAAAAACATCATCACCTTTACAATACAAACACCATACCTACTTCGTGTTCTTTACTTAAAAATCTCTCTTGATTCAATGACCGTGGAAGTCAGACTTGAAATCCATTCTCAAAGACTTTCAAATATTTATAAAAAATAGCCCGGACATTCCTGAAAAGTCCCATAATTTCACAAAGCATTCATCCCGCTCTTTAATCGCCTACAAAAAAGAAGATTGGCAATTCGTCGCGATCATTTTAGCCACTTTCCCTCTCTTTTTCAAAGCGCTAGAGAGGGAAAAATTCCTCTCTAGCGCTTTGAAAGAACATACATTAACTGTTGTCATAGCGCGAAAGAGTGGTATGGCAATAAAACAATGAATGTATGTATAAATATTTGAAAGAGAGAAACGCGACATTTCCCTACAAACTGTTCCCAAAATGGAATCTAAGCTCGAATTCTTTCATTCTTGGAGTTTTCTCCTCCTTCTACTGATTGTCTCTCGTCATGCGTTTAAGTATCAATTCTTTTAATGTTCGAATCACTTGTTATTCCTGTAGGGTCCCGCTTTCGGTGCCCCATTCTCCCGTCAATTTAGACGTAAAGCCAATGTCTCCATGTGTACCTGGAGACCGGAGCGCCGTCTCGGATGGCTTCGTGTTCAGACTCAGGAGATATGCAAATTGCGACGCGCTGGAAGAAAGAAAAACTGTGTTAATAACATTGAGATATTATGTACTAGTGTCTTGTACAAGATGTGATGTCTCAAACATATTCTAGGTGCCTTTTACGGGAAATAATATAGAAGCCGTTGCAGCGATGACAATGTATCGCAATAATTAATCGCGATTACGTAACTATGTTGCTAACAAATTCGACTGAAACAATTGAAACTGTTGATTACACATCTTTCAGTCGCAAACTAATTGCCATTGTAATTAAAACTGTCTGTCAAATATTTATGATTTTATTTAAAAGACTATTAAAAAAGGATAACCCACAGTAGGTACTACACCATCTCAATTCACTAAATTAATTAAAATTAAAAATCCAAAAATGAGTACCTAGGTATGGTACTCAAAAGGCTGGCTGCATTGCCCTTTTTACCCGACTGCGCGACGCAAAGAAGGGTTATGTGTTTTGGGTAGATATACCTATTCGTTGGCCAAAGTAGCTTCCAGCCCTTTGGTTACCAGAAGCTTCTACTAGTAATTTTTATTTTAGAATTAATCCAGTATACATTTTATTTTAGAATTAATATATTACATAACACAAATAAATAAAAAAATAATGTCAATTAAATAAGCCGCCCTTGATCGTACCCGGCGCAAAGGAGCCGAGGATGCTAGCAACATTGCCTTTCTGTATGACAATGGCCAGCCTTTACACCAAGTACGACCCCGAGCGGTAGTAAAGACCCCTGTCAAATTGTATATCCGTAAACGCAAAAACCAACAATTTCAACAGTTTCAATCAAGAATCGTTAGCAACAGAGTTACATAATCAGGGTACCTACTGATCACCAGTAACCTCACCTGTTTGAAAGTCCCCAGCGTAGTAACTAGCTTGTACACGGCGACGATGGGTATCATCAGTATGGAGGAGCAGGCGAGCCCCCAGCCGAGCAGCACCGCCCACGGCGGGTACGTGTAGCTCTGGTACTGGAGAGGTTGCTGGTAGAGCAGCCCAAACACCACCACTCCCTGGAAAATTGTAGTTTATTAAGTCAAGCTTATATTTCTTATCATTATTATTAGAAACACGGGTCTAGATCGCGTTGTAGATAATCATTGTTATTTACAACGCGATCTAAACCCGCGTTACTAATAATAATGTTGGACGGTAGTCATGTAAGTTTAAAAAACGAATATTTCTTGTGTTTTTATTGCTAAGGCCATTTTAATACCTAGATATATTATACAATGTCTAGGTACTAAAATACAATGACAATTCTCTCGTCTTGTGATAAATGTATTATCAAAAATTTTCCCATGACAATTCTCTCGTTCTCTCGTCACTGTACGTACAGTGTTTTACGCACTCGCCGGGCAAGCGAGGGGCTGAGGTTCTAATCCTGTCATGAAAGAATTTTTGATGATTTCTTCTTGTAACATATTTCAAGTTAAAATAGCTTTATTCACTAATATATCTAGAATATTAATAGAAGAACCAGAAGAAGTAGACATAAAAAGACGGCAGTAGAACGGGCAAAAGTTCAACTGCCGTCTTTTTATGTCTGTCTTGTCTTTCTTGGGGCTGAACCGGCTGAATAATCAAAGTATCCGGACAAGAATATCACAGACAGAGACGTTGAGTTTTATTAGCCTTATTAATAAATGTGGAGTAAGGTCGGAGTAATTTTAGTTCTTGTCACGGAAAAAAAACAGAGCATGTTCTCACTACTCCGACCTTACTCCACGTTTATTAATAACACTATATGGGTTTTGTTCACCATAACCTAGAGCTTTCTACCGCAGTTAACCTGTAACCAAACGTAAATTGTAGTAGATAATTGACTTACGATGATGAATGTTGGGCTGACAAACTTCCAGCATATTCTCCAATAAAGACCAGGCCGGAATCCTAGCATTTCTTCTACATCATCGGAGAACCTTTCTAGACCTACAACAACAACAACCAAATTGAAAATATTCAAGAAAAAAATTAAAAAGCTATAAAAAGTTAAGTTTTTTTAGTTGTCCCTTACCATAAAACCATGAGACAGCAACAGCTTCGAACAGAGCCGAACAAAGCAGCGAAATTCCAGCAGCATAAGTATCCAGGAGATGGAACATGTAGATTCCACCCTGAAATTAAAGAAAGAAAAGAGATAGAGTTCATCTAGAGTGAAAAGATATTTGTTCTCTCACTCACTTTTAGAAGATGAACCAATGAATGAAACCAGATTGAAAACCAAAAAATTTGTTCTGAAATTGAACATTTTTTTTGGTTTTCATTGCGTTGTTGCAACCCGCAACCTTCTGAAACTGAGTGAGAGTACAAATATCTTTCCACTCCTTCACTCTAGATAGGTACCTACTCTATTACCATAAACTCATTATTACCTAATACCGCGAAAACGCTGAATCTGTCGCTTAGTTTTTGGCGAATTACAATTAAAATTGAGTCTTTGACACGAAGAATAAGAAGAAAATCGCGAAAACAGAAGAGAACTCTATAGACTGGCTTGTCTTGCCCCTACTTAGCCTGAACAAATTCATAAACTATGTATCTATTACTGTGACATGCAGTTTTAAAGCTGAGAGACAGAGACAAACGTTACATAACTTAGACATCTGTTAATCTTCGTGTTTTATGTAATGGGGTAGGTATTTATAGATAGATATAACGCTTTATTATGCTCAACAAAAATAACAATTACAATTGATAAAACAAAAGAAACTTAAAATTAATGACATTTTTCGGTTTCAAAGTGTTTATTACTTTTAGCATTGTTTCAAGGGTCAGGTCAATCCTGAAGAAGGGACCTGGAGAGGTCTCGAAACGTTGAGCGTTGAAACAATGCTAAAACAAGCAATAAACACCACGCGATTAAAATGATGTAATTTCAATACAACATCGCGAAACCAGAAGAAAAATCTAAAAGAAACTTACATCTAAAGTGGCACAATATACGACCTTACGGCTGAGAGCGGTTCCTCCACTCAACCTTGAGGCTATCTTACCGGAGTAATGTTGACACAAGCGACGCAGAACGAGAAGGAGACAACGATCAGGGTGAAGTGTTCGCGTCGCAGCCACTTCGCGCCTGACGCGCGCGCCTGGTCCAGCAGACCGGTGATCACACACTCCAGACCTCCCATCTGGATTGACACACGGATTTTGAACCTTGTAAATGTGGCATTAGAAAACGTTTTAGCTTGTGCTGTGCAGGCCCCTGATTACGTAACTCTGTTGCTAACAAATCTCTATTGAAACAATTGAAATTGTTGCGTTAAGAGGACAGTCTACCTACTCTTTCCCCATACAAACGTAGTGGACTGCTTCCTCCCTGGATAAAGACATTAGAACAAATATGTTTATGCCATTAAACTTATATCTGCCATGACTATGCCCCTACGTTTTTTTTTCTTTTTGTTTCTAATAAGAATATAGAAATAAAATTCAGAAAAGTTAGAAAATGAATAAAATCAAAACGTAGAGGACATGGTCATGGCAGATATAAATTTAATGGCATAAACATATTTGTTCTAATATATATTTCCAGGAAACAGTCGAATACGTTTGTAAAGTTTGTATGGAGAAAAGAGTAGGTAGACTGTCCCCTATACAATTACAACGGATATACAATTTGATAGCTACGAGGCATGCCTTTTAAGTTCTGTCGTTGGAAGAAAAAAAAAACTATAGAACCTTACTTATAGTACCTTTTATTGTTTTTCAAAGTATTCACCACGAAGTTTAATACACTTTTCCATTCGTTCGCAGTTATTATAACATTTATTCCACTCCAAAGTGGGGGTGTTCAAAATGGCTGGCTTGAAAGCGTCGACCGCTTCTTCACTGCACTGGAACCTTTGACCACGAAGAGTTTTCTTAATTTTAGGAAATGTAAAGAAATCGTTAGGGCTTAGGTCAGGACTGTATGGAGGATGGTCAAGAATTTCTACGTTTTCCTGCTTCAAATACTCAATCGTTTGACGAGCGGTGTGTGAGCTTGCGTTGTCATGGTGCAGGATGATGCGTCGCTTTGGGCTAGATTTCCGAAGTTCGGCGATGACTTGTGGTAAACAAACTGTGGTATACCACTCCGCATTAACCGTTCTACGATCTTCAAGTGCAATCGTCGCAACATGACCGGTTTTCGCCACGAACGTAGCCACCATCTTCTTTGAAGTGCTTCGAGAGCGAACAACTTTAGTCGGCTTTGGCTCGTTTTGGAAAACCCAGACTGTAGATTGTTGTTTGGAATCAGGATCGTAGGCATAGATCCAAGATTCGTCACCACTGATGATGTCGTAGACGTGATTTGACTCTCCTCGGTTGAACCTCTGAAGAGTTTTCTTACACCATCTGACGCGGGCCGCCTTATGATCGTCGGAAAGCAAATGCGGGATCCAACGGCAAACTAGTTTTCTCACTCCAAGCGCCTCATGCAATATCTTTTGAATGGTTGTCCCTGAGATGCCTAATAACGCCTCTATCTCTCGATATGTCACATGACGATCTTCGACGATTAGTTGTCTCACAGCAACGATGTTATCTTCAGTGAAGGCGGATTTTGGACGAGATTTGTCACTAAGTGTGGTATGTCCACGCTCAAATTCCAAATACCAGCGTTCGATGGTCCGCAGACATGGGACTTCATCATGGAATACAGATGTTAACTCTTCGAAACGCTGAAGTCGCGTGAGGCCTCTTCGAAAGTTATAGAAAATTATTGCACGAACATTTTCCTTAGTAAGATTCATTTTCGTACGTGACCTGACAGATTCAAACCAACGCTGTGACTAAACAATTGCATTAATCCTAATGCTTTCAATTGTTTTGATATTCGAAATTCTAACAAATTTGAATTTTGAAAAGTTCTAATTTTAAAATTGGCGGCAAATATACAAACGACAGAACTTAAAAGGCATGCCTAGTACAGTTGCTAGTGACTGGATGACGTTAAAAATGACGTGTAATGAACAATTTCAATTGTTGCAATAGAGATTTGTTAGCCACAAAGTTACAAAATATTGTTCCCCACGTAAATCTAATAGCAGTAAGTAAGTATGGTCCATATTGATCAATGAAGATTTATCTACTGTAGGTACCGCCCCTTAATACCTATTTAAAGATAAGGAATAGAGGAGTGTAGGAAGTTATCCAGCCAAAAATATTTTAGGATAAGGGCAGCAATAAGAGGAGTATAGGAATATCCAGCAAAGGTCTCTCAGCTTACCCCAGAGTCCAATCCAAGCATGATCAGCATGAAGAAGAACAGCATCGACCAGAGATTCGCACACGGAAGCGTGGCCACCGCCTCCGGGTACACTTGGAACACCAACCCGGGACCTACAGACAATATATTCGTGTAAGTTTAACAAGTGCGAGACTCGGGCACGATGGGTTCCGTACCACTATCACAATTGGGTACGGAACCCTAAAATGAATACTGGACCAACTAATCCGTGATCGCAACGCGAACGTTACAATTTATTTGACCACTAGCAGTGCCCGTGACTTCGTCCACCAAATTTTTTTGAAATTATAATGTAGCCCATAGGGACCAAATATTTATGGGGGGGGGGGTTTAAATATTTGTATTCAATAACATAATAAGTATATGTATTTTTATTATGTTATTGACAAGCGTCTTTTTCAAATAATGCATTCTCCAGGTTTTTATACCTGACTACACAAGTGGCCCGCGCCCCCTGTGAATATCTCTGCGCCCCCTTAGGTGCGCGCCCCCCACTTAGAGAACCCCTGGTCTAGCTATAATGGATTCTGAAATACAGCTTGGTGACAGACGGACAGACAGCGAAGTCTCAATAATAGGGCCCCGTTTTAACCCTTTGGGTAGGTAACAACCCACAAAAAAGATCAACATTCCAACGTCGCGTCGTTGCTAGAATACCCACCATCTATGTAATCTTACCTTCAGTAGCCACAGATGATATCGGCACGCCTTGTTTGTGCGACATGAACCCGAGGTACGTGAATATCACGAAGCCAGAGAAGAACGACGTTAAACAATTGACCAGAGTCGTCACCAAACAGTCCCTGGGCAAAACACACATTCAATTATTCATTTATAGCTTTATTAATAAACGTTGGGTAAGGTTGGGGAAGTGAGGTGTGAAGTGGGAACATGCTTTGTCTTTTTCCGTGACAAGAACTTTCAAAGTTGACAGACAGAAACAAAAAGTGGAAAAATTATTACGACCTTACTCCACGTTTACCTATTAATTAGGCTATTAGGATTTGAGAATTAAACTCATTTTTCAGTTGATCGATGTGGTCTTTTATTTTAATAAGTATTTTTAACGCCCGACGCGACGTTTTAGGACTTTCCACGCGTCCTGTTCACGGGTAGACGAAGAAAAAGAAAGGCAGTCGCTGTCTGTCTACTCGAGTCTACTGTCTAATAATACTCTACTGTCTAATAATAATCTGCTCTAGAAATTTTAGGAGAAAGCAATTGTCTACTACAGCTATAGGTACTCAAAGTGTGCTCCGCGGAACCCTGGAGCTCCACAAAGCCTATGTTGGGGCTAGCAGAAATACAAGTAAAATAACAATAGAAAAAAATCGATGAAATACATTTGTGTCACGAAGTCGGGTAAAAATGATTTAATTTTTATTTAGTACGTGTATATATGGGATAGTCTTTTACATTGTGTGAAGTTACTAATACTACATTTTATGGCTTTTTGAAATATTTGGCATTCCAAAAAATCCGTCACCGAAAAGGTTTGAGAGCCGCTGGTCTTCTACATCAGCAGTTTATTATAATTATTGTACCACGGACATCCTACCACAGAATACATAAATATACAAGTTCCTATTAAATAATATTACTCACCTGTAACAGTTATTGTGAAATGTGTTGTAGCTCGCATAAGACAAATGGACTCCAAATCCAGCACCGACCGAGTAGAATATCTGAACCGCTGCATCCACCCACACCTGAGAGGAAAGCCACACAATTCGTTACCAACGTTCTAACTCCATCCTTACACGTGCCAGTTGGTACGAACTATTGTTTTTTCAGTCGTATCTAATGGACACGTTTAGTTAGACCCCTAATACCTCAACGTTTGGTTTCCTAATACCCAAGGTTTGCACCTCTAACACCCCAACGTTTAGACCACCAATACTCCATGGTTTGGACCACTAATACCCCAACGTTTGGACCCCTAATACCGCAACGTTTGGACCCCTCATTCCCCAACGTTTAGACCCCTAATACCACAACGTTTAGACCCCTAATACCCCAACGTTTAGACCTCTATTACCCCAACGTCTGGACCCCTAACGACTAGAAATACTTGTATCTAATCATCATGTAAAGAGTACGTACCTGGGTATCCTTCAAGCGACTGAGTTCAGGCTGCAAGTAGTAAGCGATGCCGCTCGTCGCCCCCGGGAGCAGCAGGCCTCGGGCCAGAAGGATCGATAGCACCAAGTACGGCATGGTTGCCGTCAGCCAAACCACTTTGCCTTTAGGATAAATAAATAAATAAAAAAAACGTGTGGCACTCGGGGACTGCCGCGGTAAAGCTATTGCATAGCATTTTTTATCAACTTATGCAATTATAAATGAATTATAATTATATATTCAAAGCCAAAGCCCGCAATAAAAGCTATGCAATAGCTTAAAATAAATATTGCACGACGTTACACACACCGCAATCTAGCCCCAAACTAAGCACTAGGTGCGTACTATGGGTACTAGACAACGGATATACTACATACGAGTATTATACTTTTATTTGTAAATAATAAATAAATAAACCACACAAATGCGCCACAGAGGTCGTCAAAGATGACGAATTGAAGAATTTGTTGATTTGGATGTCAATATATTTCAGTAATTACAAGTCAATGTTAGAGGTTTTAGGGCTTTAAAACTCTAACACTAAGTGAGCCACACCACTACAAGAAAACAAGAAGAATATTACAAAACATACGGAAACCATTTTAAGCTATTGCATAGCTTTTATCGCGGGCTTTGAGCGCGGTCAACGAATCAAGAAATTCCGTAACGAAAATAAAACCTAACACCCCCCACTCCGCCTTGTTGCCATGGTTACCATGTAGCTCGGCCGAGCGTTGCATAAGTTGATAAAAAATGCTATGCAATAGCTTTCCCCGAGTGCCACACTTTCATTTCTTTTGATATCTAGTGTATCCTTATTTCTTCATTTTGGTACCTTTGTTTACACGATTAGCATCGCGTCTATGAAATTCCATCTCGTCATGCAATCGCGTCGTACTATACAATAAACCAAAATAGGGTCTTTACTACCGCTCGGGGTCGTACTTGGTGCAAAGGTTGGCCATCGCCATACAGAGAGGCAATGCTGCTAGCATCCTTGGCTCCTTGCGCCGGGTACGATCAAGGGCGGTTTATTTGATCAACCTTTTTTTTTTTATTTATTTGACATTTGTTTGTGTTTATTTCAATAAATAGTTTTTCTTTATTTACTTATTACTTTTTACTAAAAAAACCAATAGTAATTTAAAAAGACCTTACCAGAACTTTTGACACCTTTGAAGAGCGAGAGATACAACATTAAGTAGACCGCTCCCAAACACAGAGCCAGCTGCCACCTCGGGAAGCCAAGGTCGTGCAAACCTTCAGAATTTTGCATTTCGAGGACCGAACGGCTGAAAACGAAAATTAAATAACAACGCTTCTTGCCATAATGCGTAGGAAATAAAGATTTAAAGTAAAACAGTAAATAACTACTGATGACATAATTATCATCTAGACTCCCCTACCCCCCATGTCACCAAAACAAGCAAAGCAAAGACCCCCCACGTAATACTTGAACGGCCCCTAAAAACAAAATAAATATGTCCATACTTACTGAAAGAACTCCGAAGCTGGTGTGAAGTGGGACAGCGGTCCCTGGTACTGAACATCGGTCCTATTGGTCCCGTTCATTCTAGTGACGTCCCAACACTGGTCGGTGTTCCACGAGTTGTCGCAGTGGACCCAGGGCAGTTCCGGGGTGGTTGACGACAGGAGGAAGTAGAGTGCCCAGCCTAGGGGTGACAGATGATGAGGGTGAATATGAGGGGACCAATCTTTCTATATCCAATTTCATATACTCAAATAAATAAATAAATATTGCAAGATGCTATTGGTCGAGTTCATTCAACCCAAGCAAACAGTTTAGGCACCCTGGCTAAAATAGTGTCCCCCAGAGAACCCTAGTCTCATTTTACGACACCCACGGGAAGAGATCCCGGGGTTACACGGTAGGTAAATAAACTTTCTGGATCTTAATAACTAGAAGGTACCAACTTAAAAGATTCGATATGGTCTGTTTAACCGTAAGTCCTTAATAATTTAGTTTTTTGAGTTACCTCCGAACGCTTTCTGGCAACTCTCCATACCGTATTTTTAGCAAAAAGTTTTATTCAACACGATAAGGTAGGCGTTTCATGGTATTTAAAAGTAAATTATGATTATTATTATGTTATTTGGAACGGATCCAAGTTTTATGCCAAGTGAAGGCTATCTTGATATATTACTTTAAGTTTTGTAAAGTAGTACAATCAGGAACCAAAGTTTTATAGACACCTTCGAGGCCTTATTACAGGCACACATTCCATGTAGGAATACAGTTTTGGGACTTACTGTACTATAGTTAGATAGGACTAAGCGTTCCCGACACGGCCGAATAGAAATCATTCTTTCACCTCTTCTGTGCTTTGGAAAAAAATCAATCGAAATTGAAGAAGGCTCTAGAAATACGAAAGGTTTTATAACGCGAAAGATTACATAATAAATGTAGGTATGTTTGACGGAGGCGAAATAGTAATTTCTCTTTGGCGGTCATTTATGTGATTGCTTACGAACTTAATGTACCTAGATACCTAGTCATTATGTTTATATTTGTACTTAAAGAATAAAAAGGTCTCACCTATAATAACGTTGTAATAAAACGACACGTAGAAAGCCACCATTACCGCGCAGAATCCAACACCTGTGTAAAAAGAGAATAGTGTCATGAAATGTTGCTTGTGCGATCTAGGCCCACGAATCATAGACGGGCTCACGCTTTCCCAAAATTTCCCCCTGTTTTCGTCCTGAATATTACCTCCAAAGTATTTTTTTTATAGGAATGCAAGGAAAGGGTTATTTTTCCATAGCCTGAAAGCTCTTTAAACCATGAACCAAAAAAAATCTTCTGTTTTCGCGATGTTAAATTGTTGTCGATTATTCCCGCTGGCCGCCACATGCTTGCCCCCCAATGGGAGTTAGCGAACCAATTTTAAAAAATCCGTGCTACTGGCCGCCATTGGGGGGCCAATAGAACGGATTTTTTATATGTAGCCGGTGTTTCTCACTGGCGGCTAGTACACCATCAAAACAATTTATATTTTTCCTCAGTTTCCGCGATGCTTAATATAAAATAAATTAAGCATTTTTTATTTGGTGGCTCTACATTTTAAGGACATCAAAAATAAGTTTATTATCAGAAAACAAATTTTTCTCACCTTTAAACAAAGGGCAAAGCTTCCAAATAGTTATCGGCCCTTGCCTGTTATATTGTCCCAAAATAAGCTCCATGTAAAATAGCGGTACAGCACCAAACACCAACATTAAGGTGTAAGGAATGAGAAAAGCTCCTGGAAATAAAATTTAAACATTAAAACTAACATGAACAATAGAATATGTTCTTCTTACCCAACTGCCGAAGGACGGTTATGTTATTTTAAGATTGCAATAGTGCCTATCTAGCGAAGAGTTCATAACATTTGAAGGCTAAAAAGTTATAGTCATTTGAGGCAAAGTTATGCAATATAATGAAAAGCAGAAGAAAACCGAAACTGCCTTATTGAAGAGGTATACCTACATATATGAGTGAAACTCAAAATCCCTGTCGGTTTCATCGATAATTGGTAATTATTTTATGACGGAATGTTGTTGTAAAATGTAAGAAACAAATTGTTACCTACAATCCATACACAAATAAGATTTCATCAACATCAACAACCGGGATTTTGTCAACTTTCGATGAACCCCACAGGGATTGTGACAATTTTCGATGAACGCGACAGGGATTTTGACAATTTTCGACCCGACACTATTTTGAGATATTTTAAGGAGCTAAATTGTTTCTTCTAACTGCCAATGTTTTACAGTCAGATTTTTGATAATTTTGTAAAGTTTCGCTAAAGACTACTAACAATGGCTGTACCTACCATAGAAAAAAAATGAGTTGAGTGTCAGTTGAAACAATGTACCTAGTTGTAGAATAGGTGTCTAAACATCTTGACCATCAATCATTATACATAATATTATTATAGTAGGTTAAGGTACGTACCTCCCCCATTCCTATAACATAGGTAAGGAAACCTCCAGACGTTAGCCAAGTCAACGGCAAATCCAATGATGGAGAGCAGGAATTCGTATCCAGAGCCCCAAGATTCTCTGCCATCGTCGATCACTAAAACAATCAGAAGGGTTTACTTTCATTCTACGACCGAACGAACGAAATAAAGAAAATCTGTCATCCGTCCTTCAAAACCGTGAAAAAATAAAATTTTCGGACGGATGGATGACATCTTTTCTTCTCAAATTATCGTTCGTTTTATTGTTTTGTAGAATTAAAGTAGAGGCCCTAGTAGTAGAAGAGTAGGTTCTTAAATGTCCAGTGCGCAGTGATAAGTCGCAGCCGGGGTGGAGGTAGAGGAGACGGCCGCGCATTTTCTTTTGGAATGTCCTGCATTGGTTGAGACTACGTAAAAAGCCTCCAACATATAAAAAAACACATATAGTGGCCAAATTTATGGAAGAGCCGAGCTGATTTTTCCACTGACAAAATGAACCACCACGCAAAAAGGACCCAATTTGAAGAGGTCTATTTGCGAAAAAATAAACGTGTACTTAGGTAGGTATATTTTATTTTTATTTTAAGTTACATCCCATACTATTTTTAAACTTAGAAGCGGCTAAATTATTTAAGTACGCCTGTATTCGGCCGTAAGTCTGCACTGCACTGGGCATTCATATAAATGCATTCAGAGAAAACATGCGTTGTGTTTTTATGGATAGATTTTAAAAATATTTCTTAGGTAGTTTACCTGATTTGACGCTGCCCCTTCGTATCCCAACCGGTGGAGTACTCTGGTTCGATGTGGTATCATCGGAGTCGCCGTCGGCTTCGATTTCCACCCTCGGTTCCCCTGGAAACAATAACCGACGTCTAACAAACCATATTCAATACAGTTGTTATATCTCACGACTGCGTCTCGGTCTTGGTTGTATGAGTGCATTTACGTGCATATTGTACTATTTTAGCTCACGCACACAAGCGCACCGTATACGTGATTGGTTGGAATCTGCTAGCACAATCAAGAATAAAGACCCAGTCATGCATGACACGAATGAAATATAATAAGAACAAGAAGTATTTTGGTATAGAGATAGATAGGACCTTAGAGAAGGAAATAGCCTACTTTTGAGCTCGTAAGCCCCGCGGGATCGCGACTTACACGCGCGAAACAGCGGGCTAACTAGCTATAATCCCTGTTACTTTATGGAAATAACAAAACCCTACACTGCACATGGCCAGACAAAGCACGCACTTGCTAATTTTTAAATAATTTTAGTAGCTAACTTATAGCAATGCAGCAATCAAACGATCAGTAGACCCGACGAAGATGGAAGGACGAGCTTGACTCCTGGCCTATCTATCTTGCGATAGACCGGGGTATGTGGAAGAACGAAAGGGAGAAGCAGCTCAGCACTGGGACGATAACGGCTAAGAAAATAAACCTTATAGAGTTACTAGCTGCACCCCGTGGTTTAACCGCCCTATCTAGCCGATCTAGAAAGTCTATGCGTTAATCCAGATCCATATCTGCATACTACCAAGTTTCATCGCAATCGGTTCAGTAGTTTTGGCGTGAAGGACTACCAAACATACTCGTTCACTTTTATAATATTAGAAGGAAATTAAAATGTGTTTAATCTATTATACTCACTTTTATAGCACGATAATGTTACAACGGATGATTTCGTCGCTTTGTGTTCTGAAACAAAAACAGTTATGAACAGACGGAATACACGACAGAATCCGCGGGGCAAGGCTAGTCAGCAGTGTTATTCTATAAAACTAGAATATCACTTCACGTGCGTCTTTACTCACATTCCATTCACGGTTCAAACCCGCCTTGAATTCTCCCTCTCGCTCTAGCTTTATTCAGGAAGCTGTCGTTCTACCTCGCATTCTTATTAGCTATGAAGTTTACACGAATACGCGTTAGCCAATATAAATAAAAGTCAATAAAATTTGTTAATTTCACACAGCGCTTTCTTGCCCCATGGTAAGCTTTTAAAAGCTAGTGTTATGGTAAATAGAAAACGGAAATTAGAGACTAAATTAAAACTAAAACTGATTAAAATAAAACTAAACTAAACTAGCTAAATTTAATACTTAGGTATAATATCCCCTTTACTAATAAACGATGGCTATTAAGTTTATGTAACGTTTGTCTGTGTCTGTAAACTTTGAAACTTCATGTCACAGTAAGAGACAAACGTTACATAAAGTGTGTCATCGTTAACAAGTAAGTACTCCTTTCGTAAATAGATACCTACATATGAGTATTATTAAAAATATAGGCTATTAGCATAATAATTTATTTTTTATTTATTCGTGAAAAAAAATGTAATATACCTATATTATATTATATATATTATAATATAATATAATATTATGTAATATTATATTATATATAATATTATAAATATATTATGTAATACATACGAATTTTCTTCGTAAATAAATACATACTTTATCATAGATATGAAAACACCCAGATCAGAAACAAATATCTAAGCATAAATAATTGCCCCGGCAGGAATCGAACCTGCCACCTTCTGCGTTGCATTCCGGGTCCGGGCACTCACCCGACGCGCCATATAGGTCCTCAGAATACAAAACTCACAGCGGAATCTGTCGTGAAATAACCATGAGTTTCTTTACAGAATTACCCGGCTGTTCGGATTACATCACTGAGAGTGAATCCCACTCAATAGATTCAGGGGTTCCCAAACTTATTTTGTCTACCGCCCACTTTGAGAATAAATTATTTTTTAGCGTCCCCCTTTTTTCACCTATACTTAAAAACCACTATTACTTCCAATGAAATTAATTATTGTTAACTATATTAGCGGAGATTAAACTACTTTCATTTCGAAACGGAGCGACCTATTGAAATGAATTTTATTTAATTTATCCGATAAAACAGGCCAATACGAGAACTACACGGAGAGAAATTTTCACATGTTATAGTCGAGAGTTGAAAGCTCAGTTGGTGTATAAGAGTCCTCCTAGCCAGTTGAAATTACAAATCGCCCCCTAAGCCTCTACACAACGCCCCCATTTTTTTCTCTCTTCCGCCGACATTTCAAAACGTACGTATGTAATTTATATTATACTAGCAGTGCCCCGCGGTTTCATCTGCGTAAGTCCCGTTCCCGTAGGAATAGTTAGTTCCCGTCACCATCACTATCAATAGTAAACAGCGCAACATGACGCAGATCAAATAGGCACAAAATTCAGTTCATATGACCTGTCCAGCGACTTGTACCATGGAGGTTAGTGGTTGCAACATACTTACATTTTTAATATCGCGATATCTTTTTAATGAAATGCTTGAATTGAATCATTCAAAATGTTCTAGAAAGGTATTGAATTCGTCTTGAATATGAAGTAATTTATTTTGATAAGGATTAATATCAATGCACAAAATAAAAGGTTATTAAAGCAACGGCTTATTAATTATTTAAAAAAGTAACAAACACACTTATTGTGAGATAACTAAAATAGTTAGACATATGATGTTTTTTGTAGACAATCATATGTTCTACAAAGTTGTAGTACATAGTTTTGTTCTCTATCCAATAGTTTTCGCAGCGCACGCGATGTAAGGAATTTTTGGATAATTTTTTTCACACCTTGTGTTACAGTTACATCATTGGACTTTTAGTGAGGATCCCTATTTCTTTTGAAAATATAATATAGCATATAGCCTTCCTTAATAAATGGACTATCCAACACTGAAAGAATTTTTGAAATCGGACCAGTGGTTCCTGAGATTAGCGCGTTCAAACAAACAAACAAACAATCAAACAAACTCTTCCGCTTTATAATATTAAGTATAGATACGTTCTAAATGAATTTTGATTTGATTTGATTTTATCCCTATACGCCTGCAGCGCCCACAAGAGGGCGATATCGCCCACTTTGGGAACCCCTGCAATAGATGTAAAGATTGTGTAAAGTTTGAACTCGTTCAGCTTATCCCGTCTCTGCAGTCAATTCATAAAACGTGGTTCCGACAGCGACTCGTAATTTCCTCCCAACTATGAGTGCAGTTGGGATCCTACTTCAGTTTTATCCACTTACTAGTTTGCACCAATCAAATCATCGTTTTTAGGGTTCTGTATCCAGAGGGTAAAAACGAGACCCTTTTATTAAAACTCCACTGTTCGCCTGTCTCTCTGTTGTCTATCTGTCTGTATGTCTGTCCTGGTGAAAGTATTTATTCTTAAAAATAAATATTTGTATCTGGTCTGGGTGTTTTCTATTATCATATGTAATGTATTTAGAAAAAAAAGTAAAATATGTAGTATATCCGTTGGCTAGTACCCATAGTACAAGCCTAGTGCTTAGTTTGGGGCTAGATTACGCTATGTGTAACGTCGTGCAATATTTATTTATTTATGTATCTCATGAACCGTGATAGCTAGACAGTTGAAGTTGGTGGATGGAAATAATAAAAACAGAATAGCACCGCGGTGCTCCCATACAACAAACGTGATTTATTTATTTATTTACATAGCTTAACAATCCAATGTACACCATATAAAAATGCTTGAGGAGCGTAATGAGCGTTGAGGATTTATTAGTAATAATCATAAGGAACCCTTCGTGTGCCATTCCAACTCGCACTTGACTGGTTTTATTTTATACAAGAGCGGCTCGCCCCGGCTACGGTCGGATGTAATTTCAGTATAGGTACTTACATAATACCTACAGTCCATCAAGAAAAAATGCTTTTTGCCGTGTCCCAGTGGTTTAACCTGCGTAAGTCCCGATTCCGCGGGATTTTTCAAAATCCTTTTCTTAGTAGATCCATACACACACACTACAAAGAACATAATTTCAAAATGTCATGTCCCTAGGACCAGCGCTTTGGGCTCTGCGTCGATATATAGTTGAGTCAATCAGGCAAGACTGAATTTTATATGTATAGAAGATGAATATCTTCTCGGTAAATGTGCTACACTTTAGACCCCATCGTTACATATTATATTTAGCATTATTATTATAAATCAGAGACTTTATGATATCGACCTTCGGCCCATGATCAAACGCTTAATACAAACAAAATAATTATCATGTATTCCCTGGCGAGTACAATTTGGGGGTCTTTAAGTCGCGTGCGAATAGGTCCTTACAACGTGCTTCATCTTAGACCGTATCTACACTTACCATCAGTGTGATAGTGGTCAAAAGTATAAAGTAGATAGTATAATATTAGTCATATCTACACTAATATTATAAAGAGAAAAGATTGGTATTTTTGCGTGCGTGTGTCTGTATGTTTGTAATGAATAAACTCAAAAACCGACCGATTTCAAAAATTCCTCCACCAAAAGAAAGCAACATTATCGATAAGTAACATAGGCTTTTGACTTTTGATCCCGATATTCCCACACGATCGAGACTTACGCGGGTAAAACAACGGGACGCAGCTAGTAAATAAAAAAAAAACAAATCATCAAAATCAAATCAGTACTCGTTTTAAACTTACACGATGTCCGTCAATCATTTTTATTAGACACGTTGAGGTAATTAATAAAACTGATTATCTATAACGCGATCTAGACCCGTGTCTAATAAAAATGATCAAATCAGTAGTTCTAAAGACGATCCACTCAAAACTAAGCAAGCACCTTTACCTCTTTCAATCATTTCGACATCCATTAAAAAACTCAATAAAACCTATTACGTATCGGGGAAAGGACCTCGAAATGCCTTTCTTAGAGCCTCGTTCACTCATACCAACCCTTATAATCGCAGAATTTTCCGCATAATCGAATACCGAATACGGAATTCCGATAGCGTTCTGTAGGTGCGAACTGCCAGCCGTGTCGGCACTGTTGGAATTCAAAAATTGAGACCGCGAGGCGAAGGAATTTGCCAATGAAGTAATCCGAGATGAGGCGATGTTTAGAACTTGGTGTACAGTTCGTAATAGAACGTTGTTATCCACCTTAGTGCTATAAATGTTTTATTGGGCGTGGTTCTAGGTTGACGAAAGGACTTTAGATAAACGCCAAAGTAACAAATCATTAAATAAAATAAATAAATAGGTATTGCACGACGTTACACACAGCGTAATCGAGTCTCAAACTAAGCACTAGGCTTGTACTATGGGTATACTGTACAACGGATATATTACAGGTATGATATCACATTCAGAGCTGAAATAGTCGACTACGTTAGTATAGAGAAAGAGTAGGTAGGTAGACTTTCCTCTTAATACCCAAAAATAAAATCATTGATGGCATTTAATTGACAGATTTGAGAGGATCCTGAGATCAGCAGTATAATAACATGGGTCAATTTTGAAACGACAAAGAGTGATTTTCATTTTTTGTCATTTGAGTACCAATTGAGCAGTGCCTGTGAAAACATCCTCGAGTTATAATAAATAAAACCAGTCAAGTGTGAGTCGAACTCACTCGCCTAGTGTTCCGTACCTTTTTATATCGCTATTTTAGTAAAAAAACACGTTAGATGTATGAGAGCTCCACTTAAATTTATTTATCTTATTCTGTATTTAGTATTTATTGTTATAGCGGCAACAGAAATACTTCTTTTCATCATAGATGGCGCGTTGGGCGATGGCCCGAATGCAATGCAAACGTTGCGGATTCGATTTCCGCCGGGCTGGGTGTTTCCTATGTATGATATGTATGTATTTACAAAAACAGTATAATATGTAGTATATCCGTTGTCTAGTACCCATAGCACAAACCTAGTGCTTAGTTTGGGGCTAGATTGTGCTGTGTACCGTAGTGCAATATTTATTTATTTGCTTTTTGCCAGCTACCACGGTTCATAAGATGCAGCCTGGCGATAGATTAGACGGACAGTTAGGTCTTAATAAAAGGGCCCCGTTTTTACCCTTTGGTTACAGAACCCTAAAAAAACAATAAGTAGATTTATTAAAAATAAAGGTTCCACACAGGTCCGGTGATATCGGTCAATTTGATGTTGGCTCGATTGCATTAGAGTTTCCTGCATTGCATTTTATATAGTTACATTTTCCAATATCCTCACTCTCACTCACTACCTCCGGTATGAATATTATCGCGGAAGTGTTGTAATTGAATAGAGGGAATCTAATTTGTAGCCAACTGCGCCACAGGCATGTTTTCACTTAAAAAGTATAGATAACCAGGTTTCTTAAGTTTATTGGTTTTAAAATTATTGCATATTCTGTTATCGCTTCGAAAAATATTGGAATAAACTTTATGAGGGAGTATTAATTTAGCTTAGGGCATTTAATGAGGTTATCTTCGATCGGGTTATCTAAAGGTGCACCATGAAGGTATTTTTCTTTCTGTTAACTTTGAAAGTTGTCGTGCATAGACTGGTGTGGTGTCTATTAGAGACTAGAAGAAGAAAGGTCGCCTGATAGTGATCCATTTCAATCTCGTCTCTGACGGACGAGACGAGCCAGTTCCAAACTTCAAACTGTTTGAGACCCTTAAAAAAGATGGATCAAAATTTACACGTCGTTGTTAGAATACCACCATCTAGGTAATCTAAGGTCGTCGTGTTTGTCCATCCATCTATCTTCTATATTATAAAATTCAAAGTCCTGACTGATCTATATATTAACGCAGAGCTCAAACCGCTGGTCCTAGAGACATAAAATTTGGAGAGTGTGTTCTTTGTGGTGTGACTAAAATCTAAAATCTAATCCACTAAGAAAGGGATTTTGGAAAATCCCGCGAGACTTACGCGGGTGAAACCGCGGGACGCAGCAAGATGAGATATAAGTACTACTAGACACCATTATTCTATGTTCCTTTTACGCGAAATAAATGTGAAAAGCCGCTGCAGCGGAGACAATGTTGTTACATCTATCGTGTAAATGGGTATCGCTGAAGGCGCTAAGATAAAGTCAATGAATGACGATAAAAAACGTCAAAAGTTTTGTTACCACAGTAGGTAGCTGTTTATAACTGTCTCCCATTTCATACCATAGTTCTAAATTCTTTGGTCATATCTAAAGGTGGATTTACACCAAACGAGCGAATGTTTATTCTATCGCCACTCTACCAAATTATTTTAATGTAAACAGATATAGAGCACTCATTAGTTATTCTGTCTATCTACGTTCGCAAGAACATAGAACATTCTAAGAATGCTCTTGTTCTAGCTCTAGCTCATTGTTCGTTTGGTGTAAATCCACCTTTACGTGTTTATCACATCTATACTAATCTATACTAATATTATAAAGAGGTAACGTTGGTAACATGTATGTATGTATGTATGTATATTGGGGGTAATCTCCGAAACTACTGGACCGATTTCGAAAATTCTTTCACCATTAGAAAGCTACATTCACCCTGAGTAGGCTACTTTTGATCCCGATATACCCACGGGATCGGGACTTACGCGGGTGAAACCGCGGGAATCTGCTAGTTTAGACATAAAACAAGTACGGTCTAGCAAGTACGAGCTTAGTACACGTTTATTACGCCCTGCAAGATCTGTTCCTCCGCCCACTACGCTGTGTCGCGTACTCAATTTTATTCTCATTTTCTTGAAATATATGCAGTAAAAAAGGCGTTTAATAAAATCTTGTAGATCGGATAGTGATACTCGACGCCATTTTATTGCCTCTTCAGATCTCGTGTCTAGTCACTGTGAAACTGTTTGTATCATCTAATGGAAGCCTGAGAGATGTTCGCTATATCCTTTCCTATTCTATTAAGAGGATAGTCTCCATTCTCTTTCTCCATACAAACGTAGTTTACTTTTTCCTCCCTGGATAAAGACATTAGAGCAAATATGTTTATTCCATAAAACTTATATCTGTCATGACTATGCATCTACCTTTTTATTTTTTTCATTTTATTATTATTTTTATTTTCTATTTTTTTTTTAATTAGAAAATAAAAAAAGGTAGATGCATTGTCATGACAGATATAGGTTTTTTGGCATAAACATATTTGCTCTAATGTCTTTATCCAGGGAGGAAAATGTAAACTACGTGTGTATGGAGAAAGAGAATGGAGACTATCCTCTTAAGGTATTAACAAAAATATTATTATAGGACAATTGCAATGAAATATTTTGCAGTCCAATGCAGGGCATCTATGGTTTAAAATTCAAAATTAATGTTTCGTTACCAATTGTTTGATTTTACGCTCCAAAATTTTGGGTACTAGCATCTTACGTCCTTCATTAACACATCTGAAATTCGTTAGCGCTATCCCTGTCACACAATTGGGGTTATATGGGCCCTTAAAGCAGTTGTAGTTTTTAGAACTCGCCTCTCAGCCTATTGATTGTTTTTCTCTACCTCTGTAATAGGAACGGCATTGTCTCTTCAAGTTATCGGAAAATTTCAATGCCAATAATTGTTTGGTGATTTTACATGTAATCAATGCTTAGTTAGCTCACAGCTACCCTTCAAATAGGCGAGTAACTTGAGTATTTTATCTGACGGACGAGTCGATGCGTAATACTCAACGATCTTAGAATATACAGTTCTCCATAAAATGAGAGTAAAAAGAAAATATTTTTTTCCATTGCAGTTTGCAGTCTAACATTATTCAATTTCGGTTATTTCTTTTTGTGGCATCTCACAGAAAACTATGCCTAAACATTTAATTTTTTTTTTTTCTGCCAAAAAATAAACTGAATTTAATGTTTAAGCCATATACCTAGCCCCGGCATTATAATTACGAGTATAAATGAAAGTGTTCACCACAGACATAGATTTAGCTAGACCACGCGAATTCATATTCTTCGAGTGTCAGAAAAACGTGAAAAACCCTGACAAAACGTCGCAGTAGTCGACGCTAACTGGCAGTCCGCGCGCGTTTATAGTTGCCGGACGTCCGTAAAAACTAATAAAATGGCTCGTTGCGCGCCTCGTTGCGTGATTAGTAACTGCAAAATCCCAAAAACTTATTTTCTGTGGCTGTGACGTCACAGTAGGCACGCTCAGTTTCAATACAAATCGGGGTACATGTGACGTCTACCTATATCAATGTCTGTGGTGTTCACCATTTTCTTTCAATGTTTATAGTGCACATAACTATAACCATAGACAAATGAAACAAAACTTACCTGCGGCCTTAGGCGTGCTGCCAGAGGAACAGTATCCGTCATCCCTACCACTCCGTCCGCCCGGAGTGCCACTAACGCCACGATTCAGCAGGGCAGGGCTTGCGCGCTGTTCTTCGTACGAGGGAGCAGTGTGAGTCCGCACGCCACTGCTAGTCAGTGAAGCCTGATGAAAGACGCTTCTTTAGACAAATGTCTTATTTGATGATGATGAATGTAATGAAAAAAAAACCTCTCGGTTCAAATCGGACGGAACTTGTGAATAAGATTTACACAATCAACGAAAAAAAACATGAGTTATGATTCACGATCGTAATCATAATATCAACAGTAACTACAAGTTACTCGTAGTCGTAGCAATATCATCAACTGTAGCTACAAGTTACTCGTATCAATATGAAATGTAGCCATATATTGTACTGTACCTACAAAATTTGCTTTGCTAAACTAAGCTACAACTCCTCTTGTAGCTTATCTACTTACTATTGTATTAACTTTGTCGCTGGGTTCAGCTTCGTAGCTGCTTGGTCTGGGTCTCACGGGCACCGGCGCGGGCGCGGGCGTCGTCGGCAAGGCTTTCGTCAGGTCCGGCTTGTGGACTGTAGCTGTGGACGTGCTCTCGTGCTCCTGGTCAATATATAACTATAATAATATTATAAAGAGGAAAGATTTATTTGTATGTTTGTTTGTAACGAATAGGCTCCGAAACTACTGGCCTGATTTCAAACATTCTTTCATCAATAAAAGCTATCCCTATATTCCCGATATTCCCATGGAATCGGGACTTATGCAGGTGAAACCTATTGAATTAGACGACGACTAGACGAATTCTATTGGTGAAAGAATATTTGAATTCGGTGTAGTCGTTTCGGAGCCTATTCTTTACAAATAAACAAACAAAATTTTCCTCTCTATACTACTAGTATAGACGATTTTTTAATTAATATTTATTTCATAGGTGTGTAGCTTAGTTCAGTTTTTGATAGATTGTCTGAAAAAATGCTTTAAATCATCATTTCAGCCAATGAGTGAATTGCAGGAATCCGTCACCTTTATACTCAAAATCGCATAGGAACTAACAAAACTATATAAAACACAAATTTTGTGTTAAATATTTTACAAAAGACGATATTTGTAGTAATAGCAATGATTAGCTTCTAAAACTTTAGATTGTAGTATTTAAAAAACTGAAATTAACGTTATTTTGTCAACCAAACACCATGAATATAAAAATTGATGACTGTAATTTGAGTAATTTGAACTTTTCAACTCAATTAGGTACCTAGTTTAATATCTTCGCCTACGTTTAAAAAATTAGGGGAACCTAGAATGCGAAAAATATAAGTGAATAATAAAATGTGTACCTATCGGTGTAACTAGGTAAATCTGGAGAATTCCTAGGTAATTTGCACATTAACGATCGTGCATACGGTAAAGTGCATAAAAAGATTATCTACAATGAAATGATTTTCGGAAAGTCCCACAGGATAAGGACTTACGCGGTAGAAACGAAACTATTACAAACTTATGTCTACTAATGAGTGTAACATACCATAGGCCGCTGGGGAGACGATCCCCGTCTGGACGCGCTGCTCAACGACCTGTTGCTCCCGTCTGGAACAGAACATAGCATTAGGCCCTCACATAGGCGACAATCCACCTGTTCATTCTGTAGAAACTCACGGCCACCTCGCAGTGAATTTCGCGATGAAGTTTTTAAAATTGGCATATTAGAAATCCTGTTAATACGAGAAGGTACCTATTTTTCAAACTAATTATTATAAATCCAAAAGTTTGTTTGTATATTTGTTTGTTTGTTCCCACTTCGCGGTCAAATGGTTCGACCGATATTTCAATATATCTGCTGATTTCCAAAAAACATTATATGATATAAATAAAAATAAAAAGTAGCATCCCTACAGCAGCATATAAGTAATATCGGCACATCTCAACTTGTGAGGGAAAGCCATAAAGTATCGGCAAGTATAAAGAAATGGCTCCTGATAAGTAGAAAGTGATACGTCATGTTATTATACTATAACAAATCGTTTAGATGCGCCTTCTTTGAGTTTTCATGGCTACAAAAAATGAGAGTAAATTAAGTTTTAAGCAACAGCGAGATTAACTTATCCCATTTTAAGTCATCATCAACCGAGTGTTGTTCCCGGTTGCATCTCTCTCGAGAGCCCGGGGTCCGCTTTCCTTCTTTTACGTCTGCTTTACTTTAACTTATTCCATTTTAAGTAAGAGCGAAAAAGACAGCTGTCGAATTTTAATGTCAAATTTGTTCTCCATTTCGTTAAATCACGGCGTTTTGTAAAGGTACATTTCTTTGTAGATAGATATTTTAAAGGGTGACATATGTCGCCGTACTTCATAGTTACGCGCGCGCTACGTACCCAAAAATATGGAAGTATTTTATCTAGTTATTTTACTAAATAATGAAACACAACTATAATTTTAATTTTATAGTACCTAGCACTGAAACCAATTATTTCAAAGTAAATTACCTTTATCGACGTAGGTAGGTAGCTGGCTAAATGAAACTTGTATTTGACGGTCGAGGTTCGCCTCTATTTATTTAGGACGCGCCGGACGGAAGGAATGGCGAACTTTTGTTTTTATTTTTTTTGTATTTCTCACCACTCTGTGGTCAAAGACGAGGTCTGCCGGTATGGGGTAAACCAAGTTTGTTGTATAGAATGGGCACGTATTGGCTGCCGGAAAACGAACGTCAGCGTTGATAGAAATTGGCTAAACCTTGCCCAGGACCATGCTGCATATTATAGTTATAGTACCTACCCTTTACCCACATCTCCTTAACAGAACCGAACACTAGCGTTTGGAGCCACGATTTGTCTAACTGATCCCAGACTTTATCCAGGAAGGAAACAGTCGACTAAGTTTGTATGTAGAAGGAGTAGGTAGACTTTCCTCTTAAGCTGCATGCAAGGGGTTTTTGTTTATGTGTAAAGGTCAGTGCGTAACATTGAGATCTAAATTACGACGACAATAATCCTCTACTCTTTTAACATCTTTCTCCTCCTCTTCTAGAGTGAAGTTCTAGAGTTCTTAAAGTGTGTTACCTCTGCTATTATCGCGCAAGTCTCCAGCTCCCACGCTGTTACCCAGCACAGGCATACCCGCCATCCCGAATGTCTATACAACACCCTCTTGCATAGTTATAGACCTGCAACAACATACACTTAGTTAGAATCATGATGAGGACTAGAAAAATGTGAGCCTTTACGGGACACCTGGCAGATGTGAAACATCGACTATGTATGCTATGTATCTTATATTCCATTAAGAGGGTGACGATATGTTGCCACGGCCTGCATCGCCACGCCAACATTTAGGTTTTCCCTCGCCTATAGATGTTTCACAACAAAAATGTGAGCCGTCACGGGACAGCTGGCAGATGTGAAACATTGACTCGCTATGTATAGTACATTATAGTATACATTATATTCCATCATATAGCGTGGCAATGCATCGCTACGGCCTGTATCGCCACGCCAACAATCACCTAAAAATGTTTCACATCAAAAAGAAAATAATATGAAGCAGAATTATCGGTTGCCTGGATGAAATCGCCCTTTGGCGATAAAGCCGCCAATTGTGCCACACTAGATTAAGGTTTTTCTGTGTAATATTTGTTTAATTTAAGTTTAGGTACAATACAGCATTTATCTATCTAATTTTTTTATGACCGAACTAGCAGAGTTGGCGAATTTAGGATTTCGATAAGAAAGAATTTCAGAATATTTCCAAGGTATCGGAACTTATGCGGGTGAAACCGCAGGCCATAGCTAGTCATTATATTTAACTAGTAAAAGACACTAATGACCTTATTAATAAACGTGAAGTAAGTTAGGTAGGAGTAATTTTACCACTTTTTGTTCCTGTCTGTCGACTTTGAAAGTTGTCAAGTCGACAGGCAGGAACAAAAAGTGGAAAAACTACTCTGACCTTACTCCATGTTTATTAATAAGAATTGAATTTAAGTATATAATAAACGTGGTTTTTATAGCGACAACATAATTACTCGCAATAAACACAACTTGATATTCATTTCATTTTGAAACAGCTATTTAAACATGACGATGCGACCAAAGAATGAATATCAAAGATTTTTTAATTCACATTTCCCAAGCGACAGTATTTTTTTCTTTTCGTTTTGCGATTAATTATTTGACTTTATCTAAGCCCCATTTATCCGAGCGCCTTTGGCCGTAGGTAATGGACTTAGTCAATAGTAATTATACCTACTTTTTATTTATTGTGTTATAATATAATTTTGTTCTTTGACTAGGTAAAAACCAAAATACAAAGACCACCAGTACCAAACTTATTAAGCTAAAATAAATAGTAGGTAATTAAAATTAAAAGTCCAAAAATGAGTCCCTAGATAACCCAAAAGAATGGCTGCATTGCCTTTATGTATGGCAATACCTATTCGTTAGCCAAAGTAGCAGCCAGCCCTTTGGTCAACAGAAGCTAAAACTAATAATTTTGAAATATTTTTATTCTGTTTATTTTTAATGGATTAAATTTAGTTTTAGCATCATTTACTTCAGTCAGATTTTTTTAATTCTAGGTTACACCATTTTAGCTAATACCAGGCCTATGCCACTCCGCGATCTGTCAGTGTAGCTAGCTTCTGTACTTGTACTATTTATATATTCTGTGCTACTACTGGGAGTTTAATTTTTGTAAATCTATTAATTAAAGAGCTATACTAAAAGAACGGCAATGTCGCTCTGTTAGGGCATAACAGCACCTCAGCGTCTACGCAACCCCAAAAAAAAACAAGTTGGTAAAGCGCCAAAGCTTCCTCTGACAGAGGGCAAGCCAGAGCGGCCACCACACCTCCGACCTGACACATGTTAAAACGAAATCTAGATAACATTGCAAATCGGTGTGTAAGCCCGCCTAAGATGAGTGCTAACGCTCAGTGGCTACACCGGCCTACATACGCGACTAACGTCGTTTTTACAAACAATAGCTGTGTGTGAGTGATGCGTAGCTGGCGGTTTTTACCTCATAAATCCTGATCCCGTAGAAATTTTCAAAAATCCTTTCTTATCAGATGCCTGCATCAGACAAAGAACACACTCTCAAAATTTCAGCTCTCTACTATCAGCAGTTTAAGCTGTGCGTTGATCCATCAGTCAATCAGCCTGCCATTTACAGATATAGATTAGCCAAATGTCTAACTACTGCTAAATTCCAAGAACGCAATCAAAATGAACTCCCAAAACCCTCAGTACAAAGTTCAATGCTACTACAAAACTCAAATTGCGCATCACACCACTTAAATAGGTACACAATTAGGTATTTTCCACTAGCAACCCCATTACCATAGCTGGGTGCCATCGCCATGGCCGTGAAATCAAACAGGCACACATAAATAAGCTTCCATGTGTCAGAACATTGTCCGCAAGGTGAGCTAGGTACCTGTTCGTAATTTTAATACACTCATAGATATACCACTTCGTTTTAAGGGGCCTGTTACAAAATTTACTTAAAAATCTTATGTTTTTTTATTACTTCACACGAAAGAAGCGTTTCGCCGCACGGTCTTATCTGATGATAAGTGATAATATGCTTATGTAGAAGCATTCATTTTAATGAAGTTTTTTTATTAATTACCTATTACTAAAAATTACTGATATTTATATAGAGAATGTTTGGGGTTTATGGAGCAGCTGCTTTAATAAATATGTTGATCTACACGTCTCGGAGAACATTTTTGTTCTACAACGTTTGGAAATTCGTAGTCTCCCTAAATTTTAAGTTAAAAATCAGCTGGTTATGAGACCGTAAGCTGTCTTTCCTTCCTACTACAAACTAAACATGAATAGCCTTGATTTAAAAAAAAAAGCTATAATTAATAAAAAAAACAAAAATTCATGTTGTAAAAGGCCCCTTAAACTTTACCGTCAAAATGTGAACCTTAAATCAACCGAATAAGGTACACGTAATTAAGAGCCGAGTACATTATTAGTAGGGTTGTCACAGAGAGGGTGTAAATTTTGAGGCGCTCGTAAAGATCACCATTACTTAGATCGTTCATTTTACACCTTGACTGTTAAAGAGTCAATAAGTGAAGGAAGATCAATCACATCTGTGGCCAAGGTTGGATTTTTGACGAAATTTACCTTTCAAACTGTATTATGAGTTCTGTATTTACATAGATACATATCTTTATTTGCACAAAAAAAAACAGAAAAAAAAACACGTAGGTATACAAAAGTAAATAATAAACAAGCCTAAAATTAAGTTGCACAAATTGCCTTATCGCTGAAAGCGATTTCTTCCAGGCAACCTTTGGATGGAGTAGAACTGTAACAGCTTGAGTGGTAGGCAGTGTACCTAGAGATTACCACGTATCTCAGTTTAGTTTAGTAATATTTAGATTCTTCTTCGGTTTTTGCGATGGTGACACGTCGGGCGTTAAAAAATGTTTCCTACTGATATTATATTATTAGCTTTTGTGTTTTTATACTTAATGTATGACTGTACTATACCTACATGATGCTGTGCAAATAAAGCGTTCATCTATCTATCTATTTACTATTATAAAGCGGAAGAGTTTGTTTGTTTTTTTGTTTGTTTGTTTGTTTGAACGCGCTAATCTCAAGAACCACTGGTCCGATTTTAAAAATTCTTTCGGGGTTGGATAGTCCTTTTATTGAGGAAGGCTATAGGCTATTTTTGATCCCGATATTCCCACGGGATCGGGACTTATGCGGGTGAAACCGCGGGGAGCTGCTAGTCTATTATAACAGTGAAAGTGGGTAAGTAAACGAGTATATTTGTTACGCCTTCACGCAAAAACTAATTAACCGATTGCAATGAAACTTGGAATATAGAGAGCAGGAATCTTGAAATAACACTACTTTTAATCCCCAAATTTCTACGGGATCGGGACTTACGCGGGTGAAACTGCATGGCGCTGTCCCGCGCTTTTGTTGTTATAGCGGCTAGACAAGTACATCATCTGTGAAAATGTTAACTGTGTAGCTACCACGGTTCATGAGATACAGCCTGTTAACTGACGGACAGACAGACAGCGAAGTCTAAGTAATAGGGTCCCGTTTTAACCCTTTGTACGGAAACCTAAAAATGAGTTAAAATTTCATTTATTTATAATAATATTATTTATAAAAGGCAGGTGTCACTGTCACCCCTAGTGGGGTACCGTTCTCGTTCAGGGGTGTGATCGTACGCAGTTAATTAATTAGTGAGTAAGAGCGCACGAGGGACCTTAGCTTTTGATTCGACGGCCCTGAATTATCGCACCGTCGCGACCCTACCTCCTTCCCTCGAATGATGAGTGTTTTTATGATGTCCTACTCAAGGGCCCGTTTATGACATTTTCAAGAAAAATTAAGCTCCTTCATATTAGAAACACGGGTCTATGTCGTGTTGTAGATCATTGTTATTAATTAGGTACCTCGACGATTTGGCAAACGGGTCACACTGGCTGTGGTCGCGAGAAGAGGTCGCGTGATAATAATGATGGACGGTATTCGTGTAAGTTTAAAAAATAACATTTTGTAGTCATTTTCTGTTTGTGATATCTAAGATAACTGAACTCTTTTAGCCTTATTAATAAACATGGAGTAAGGTCGGAGTAATTTTACCACTTTTTGTTTCTGTCTGTCAACTTTAGAAGGTCTTATCACGGAAAAAAAGCATGTTTTCACTACTCCTACCTTACTCCACGTTTATTAATAGTGTCCGTTAAGTACAAGTAATGTACCTATTATAGAGGTCAGAGTCACAGATAAAGTAACAATAGTTAATTAAAGATAGTAGGTAATATAGGAAATTGGTCTAATTATCGAACTAATAATGCAAATGAATGGTTATATTTCTACAAAATATCACGCCACAGTCGATAGGTAATAAAATTCTATCAATCGATAAGATTAAAATAATAAAAATAATGCTTATATATGCTAATATATTATTTTATCTGCGTATTTTATACCACGCCCGTTACACGCGGGCACACAAGTAATATACCTACTTACTTACATTACATCATCTTTATATGAATTCTGCTTTCGCCAACTTTCGCTCATAAAATTGCATCGTAAACTTTTTTACAATTAAATTTCTGAAAATTCCTCTTCTTAAATTCTGTCATTTGTTCATTCTTTGTCCGTTTAATCGACGTTTCTGTTCTTAAACGCCTATCAAGGTTTTCTATCGCACAAAACGCAACGTAATCATAAAACGCTCTTCTAAAGGCAGCAACGATTTTTTTTTTCTTTTTATTTATTTACTAGCTGCGTCCCGTGATTTCGCCTGCGTAACTCACGATCTCGTGGGAATATCGGGATCGTCAAAAAGTATCATTACTCCTCGATAAAGTATTGTATCTTACATACTCTCTGCCTACCACACAAACTTCACTAACCCTTTCCATCCAAATTTTACCTGGAAGAAATCGCTTTTAGCGATGAGGTCGCCCATTTGTACAAAGTTTTACTTTTAAGCTTTTTGTGTATTTGTCTTACTTTGATGTATGTATACTAATTGTAATTGTTTGTTGGGCAAATAAAGCATTAAATCTATATCTACGTGTTTCTTCTAGACGCGCGTGCTATATCTCAGACCATATCATCACTCAATCAGGTATAACAGACGTCAAACACTGACATATATCGTAGGCCAGCGGTTCTCAAACTTTTTCAGTGACGAAGCCCTTTTAGAAAGCCAAATGTTTGACGAAACCCTAAAATGTAGTATCAGAAACTTCGCAAATCTCTAAACATTCTGTAACTAAAATTTAGTAAAACCATTTTTCAAACCCAGAGGAGGGTTATTATTGATTGATTTTCTATAAAATTCATTTATCTCGTACTGTCGAGGAGCCCTAACATAGTCCCAGGGTCCCGCGGAGCACACTTTGAGTAGGTATATCTGTCGTAAGCATTTAAAATAACTAAGACAACGTAAAAATTTCGTTGTCCAAGCAGAACATTAATATTTTACATTTATTCCGAAGACATGGACATAATATTGAATGTCTGTCATTCTCTGATTTTATTTTATGGACACCGCAGCTTTATTTCATTACTAGTCCACCAGTGATGTGTCATATAAAACAAGTAGTTTTAGAGGCCCCTACGTTTTGGTTTTATTCACTTTCTAATTAGAATAGAAATAAATTTCCGAAAAATTTAAAAATCATGCATGGTCAATTGGTCATGTAAGGCTGATATCGGAGTTATGGCATAAACATATTTTTTTCTAATACATTTATCCAGGGAGGAAACAGTCGACTACGTTTGTAAAGTTTGTATGGAGATAAGAGTAGGTAGACTGTCCTCTTGACGTAAACGAACGATGTAAGCAAGTTGTTCCACGGGACTCAAACTAAAGTTGTGTCGTAGATCGGTTACAGTTTCGTAGCACTGTCTACGGACTTCGTAGCAGTTCAAACTTCGTAGATATGACGGGCGGTTCCCTATGCCATTTCGAAAGCCGCGAGTTTGCGAGAAGTTGTAATGATGTGTCCGCGACAGCATTGCCTCGAATGAGTGATTTATCGAAAGTCTATATATCGAATAGTTACTGCATCGTATGGTTATCACAGCGAAAGGTCTTAAAATTGACCATTGAGAAATATTTTACAAGAAGAATTACATCATCAATAAAAACGGGGTTCCCGTGTGGTAGCAATGGTAGCGGCAAGCAAGGGTCACAAGTTCGAATCCTTTCATGGGAGAATTTTTAGTGATGTATTTCCCCTTGTAAATATTTTTGGTAAAACTGCCTTGAGCAATGAAAACATAAGAAACATATACGCGACTAGCTGTGTCCCGCATAAGTCTCGATCCCGTGGGAATTTTCAAAAATCCTTTCTTATGATGTCTACATCACATAAAGAACACACTCTCTAAATTTCAGCCCTCTACTTTCAGCGGTTTAGGATGTGCGTTGATCAGTCATTGCGTCAGGACAAAGCCTTTTATAGATATAGATTAAGACCCGGGAAAATGTAACTAGGTATGTTCACAAATGTGAATTCAAAAGCTTATACGTTTGTAAAGTTTGCTTTCAAAGCTTACACCTAAATGAAAATTGCAACTGGCACAAACAAGCAACTAGTAGTAAATACAGTGTAATTTTCGTATCGAATAGCTCAGGCACGTGCAGAACCAACGTGAGCGGATAATTATAGCCCGAGCCAGGCGAATGCTATTGAAATGTTAGAACATGATGGCTTCCACAGAACTTCCACTGCGGAACAAAGACTTACAAATGTATGGTAGCTAGTGTAATGTTCCCAGGGATGTTGCTTAATGAAAGACTTATATGAAGCACTTGGGAGTTTTATTAATTAATACTATTTTTTACGGAGCGACGTGTTGCTTGTTCGAATGCCGGGAAAAGAGGGCGTCTTTAATTAACCACTCGCAAATCTACCTATTTTAGGTTAATCATTGTGACAGGTGCTTTTTGTTAGTACTAGGCTGAGTTGCGTTTGGTTATTGTTACAGCTAGTACTAAGGACAAATGTAAGTCTTGCTTGACCTGTAGACGACTGTTGGAAATACAGTCTGTTATACAGTAACCTTCGGTGGTTGTGGTTTTGATTCCCGCCGGAAACAAGTATTGTAAGCTAACCCCCTTACTTATAAACGGTGACTAACGGATGACTAAGTTATGTAACGTTTATCTCTATCTGTCAACTTTGAAACTTCATGTCACCGTAAAAGACAAACGATACATTGTCTATCATTATCCATTCATCATCTATCTATCTATCTTCTATCTATCTATCTATATATATATATATATATAAAAGCGAAAATCACTGACTGACTCATCACGAAATCTCATAAACTACAAGTGTTAGGATTTTAAAATTTTGCATGGGGGTTCCTTTTAGGACGTAGGCGCTCACTAAGAACGGATTTTTGGAAATTCACCCTCTGAGGGTGTAAAATAAGGGTTGAAGGGTTGTATGAAACTTTTTACTAATGAGAACTATAAGTCTTGCTTGACCTGTAGACGACTGTTGGAAATGCAGTCTGTTATACCGAAGGTTGCAGTTTTGATTCCTGCCGGAAACAAGTATTGTAAACGAAATGTTTACGTGTCGATTGGAACTTATAATTCCAGTCCCCTCGCGACCAAGACCGTTGTAACATGGTCGAAACGTCGAGGTTAGAGAATTAAAAAGTAAAAATCACGCGACTAAGACCCGGGAAAATATATAATTATTACGTTTGCATGTAGTTTTGATTTTATCGTTTTCTGGTCACCATAAAACAAGCTAAGTTCCCAAGGGTTAATGTCAGATGGGCAAGATTGCCAAGTCTATTTGGTAATGATGATGTGTGGTAAATGGTAAATGTGTGTAGTCAATGATGATAATATTGTCCTTACCTTTTAGCGGACCTTGGGCCTAAAGCGATGCATGCAAACAGGGATCAGACTCTGATGAGAGACATAATACAAGCCTATTTGCTTAATTTGGGGGGGTGGGCTATGATTACGCTATGCTAGTAACATTTCGATTCGATTTGACTAGGTTCGATTCCCGCCGGGTGCAAGTATTTATGCTTAAAAATATTTGTTTCCGGTCTGGGTGTTTTCTATGTATTATATATGTAATGTATTTACAAAAAAAAGTATAAATCCGTTGTCTAGTAGCCATAGCACAAGCCTAGTGCTTAGTTTGAGGCTAGATTGCGCTGTGTGTAACGTCGTGCAATATTAATTTATTTAACCAGATCTTAATCGCGTATTATTATTTATTCTCTTACATTTTACTCTTACATTCTCTTACGTTTCAACCATTGTCCCATTAATCATTTGGAGGATTGGTTTAAAAACAAAATAAATAAATGGTAAAAATGTAATTTATACCTAGGTATGTAGACCAATCTTGTGAATTTAAAAAGTTGGCTGTGTGCTAACTAAAAACCAACAAAAAGGGTCGTAAGATAAATCAATCCAATAAATTGAATACCTAGATTCATTTTATTTGTCTTTAAAGATTGACTGACATTTCACGGGAAAGCGGAAAGCGGCATCTTACCGAAGCACTTTATATTTTATTTATCATTGGCTCCGTTTAAAACTGTTTAATGCTGTTTAAAACGATTAAGATTGAAAACTGAGATATATGCTGTCGTAAAATAAGATATATTCTTGGATTTTCTTGAAGCCGTAAGCCCACCGCCTACTAAACTAAGTTAGTTTGGCTTAGCGCGTTTTTTTTAATTAGAAAGGTATATGATAGCTAATAGTTGGTCCCATAAAAAGGTGGTGAAGACCTGATGAGAACCGTCGAGATGATGAGCAGAATAGCTTTCCCAAACTATTACTTTAAATTGAATACAGTCTATCTATAACATGGAGATAGTAAATGTAATGCACTATCGACGTTGCCCCTACCCGCTACCTACCTAGTTACAAGTTAATAACATTTTACGAGACGCTTACACCTATCGTCTAACAGACCCTCCTCGCTGATAAAGGCATAACCCGACTGGTTGGAGCGACCGACGACCGCCACCGCGTCGTTCTCTCGCACTTACATGTGATAAGCCACCGTTAGACGCAGTTAGGGGTAATTGTGTGTGAACCTCCCTAGGTGACCTTCGAAAAATAAAGGTTTTTTTTGAAGGTCAACGAGGGGTAAGTATAGTTGTCATTGGCAACTTTTTGAGGGTTCCGTATACGGAGGGTAAAAACGGGACCCTATCACTGAGATTTCGCTGTCCGTCTGTCTGTTTGTTCGTCTGTCGCCAGGCTGTATCTCATAAACCGTGATAGCTAGACAGTAGAAATTTTCACAGATGATGTGTTTCTGTAGCCGCTATAACAACAAATACACTTATTTTGTTTAAAACAAATATTTAAGGGGTCTCCCATACAACAAACGTGATTTTTAACGTATAAACGCAACGATACCGCTATGTATTTTTACCACTGGCGCCATCTAGTGATGGAATAATAGACTGGCGCCAGTGATCAAATAAATGTTCACGGATTGGTTGGCCCAGTGATTATTAGTTAGTAATAGTTCCGTACCCAATTGTGATAGTGGTACAGAACCCTTCGTACGCGAGTCCGACTCGCACTTGGCAGGTTTTTTAGGCACCTATGTAAGTATATTTTAGAATCTGAGCATAGCTGAGCTGAGTTTACATTTTTGATTAAGTTTCTGAAATATAGTTGCGCCTTAGCTCTTTTTCTACTCTGCTGATAAAATTGTTGTGATCGGAAAAAAATGGTTTACCCTTGTTTCATATAACAACGTTTATTCGAAAATCACTTTGACGAATTTCAGTTACAATAATATCATTACACTCTTATAATGTACATTTTGAAACAAAGAAACTGGATTCCATTTTCAAATATAGTTTCGGAGAAAAGTGGCTGTGACATACGGACGGACAGACAGACGGACGGACAGACAGACATGACGAATCTATAAGGGTTCCGTTTTTTTGCCATTTGGCTACGGAACCCTAAAAATTGATTCTTACGTTTTGTTTTTTTTTTCTCCAGTATGTAACGAAGGCACTGTAATTTGTAAGGCGGCCAGTGTCAACTTATTAAGCTATTGCATAGCTTTTATTTTTTTTATATGACGATGCGAAGTAGCACCGGGTCAACTAGTAGATTTATAATCTGTGATTTATACAATAGACGAGCATAGACAACACACTAGATTAGATTGTTTCTAAACAGAATTCTTACAAACTTTATACACTCGATTGGAAATACTTTCCGAGACTTGTCTCTCAAAGACAATTTGCTTTGAAACCAACCGGAATTCATTATGTCTTTTAGAAGGAAAGAATCTACAATAGAAATACAAGTATTCTCCAATCCTTTATTGTAAAAATGTGGGTTTCCCCGTATGACAAAGTTCTCAAAAGATCGTTCATGATTTTGTTAGGGGACAAGCCGCAAGTGGGTAATCGTGCAAATTGTCCCCTACACTACAAGATTTTATATTTATTAAAGTCTTTGGATAATAAATGAATAAATAAGCCGTTTATTCAAACTACAATAGTAGTAGTAATAATAACAAATAGTCGTTGTTTGTGATTGGCTGGTTGTGCTGTAGGTTGTCGCGTGAATCTGTCTGTCAATCAGTCATTTAGAAGTATAGATGTAACGGCGCGTCGCACCCTGTGGTTGTACCACTCACCCATACTTCGATTTTCAATTTCAGACTATTTTTTGACGTTTTGGTTCTTTGTAAGTATTTGGAGTTTTTTTCTTCAGGAAGATGTGTATCCGGATCTAGATACCTATACAATTAAAAAAAATTGTAGGACCGTTCATGAAGACGGTCGACGGGTTAGACGAGCAAAGAAATCCCATGGAGAAAAAAACGCGAAAACTGACAACAAAATCTTGTTTTTTCTTCATTTTAATTTCTCGACTGCTTTTAGAAAAAAATATTAACAAATATTGTTTTACAAAATATTATGTTCTTGATGATAGGTACCAAAAGATTAGGTATTTCTTATCAAAATCAAGTTGGTTTTCTTTTTTTTCTAAGAACTATTGAAAGGGATTTTGTAAAAGATTCCATGATTAGATCTCAAAGGATTCAAAAGTATGGGATCCAGGAAGCAGCCGCGCGGCGTAAATTACGGTAGGTATTGTGTGTAGATTTTACTCATGAAGCTAGATCGATAGGTATAGATAGATAGATAGATAATATATAGGTATTATTAGGTAAGCTTTATGTACCTACCTATAACCCTCCTATAACTTAAATAATTTACAGAAGAAAAAATATAATACTTATGTAGGGTCGAATTGAGAACCTCCTTCTTTTATTTTAAAGGCGATTTATAGTAATAAAAACATCTAGGGATTCGACCTACTAAGTTGTTATTTTACCTTCGCTTTTGGCATTTGTTATAATATCTTACTGCGAGCGTTTGTAAACTGACGACCGACGCCGCGCCGTATGTAAATGTCCAATTAATACAACTTGCCTGCTAGGTACATCCACACCTTGTAACTTATCTATAAAATGCTTTGCCCGAAGTGTCTAACTGACTGATCAACGGACAGCCTAAACCGCTGATAGAAGAGAGCTGAAATTTGGAGAGTGTGTTCTTTATATGATGGGGGCATTCGATAAGAAAGAGGTTTTCGAAACTCCCACGGGATCGGGACCTACGCAGGTGGAGACGCAAGTCACGGGACTGTGGGAATGTAGGGATCAAAAGTAGCCTATGTTACTCCTCGACAATGTAAGTTTCTTTTGGTTTGAAATCGGTCCAGTAGTTTTTAAGTTTATTTATTACAAACAAACAAACACAAGAATACAAATCTTTCCTCTTTTCTCTTATAATATTAGTGTTAAAGTGTAGATTAGTGTGGATAACCATTTTATCTTGATCCAACACTATCAATCACTCCATCCTACAGTCTACCTAAAGATAGTGTTTCAAGCATCTATCACGGCTCTCTCTCTAATGGACAATTTTCTTTTGTTGATTGGTAACACTGCACTTCTCTAAGTTAAAGTGACGTGCGATCGATTAGATTAATTGAGTTCCAACGCTGCAGCTTCGATATCTAGGTTTGGATCGACATTGATAGGTATCTGGAGTTGTTTGATAAGCCTGACCTTTTGGTGTTAGTTAGCTGGGCTTATTTGCTAAAGGGTAACTTTGTAAAAGGGATAATTCTGTAAAAATGACATCTTTTCGAAACTATATACAACGGACAACGGCTTAGACTTATTGACCTGTTCTTTCCTCTGGGCATGGCTTACTAGGCTTACGGGTGCTGAGCAAGCATAAATTCTCTACAATTAAATGAACTAAATGATAAACTTAAGTAATAAAAAAACATAAAATGATGGAAAAGTAGTGTATCACTACTGCATCAGGGGCAGCCTTCATGTCCGAGACATTGCAGATAAATTGCAAGAATGCCGCTTACGGTGGTACGGTTACGTCTTACAAAAACCGGCTAGTTATGTGGGGAACAAATATCTTGCTATGGCGCCTTCGCCCGGCCGCGGTAGATTGAGAAGACCCAAGAAGTGCTAGCTTGACGTTGTAAGATCGGATATGCGTGCAAATGGCCTCACTACGCGGGATGCCGAAGATCGTGCGAAGTGGAGACGTAAAAGTGGCAAAGCGGACCCCGGGCTCTTGAAAGGGATGCACAACCGGGAACATCACACGGATGATGATGATCACTACGACAACGATCTTTGAATGTTTAATAAATGAATGAATGATTGAATGTATAGTCACATTAATGACTAGGTAGGTAATCTCCGCTCGCTGCGGAAACTCAGTCTTACAATAAAACCACTTTAAACCAACCAACATTTACAATTGTATTTTACATTTAAAATAAACAAATGGACATTAAAATCCGCAACAGCGCACAAAAGGTGCACTTCCACTGCATTAGACAAGCAAATCGAATTCATAACGTACCTAGTCGTAAGGCAAAAACAGATCGCTTTCCCGTAAGCACGGGGACTTGCATCTACTCCGCTATAATGCAATCATTTGTGAGAAGGTATACTATAATACAGTGTATTTCCGGGACGATATACCTAGAAGCCGATAGAAGGTTGTTCTAAACAACATTTTGTTTGACGGCTTTTTGAAACTCGAATTTTAGATTTTTCTTCTGTTTCGGGATGTTGGATTGAAATTAAACTATTTTTTCGGCCTGGAAAGGTCTCGAAACGTTGAGCATTGAAACAATGCTAATGCCGGATTTCCACTGCGAGCGGAACGGAGTCATTAATGTGTCAGTTTAACATACAACGGTTGTTTTCATAGTTATACAACTTTTTAGCGCTATGGAAACAATATTTGGATGTGAAACTGACACATAATTGATTCCGCTCCGCTCGCAGTGGGTTTCCGGCATAAAAGTAATACACAGCACGCGATTAAAACGTAATAAGTAAGAAGTAGTATTTCGGTTCGTCCGTTCCCACCAGGTTCATATCAATGAAGTTCGTAGGTTCGTAGTTCGTAAGTTCGTAGTGGGAAGTTCGTATCAATTTAATGATTGGGTATCGGGAAAAACCGCGGGGCACAGCAAGTTTTTCGATAAAAAGCTCTGAATTAAACATTTGTATAGGTAACTGGACACTGACTGATGGTCTCGTATCAATTTGTAAAACATTTTTGTTCTGAATATTGTAAAATGTGTTTTAGTGAAAGGTATACCTACATGAAATAAAATGAAATGAAAACTGGAAAGAAAATGTTTCAGTTGAAATGGACATACTAAGCACTGATTTTTCTCGGACGTTTAACAATGAAATTTATTTGAAAAACTTATATATATACATATATGGCGTAAAAAAATGATTCCTGATTTTATTGATAGTAATATCACAAATTTTCCTCTAAATTTCACAAAAAAATAGCAGTAGTCCAGCCAATATTTGACTTATGCTAATAAACTTTGTAGATGAATTAGGTACCTACTGATCTTAATTCAATACAGGTTAAAAAATATGATTTTAACTTCAAAATTCAAGTTTTATTATCTTGTAATTAGCAATTGTTTGATTTTTAGCTCTACAATTTTGCATAATTGCATCTCACATCCTTCTTTTACACATCTGAAGTTCGCTAGCGCTATCCCTGTTACACTATTGCGGTTTTATGGACGCTTAAACAATTTTTCTCAGGGTTTTCGCTTACTTCGGAAAAAATATTCCCGAATCCCGCCGCCTGAATTTCGCTTTATCCGTTCGTAAACTATTAGGCCCTGCGCAGACGGCACACTTTTTTGTGCGATCGAGTCTGCGGCGCACAAAAAGTCTGCGAAAAAGGCACAAAAAGGCAAAAGACTTTTTGCGCGTCGTGTGCGTTACTGCATCTAATTGCATAGGTTCTATTTTCACAGACTAAAAAGTGCGTCACGGATAGTCTGTCGTCTGCGCAGGATCCCATCAAAAACATATTGTAATGTAAATACGGAACCCTAAAAGCACCAAGTCTCGCAACGGTATTCTTCTATAAAAAGTAGTGAAATCGAATGAAAACCAAGTCGGTTAATTTAGTATCTATCGAGATACGATGCTACACAGATATACAGAAACACCCCTCTTTTTCCGTCGGGGGTTAAACAATAAATCGTGACTTGTGGAGAAGAGATGAGAGAGGCTGGAGAGGAGAACCTGAGCCCCTCGCTTGCCGGGCGAGCGCGCTAACTACTGCGCCACACGGAACCCAAGTGACACGGTGAATTAACAGTTTTGAAAATGCATACTCCTTGTAAAATATTTCTAGTATAATAAAATCAAACGAAATATATATTTGTTTCTTTTTTTTTCCTAAATTAATGATATTATGATTTATTCCGAAACTACATAGCATTAGCTGCGTCACACGGTTTCACCCGCGTAAGTCCCGATCCCGCGGGAATATCGGGAGCAAAAGTTTTCTTTTGGTAAAAGACTTTTTGGAATCGGTCCAGTAGTTTTTGAGTTTATTCATTACAAACATACACACACCCACACACAGAAATATACAAATCTGATAGATTAGGTAATACCTATCATACAGGTGTACATCGAGTTTTGGCCTTTACTCGTACCTCGCTAGTAAGTGAGCAGACCACGGGCGGAGTGTCGTCGCTGTCTCAATTACTAATGGGGTGCCTGCACGACTCCACTACCCTTGGCATGTCCGCATTACAAATGTAGAGGTACCTTTACCTTGTTACTGAATTCTGCCTTGTAATTATGTTGGGGATAGCTTGGGATACCAGACATTCGGATTTTTTAAGGCCTATTTCCGGATTCAATGTTACAACGTTTACAAGGGCTAAGACCGTTGTAAAATTATGAGTTCCAATCGTGTTAGTTTAAAAAGTACAAGTCGATTTTTATAATTATTTTTTTGTAATTTAACTTTCTTTTATACAGCGTGTAATATAATGTTCCATACAACATTAGTATAATTACCGTCAAACGAGGTGACTGGTGAATGTATGTTGGGGATAGTTTAGGGTTAACAGATTTTCCGGATTTTAAGGCCCATCTCCGGATTCCGGTCGGATTTCAGAAATATCGGGAAATCTCCGGATTTTTGTAATGTTCAATAAAATCTAATGAAATCTAAGTATAATCGAAGATTTCATTTTAGATACAAAAACAACCTGCTAAACAACGTGTAATCAAATGGGTGCCCGATCGTGAGGTGGTTGTTCTAACTTGACGATTAGGCGAACAAATTTTGTTCTACGACTTTTGGCAAATATAACTTTTTTTGAAAATTCTGGCAATATGTTTGTTAAAAAATCAGCTGTTTCAGATATCATAAACCTTAAACACCTTTCAGTCTTCCACATGTACCTTTTAGGACTGCATTCAAAATCTCTGTAGACTTTACATTTTTTCTGAACTTTTTCTGTTTCTTACCTACACAGCTAGGTGTTTGATTTTATTTGTGTAGCGCATTTTGAAACCACACATCTTACATTTATTTTATGACGTTTAAAATGATTATGTACCTACAAACCTATTATAAATTAATAAATGGTAAAATATGTTTTTTGTTAATTTTTTGTTGTATTATTTATTATATTTTTTGTTAATTTGTACCTACTCATATTTGTCTTTTCTGTTTGGTTTTTTGGGTAATTTGGTTTTATATTTTAAGTTATTTTTTTATGATTGTGTTCTGTTATTATGATTTTCTGAATAAATCCTTCATAGAAAAGTAAAATTACTTAAATTAAGGGCAATTTTAAAATTGTATAATAATTCATTTTTAAGCCGTTACACAGGTCAATAGCGTAAAGGTACATCATCGTTATATAATAAAATTAAAATAATAAATGTGCATATTTTTTAGATTAGATATTTTAACGATTTTTTGTACCAAAATATAATCCAAAAGAATTAAAAAAACAAGAAATAATTACTGTAACAAATAAAATCAAACTTAAAACTAGATTATAACGATACTGGTAGTTAGGCAATTATTTAACACAAAAATTGTTAAAAAAAAACTAAAATAATAAAAATACATTTAATAATCTATATATAATAAGTTAACAATAAATGACTAATAGCTAGGATATACACATTAAATTTAACTTAAAATAACTATCGCTAGAAGATATAAAACTACAAACAAATTTAATAAAATAAACTAATCTACTAACAAAGAAATATACCGCGGATACAGGATTAATTAAAACATCATTGCGATCTTAAATAAAACAAAATATTCTTATTAGTTTTTTTAATAGGTTTCTTTATTCTGTTAAAAAACTTTCATTTTTCTCAACGTGTAATCTTTTATTTTATGTCAATAAAATATAGAAGTAGAGTTCTTTTTTGTTTTCGCGATGCGGCATTAAAACTAAAGAAAAAAACATCTTATTTTATTTAAAAAAACAATAGCTAATAAATATTAACTTAAATACATTACAAAACAAAATTAAATACATTATCAACAGAAAACATTTTCTAATCTAATACATATCACACACAATTAAAAAAAATCCAATAAAAAAGAAGAAAAAAATAATACAGTTAATTAATTAAAAAAACTTACCACGTTAAAAACTTGTTTCTTAAAGTCTCGGTAACTGCGAAGTGGCGGCGCAGCGGCTTGGCACGTGCAGCCACTGTCATACAGCCCACGCAACTGACGCGGCTACAGAGCGCGCGCCCCTCTAATGGAGGCTTGCACTTGCCGAGACCACAGGTTACTTAGTAGTTGTGCACCTCGACCAATGCACGAACACTGATAGACAGAGAAAGAAATCATTCGAAATTATGCATTTTTTTGAATGTAACAGGAACCCAATAAGAATGAATTCAATCCTGAAGAGGGGACCTTAAAAGGTCTCAAAATGTAAAGCGTTGAAACAATGCTAAAAGTAATAAACACCACGTGATTAAAACCAAAAAATGTCTCTAATTACAACTCAATAAGGAGTTTTGGCGGGAACGCGCAGACAACATGTCTTACTTCAATTTTATTTTCGTGAAACTATGATGTAAACCGGGTTAAATTGTGTAATTTTGGTGAGATCTTATTCAATTCAGTTCCGTAAAAATTAAGCGTCGCGACGCCAAAACTAAACGAAAAAAAAAGAAGAAAAATAGAGAAAAAATCGAAATACTTATTACTTTTTTTTAAGTATTAGATGTATTAGGAACTCAATAGTTTAGTAGCTGCGATGGTGTCACAGGGGGTAGGGGAATTATGAGGGGGTAAAGGGTAACTTCTTTGAGTATTTTACATCCCTTGCACAAACCGACGGCCTCTGCGGCACGTCGGGCGAAGGCCCTACTGCAATGTAGAAGGTTACAGGTTTGATTTCCGGGTGCAAGTAGGTAATTATGTTTAGAAATAAATATTTGTTATAAGCGTCGCGTTGTATAGAAGCCCAGAGTGCGTTTCATCTTTACATTCCTATGTCATGTTGGTAGCAAAACCAAAAAGTGCAAAAACCAAAAATTGAATGTGCTACCTTGAATTTAGGGAGATTTGTATATGAAGAATGAATGAACGAATCTTCCTGTATTCAAGGTTTAGGGTATAGATAGCACATTCAAGATATTAAAGCACATCAATAAAGATTTGGGCAAAATCAGTACCTGGGCGAAGGAGTATGGACTGCTAGTCAATCCCTCCAAAATTCAAATTCTTCTTATAGGTAATTCCCACACGTTGTCTGCTGCAAATAGTTTGTCTCCCGCACCTTCAGTTATCTTCGACAACATGCCACTCTCTTTCTCTGACCATGCCAAAAACTTGGGGGTGGTGTTTGATAGGCATGATGGGTAAACCACATCAACCAAATAAGCCAAAAGGTGAATTACTCATTTCAGTCACTAAAGCGTCTCCAAAGGTTCCTGCCCATTGAAACTAAAATCTATCTCGCTCAATCTCTCCTTCTTCCTATCATCGACTATGTCGACGTCTGTTTCCTTAATGCCAATGAGGATCTTCTTAATAAGTTGGAACGCCTCCAAAACCTCTGCATTAGGTTTATCTTGTGGCTTCGTAAGTTTGATCACGTAACAGAATTCCGACAACAACTAAAATGGCTTCCGATCAGGCAACGAATAAACTTTCACATCCTCATTTTCCTTTATAAAATTCTTTTCTACCCTCATTATCCTGTGTACCTTCGTGAACAATTTAAATTCCTGGCTCCTAATGACGGCTCATGTAGAACTCTTAAAACTTTTATCCTGTCATGTCCATCCCACAATGCTGCAAAGTTTGGTGACGCATTCATCGTGCGCGCAGTCGGTCTTTGGAATGCCCTTCCTCATCCCATTCGTGCTAGCAAAACTCTGGATACATTTAAATCCAAAGTAAAGGAACACTATTTGTCTATATAAATGTACAGATTTCGGTATTTATGTGTTTGTTGTATATGTATGTATAATATATTTTATATATAGTCATTTATAGGTATTATTATTATTAGGTATTTAAGTGGGTATATATATTTCTTATTTATGTATTTAAGTAAATATAAGTATTAGTATCAATGTTGTATTTATTATAGAATTATAAGATTCATATTTTATTAACTTGTGTAACGTCAGCCTCATGCCAGCCATGCCGCGCGGTCGAGCCAAGCCATGCCAACGCCGACCCGTAAGCCGAGGGTCCTGCCAACGCCAAAGCCACGCCGAGCCATTGCATAATTAGTGATAAGTTAGATAGTAGGGGGCGCTAGTGGGGTGACATTGCCCCGCCCATTTGATTTGAGGTAGGAGAAATTGTATAAATTAGGCGGGAGCTCATTTTATGCTCCCTATTCTGTATCGTAGCTGATCTAAGCTGAAACTCTGTCCAGTTTGTCTAAAAATAAAGAAGATTTAAATTATCATTATCTTTCATTCCTGGTCGCTTCTACACTCAGAAGTGGGATGAAAAGACAACGTTCAGAGGATTTTGGACATGGAGTCCGACCTCCAGGCTGGTTTTCTTCGCAACAAGATCCAAACTCGTCGGAAGAAGAAGACGAAGTCCCGCAACCATCTGCACGAAAAATACTGAAACATTTGCTCGAAAACAAAGTCGACAGGGCAATTAGTGACCTCAATCAAGAATCAGCCACGTTTGGACTTAAAAATCACCGAGCAGCTTCGTTAATTCCAGAATTTGATCCGGACGGAGAGGACTGCACCGTTTCAGCATGGTTGAAGAAAATAGAACAACTGGGCGATATTCACGGTTGGAGCGATTTAGTCAAAGCATTCTACCTTCAAGACAAGTTGCGCGGCCAAGCACGTAAATGGTACAACAGATTGGACGAGTATGATTTTTCTTGGGAGCAGTGGAAACAAATGCTGTTACGCGCTTTTCCTAAACATCGAGATTACAGTGCCATGTTGGACGAGATGATGCAGCGAAAAAAGCAACTCAACGAAACTATGACCAAATATTATCAAGATAAAGTCTCGTTGTGCTTTCGATGCAAATTATCAGACAGCGCCAGCGTGTCGTGCATAATTCGAGGACTACCCGCATCGTTACAACCGAATGCGCGAGCATTCCAATGCGAACGACCAGATGAGCTGTATGAATCATTTTTGTGTGCCCTGGATGATTATCGCGGCTTAACACCGGAAGTTCGAGCGACGACAAGTAAAGATTTCAGGCCCTTACCAATACCAGAAAAGAAAATTAATCCGGACGTTGATCCTTGTCCGCGCTGCAAAAAAACTGGTCACATTTTACGTAATTGTACACAGCCTGATCAACGTATTTGCTTCAAATGTGGTGCACAAGGACATATTGCTCTTCGCTGTCGTGGTTCGAGTGTACCTTCAACACCAGTGCCAGCAAGTAACAACATCAAGGAGATTAAGTTAATCCATGACTATAATGATGTCTATAAGAAAACTGTCAAAGTCAACGGATGTTTCGTCAAAGCTTATATCGACACAGGAAGCCAAGTCAACGTGATAAGTGATAGAATTACCAGACTTTTATCGCTTGAAATAACTCCTACGACGGTCATTTTTAAAAGTTTTTCTGGCGGATTAATTACTAGCTGCGGCGAAGTAACGTTCAAATTGGATATCGATGACATACAGGTATCGTGCAATGCTCATGTGACTAATATCGAAATGGATGATATTTGTCTATTGATCGGTCAACCATTGATAAATTCGGAGAATATGACATTGACCGTACGCAATAGAATTGCCGTATTACAAAACGATCCAGACTTTACAACGAAGATTAATTTAGTAGAAGAACCGTCAAAATATCGAGTGGTTACTGCGAGCAACGAAACTTTACCTCCGGGCACTTCAATCATCCGAGTCCAGGTCCTGGGAAACCTAGAGGCCAACGAAGTCTGCACTACTCCACGTCACTTCGAGTTTCAAGGAGCTTCATATTCGCTGCCAGCTACCCTGATGCGAGGCGGTGAGGGCTACATCAAGATTATCAACACCGGCGACAAGAACATCGTTTGGAACGCCGGCCAAGTTTTGACACGAGCGGAGAGCTGCGAGCCAAGTAAGGTTAGTCAAGCCATGCCAATTGTTTTTAGTTTGTCGTGTATTCAGCCAAGCCAAGTATCTAAATGGCCATGCTCATTAGCAACAGTTTTAAATATAAACAAAGTCGTAGAGCCAAGCATTGGTGGCGTTTCTGTAGATAAAATAGAAGTAGGAAATCTAAATGACAGCGAACGTAAGGATTTAATTAATTTATTGTTACGATTTAAACATAGTTTCGCTTGTAGTACAAAAGACCTTGGGTGTACAGACTTATTGCAAATGAAGATTAAACTCACAACAGATAAGCCTTTATACCGTCAGCCTTATCGATTATCTCACAATGAACAAAGCATTGTTCAATCAAAAATGAATGAACTGAATTGTTAGAGGCAGGTATAATAAAGGAATCTGAATCAAATTATGCAGCTCCTGTGATATTAGTGAAAAAGAAAAATGGGGACAGTAGGTTATGTGTAGACTATAGGGCGCTTAACGCAGTGACGGTAAAAGATAGATATCCTCTGCCTAACATCGAAGATCATATTTCTAAATTAGCTGGCAAAAAATATTTTAGCTGTTTAGACATGTCACAAGGTTACCATCAATTATTATTGGCACCTGAAGATACTCACAAAAGTGCTTTTATTTGTCAGCAAGGTCATTATGAGTATGTCCGCGTTCCATTTGGTTTAGCTAATTCACCATCGGTTTTCATGAGGTTGATTAACAAAATTGTAAATTCAATTCAAAATTCCAATAATAACGACAAGAACAACGACATTTCTTCAACGGATATTTTAGCATTTCTTGATGATATTTTACTACCCTCGATTGATATTAAATCAGGAATGAAAATACTAGAAACGGTCTTACAAAAATTTGAAAGTTTAAATCTTAAATTAAACATGAAAAAGTGTTCATTTTTGCAAAACAGAGTAACTTATTTAGGACACGAAATCTCTCAAGACGGGATGCAACCAGCTCAATCAAAATTAAACGCGGTTTCACAATTTCCTGTGCCTAGAAATGTCCATGAGGTTCGTCAATTCATTGGTCTTTGTAGTTATTTTAGAAAATTCATATATAGATTTGCCCTTATAGCTCGCCCATTAACTGATTTGACAAAGAAAAATCTACCATGGGTTTGGAATAGTAGCCAAATGAATAGTTTCGAACAGTTGAAGGAATGTCTTTGTTCCAAACCGGTATTAGCACTGTATGACCCCACGTTGATAACAGAAATACACACAGATGCTTGTAAAGTAGGTATAGCGGGTATATTATTACAAAAACAGCATGATGATACCTGGAGACCTGTAATGTGTTTTAGCCGTGTCACATCCAAAGAAGAGCATATGTATTACAGTTACGAACTCGAAACACTCGCCGTAGTCGAATCGTTGCGTAAATTTAGGATTTATATCGTAGGTAAAAATATTAAGGTTGTTACGGATTGTACAGCCGTACGCGCAACTTTAACCAAACGAGATATAATTCCTCGTATTGCAAGATGGTGGCTATCGATTCAAGACTATGACATTAGTGTAGAATATAGGGCTGGAGATCGCATGAAACATGTGGATGCACTTAGTAGAAATCCGATAGATTTAAACAACATAAACCGACTCGAGGTTACAGATTGGTTCTATACTGTTCAGGTGCAAGATGACAAGGTAAATAACATAATTTGTCAACTGAAAAACGGTTCAGCTGGTTTAGATATTACTAAGAATTATGTTATCGTAGAGGATAGGTTATATAGAAAAACTCTTATGGGAAATCGTTTAGTGGTTCCCAACGTAGCTAGGTGGAAAATCGTTCAAATGCATCACGATGATATTGGTCACGTAGGTCTAAAACGTAGCATGGATCTTATTAAAAACGATTATTGGTTCCCTAAAATGACTCGTTTTATTACAAAGTATATTAAAGCATGTTTACATTGTGCTTACGGTAAAGGAGAACACGGGAAAAAAGAAGGTCTATTACATCCTATTCCAAAACCTTCTGAGCCATTTCGAACAATTCACATCGACCATTTGGGTCCATTTTGTAAAACAAAAAAAGGCTATACATATATGTTAGTTATTACGGACTCTTTTTCAAAATTTGTAATTGCCGAACCAACTAGGACAGTTAATTCAGTTGAAACGATTAGAGCTTTAAAGAAACTTTTCTGTTTATTTGGATATCCGGATAGAGTAGTCAGTGACCATGGGAAAGCGTTCACCAGTAGATATTTTAAAAAATTTAGTTCTGAAAAGCAATTTAAACATACTTTGACAACTATTGCATGTCCACGCTCAAACGGTCAAGTTGAACGAACCAATAGAACCATCCTCAATGCTTTACGTGCCACAGATCCAAGTGAAGCTGCTAATAATTGGGTTAATAGTTTACCGGATGTTATTTGGGGAATAAATAATACGTTAAATGATACCACAGGTTTTAAACCATATGATTTAATGTTTCCTCGCAGTGGTAGATCGATATGTGATGTTACTATACCCGAACGAACAGTAGAATCAACGCAATCTAAACGTAGTAAGGCTCGTGCTCGAATCGAAAAAGCTAGTGGTCGAATGAAACATAATTTCGATAAACGTCGTAAAAATGCTCATATATATAAAAAGGGAGATTTAGTGTTATGGAGACAGGCCCCAACTAGTAGTGCTGCTAAAATCAATACAAAGTTAGATGACCTTTACTCAGGACCTTATATTGTAACTAAAGTTCTAGGCAATGATAGATATAGGATAAGAAGTATCAAAGGATTGAGGGGATATAAAAAGTTTATGGGGTTAGTCTCTGCTGATTCTTTACGACCATATCAGAGCATCGCTGCTGTGTCTGACAGTGGTAGCAGCTCTGATGAGCAGTTAGAAACTGAAGATCTCATTGACCTACTAGAGAGCTAATTCAGTGTGTTTCTCCTATTGCGGGAGCAATTGTTACAGGATGGCCGAATGTAACGTCAGCCTCATGCCAGCCATGCCGCGCGGTCGAGCCAAGCCATGCCAACGCCGACCCGTAAGCCGAGGGTCCTGCCAACGCCAAAGCCACGCCGAGCCATTGCATAATTAGTGATAAGTTAGATAGTAGGGGGCGCTAGTGGGGTGACATTGCCCCGCCCATTTGATTTGAGGTAGGAGAAATTGTATAAATTAGGCGGGAGCTCATTTTATGCTCCCTATTCTGTATCGTAGCTGATCTAAGCTGAAACTCTGTCCAGTTTGTCTAAAAATAAAGAAGATTTAAATTATCATTATCTTTCATTCCTGGTCGCTTCTACACTTGTTTAATTATGCAATTATTTTACATTCACACACCAATTGCCTGCCCATCTATCGCCTTTTCTATGCCCCAAGGTTTGCTGGAAGAGAACTCTTTTTAGGGTTAAGCTCGCCTATGTACATGAATTCTCCTTATTTTATGTCTGTATGATTTGTGGTGTGTACATTAAAGAATAAAGAATAAAGGCAAGATTTTTTTGTTTTGCTACCAACATAACGGCATAGGAATTTAAAGTTGAAACGCACTATAGTGCTTAGTTTGGGGCTAGATTGCGTCGTGTGTAAAGTCGAGCAATATTTATTTATTTATTATTTTTGATAGGCCGATTGGTGGTTACAATTGTAACTAGGTACCAATCGGCGGCAGAATCTTGTAATTACAAGCGGCGGCAGAAGCTTTTCAAGAAGACACTTCTTTGAAAAGAAGGGCATAAGATTACCAGGAGGGTTATTTCAACACCCAAGCCATAAGAACTCGCGACTACCTCCGTCGCAGGCGGGCGTTCACCCACCGCCCAAACAGCGTAGTAACGATTTAATAGTCATAATTTAACAAACGATTGTCTATTCATCTAGGTATCTAATTCTTAATTGTCAATATGAATCAGAGGGTTCATCTTTTGTTAGAAACATCGGGCTAATTGCCTTCTCGAATTTGTGAAGCGATTACAAAACTGGTCGAATGAATCCTCCTTCTTGTTAGAATAAATGTTTTATCTTACAATTACGTGGTAAAACTTTTGTTTTAAAGTTTCCATGTCAAAGTTCGCTGCGTCTTAAGTTGATCATTATCGTTGGGAATTACCGAATGATGTACTAACCTTAACTAAGCCCGTATATTGAGCACAGCTTCTCACTCACTGCACGCCACTCACGCTGGTCGTAAAACGCCCTCTCTTCTACTCAATTCTTATGGGCGGGTGCAGTGCTGTGTGTTTTTTAACCATAAACTGTTTAAAAAAGAAAGGATTTTTTGCCATTATTTTTTACCTAAAACTAAAACCAAACAAGCGTATTAGTCCAGAATCCCTGGTACATTTTTGAAAATTGATTACTTACTTTCAAGCCATATACTTAATTTATATTGTCCTACAAATTGCGTGGTACGTTATCCTGGTCCTACGCTCAAAAGTAGTAGTCCTACCTCTGTTATCTACCACAATCGAGAGTTTCGTATAGGTAATTGTTGGGCGTCTCATCAAAATGAAGCTACTTACGGAAAATTAGCATGATAATAATCGATTGCAAAAAATGTACCATGGGATCCTGGACTACCTATATAGGAACACGTCACTCACTCACTTAAACCTCATTTCACCTTACTTGATTCGATAACGCAACATGCTCCGCTCTAACTTGATATGATTTATTACCAGTGTGCAGCAATTGAAAAATTGTACAAAAGTAACTTAATAAAATCTATCTATACATATAATAAAATCGTAACTTAGCGGTGTCTGTTTTTGGAAGATATAAAAAAAATATAAATTGTATGGGTATCTTTTAACGCAGTAGAACCTATTTTTCTGTTTTTCTGGTTGTCTGTTTGTCTGTTTTTTGAAGATACTAAAAAAATCAAATTTTATGGGTATCTATTAACGCAAAAGAACCTATTAAAAAAATAAAAAGGTTGTCTGTTTGTCTGTTTGTGTGTGGCTTTGGCTACGCTAATCTCAGAAACGGCTCATACGTTTTTAACCAAATTCGGTATGCAGATAGCTTTTCACCCCGATTAGGCTTTAGGCTATTTTTTATCCGGATATCAAGTCCGGTTATCCGGAAAAAGTGATTTTTCTAATTTTATCCTAATTGATTTCAATGTTGTATCAAAGAAGTATGTTGTGAGCAATCAACACATAATTTCATAATCTGGATATCGAAAAATTAGAACAAAAAAACCGGTTATCCGGAAATTAAAAAAAAAACAGATATTGGACCTATCCGGATGTCTAGAAGGCCTACTGCGTTTCTCCGAATGATAATTTGTGACGTTCGAAATTTAAAATTTGTTTGAAACTGTTAAACAAACTTTTTGGTCGGACCGACCGATAATTCAAAAATCTATAGGTACTTATACTAAAATTGTAAATGAGAGATGTCTGTTTTTGGAAGATACTAAATGAAAAATTTTATGAGTAGTATCTATTTTCAACCGACTTCAAAAAAGGAGGAGGTTCTTAATTCGACCCGTATATGGTTTGTATGTATGTATGTATGAATGCATGGATTTCCATCAATATAATATTATGAGGTACTAGGTACAACTTGATGGACCACATAAAACCACTTTCTCATCAGAAAAACTCCTCAGTGATTAAAGTTACGGTTACAATTTTGATGATTTTAATTGGCAGTCAAGAATGCACCAAAACGGGTAAAATAAGATAAATTAAAAAAATTAAAACAGACTTCAGAAAAAAGGGACAAAATAACTTCTCCTATATATATACAGTACCACCAACTTATTTGTTATGTAAGCTGAAGTCGGGCAGTTTTTCAGATTGCGTGTGGTTTCCCTCCGGATGTACGTCCACCTTACCGTAGTGGGGGGACTCAGTAGCTGGGCGGCGGGCAGTGAAGCTGCAAGGCGCACAAGGTGGGAAGCCGGGCTTGCCTGGCTTCTAACCCGTGAACCCGCATCAGCGGGGTCGGGGATCCTTTTTTGCAAGGAAGGGGCCGCGTGGAAGACAACCACTATAAAAATTACGAGGGGGTGCCGGGCCGTCGTGGTTTTTGCCAGGGCCTGTCAGTCAACCGCAAGTCTGCGTCAGCGGGTCCGGGGGTCCTTTCGGCAAGGAGGGGGCCGCGTGGAAGACAACCATTTTAAAAAAATCGCCTCAGCCCGGGGTGGTGAACTTGGGGCTTTCGGAGCCTAGGATTACCGCCGGCCTTGAGAGTCTCGAGACGGTGGCGTGTCCGTGCCTCTTGGAGAGCGATTGTCCTTCGGGACAGAGATGAGGCCGTCCGGGTAAGTGGATGTAGTCCGCGAGGAATTCCCACTGACCTCGGCACTTGCGGAGCGAGGAACGCCGAAGGGGCTTATTTTCTTCTATTTTTGAAGTCAGGTAATTTTTTTTATATTTTCTACAAAGGCTACTTTGTCGTTACCTACCCTACTTACAAGTTACCTACCTACCGCTGCGCAAAATCAACACTTAAACAGACTCTGCCATGATTGTCTTCAGCTCAGCAACAGTCTTCCCTGGTCGTCCGTTTAAGCATAGATTTTTTCACAGCGATAAGTAGGTGTTCGAAAAACGCTGACGAAGTCGCGGGCACAGCTTTACATATAATAAAATCGTAACTCAGCGGTGTCTGTTTTTGAAAGATATAAAAAAAATATAAATTGGAGGGGTACCTTCTAACGCAGTAGAACCCATTTCTCTGTTTTTCTGGTTGTCTGTTTGTCTGTTTGTATGTTTATCTGTTTGTCTGTTTGTCTGTGCCTTTGTGCCCGCTAATCTCAGAAACGGCTTAACCGATTTTGACCAAATTTGGTATGCAGATAGCTTTAGACCCCGATTAACATATAGGCTATTTTTTATCCGGATATTTAGTCCGGTTATCCGGATAAAGTGTTTTTTCTGCTATTACTAATTTAGTTTGAATGTTGTGTTGAAGAAATATGTTGTGTGAAATCAATACATGATTAACCGGATATCCGGTCGAAAAAAAAAACCGGATATCCGGTTTTTTTTTTCAGGAAATTCCTCAAATACCGTATACCTATGTCTGTCCATATATCCGGATCCTTTGGACATACGGAAATTCTTTATAAAGGCTGTTTTTAACCGACTTTAAAAAAAAGAGGAGCTGGTAAATTCTACCCGCATATTATTTGAATGTGAATATGTTCACGCCGTACTCCGGCATATAAAGTCCGATTTCGATCATTCTTTTTTTAATTGGAAAGTGAGAGTCCCGAGTTGGTCCCATAAATTGTTGGTGAAAATCTGATGAGAACCTTCGGAATGATGAGCAGAATAGCATAGCATCCCACAATGATGTAAATAACTAATTTTTGGACTTCCATCAATAGAATTGGCTTATAAAGAACTAGGTACAAATTGATGAACCACCTGAAACCACCTTCTCAAAAATTCCTCAGTGATTAAAGTTACGGTTACAATCTTGAAAATGCAATAAAATGGATTAAAAAAATATAGCTGTTAATCGGGCAGTTTTACTGGGTAGATGCAGATTGCATGTAGTTTACGTGGCACAATAGCAGCTGTGGATTCCGAGTCGAGGGTTCCGCGTTCGAATCACAGACCGGCGCATTCCCTTTCTAAGGAACGGTGGCCTACCGAGTCGAGTGATGGCTTCCGATTTGACGGCTGCGCGTTCGAGCCCCGAGTCCCGGACACGACGTTACGGTTGATTATTTCATGACGGAATGTCGTAGAACTTTTTTTTGTGTACAGATTGTAGGTGACATTGTTTCCTACATTTTGGTGCAGTTTTAAGACAAGAACCTCCTATTGGTGCAAAGCCTATCCAAATTTTAGACAAAAAATGTCTGATTTGGCTAAAATGTCGATAGGCTTCAATAAGTTTCGACATATTTGTATGGAAACTGTACTAAAATATCGGAAACAATGTCGCCTACAATCTGTACACAAAAAAAAGTTCTACGACATTCCGTCATGAAATAATCAACAATTTTCGATGCACCCGACATGGATTTTCAGTTTAGCAGGTATAGGGCCCTTAAAAAGACTCTGCCATGATTCTCTTCTGCTCAGCAACAGACTTCCCTGGTCGTCCGTTCAAGCACAGCGATGGGTAGGTAGTCCGAAAAACGCTGACGAAGTCGCGGGCACAGCTAGTTTAATAATATAGTTACACAACATAATCTCGCCATTGCAGTAAGGTACATAAAGATATTTTTTTTCTTCAGTTCATGGTTCCCACGACACGGCTTTCTGCCGTTCTGCCATTTTCAAGTTGCTAATGTTGCCAGTATTCTTGTTAGGTTTTCATTTGTGTGGTTCTCTTCATTTAGATGGGAAGTTCGGTGCATAGGCTTTTTTTTTATTAGGGAACATTTCTGATTTACAAATTCGCGGATTGAAGGACGTGGAAAAATAGGATCAGGGTAGTTGGTAAGTAAATTATTTACATAGGATATGGTATATGAATAAAGGAAAGGAAAATCTACAAAAGAATTAAAATATAAGTACCTAATTAAATAAACGTTAAATTTTAATGTCATTTGCATGCATATCTATACTAATATTATAAAGAGGTAACGTTGGTAACATGTATGTATGTATATTGGGAGTATAATCTCCGAAAATACTGGACCGATTTCAAAAATTATTACACCAATAGAAAGCTAGGAGTAACATAGGCTACTTTTGAACCCGATATTCCCACGGGATCGGGACTTACGCGGGTGAAACCGCTGGGTTCTACTAGTTCCAAATATTTTGAATACCTATTGGATAAGATGAAGACTTATTTTGTGACATGTTGAAGCACGGAAGAGCTCGAGAAAATATATTACCACAAACATTATCTGCCACCCATCCAAGTAATGGTCGCACCAAGCGTTGCTTAACCCACCCGCCCATTCAAGAAGCAGCTATGCCTTACTAGCTTACTTAAATATAGGTAAAACGTATCTAGATAATCTAATTTACTCGTACCTAACTGGCTCTCGTAAAATCAAAATCACTGAACAGCAAAAAGAAATAGCTTAGTATTCGGTAGCGATGTAGCGTTCGTTTCATAAAATACCGGGTACCTTTTCACGGTAAGCGATTTATGAATACTCGTATCACAGTGAAAAGGGTGAAACTGGATAATTAGTTTTTGGTACCTACCTATACCTATTCGAAAATATCTGTATCATCTGATTATTGCAAAAAAATTGCTAGGAACATTAAGTACATTATAGTTATATATATTATTATATCTACATTTTAACCGTGTTTTTAGGGTTCCGTACCCAAAGGGTAAAAACTATTACTGAGACTTCGCTGTCCGTCCGACTGTATGTCTGTAATAGTTAGACGGTTGATTTTTTTACAGAAGATGTATAACGGTAGCCGCTACAACAACAAATACTAAAAACAAAATAAAACAAAAATTTAAGAGACACGGTTGTTGTATGGGGCTCCCATACCACAACCAGGCTCCCATACAACAACCAGGCTCCCATACAACAACCAATTATAATATTAAAAACCTCATGAAAATTCAATATATTCTATGCCGGGATACACGACACGGCAATTAAATTTGATTAAATTAAGGAGAAAGTCTACCACTATTTTCTCCATACAAACTTAACAAACGTAGTCGACTGAAAGATACCTAGATGAGAGAAACTATGTTTGTGCCATAAAACCTTTATCAGCCTACGTTTTCATTTTTTTCTCTTTTTAATAGATCTAAGTAGATTTTATGACATAAACATATTATGCCTAATGTATTTATCCAGGGAGGAAACACTCGACTACCTTTGTATTGGAGATGGAGTAGGTAGACTTTGCTCTTAATCCCTACTTGTAAAATAAACATCCACATTAATTTATAAAAGTATATTTATTCCTTATATTTGTCCTTTAGTTTGTTGTCTCTAGAAACAATCAATGGTGCATCTCGGTGAAGTCTTAACTAAATATAATCTCGCAGATTGAAGGCCACCTGCCCCGTATTCAACGAGTGATTAAACTACCTGCACACACACGCACAACTTTCTATCCGACGACTATGTAATCTATCTATTATAATAGATAGTAGATAATTATCTATTATCTATCTTCTATTTTACTATTATAAAGCGGAAGAGTTTGTTTGTTTTTTTGTTTGTTTGAACGCGCTAATCTCAGGAACCACTGGTCCGATTTGAAAAATTCTTTCGGGGTTGGATAGTCCATTTATTGAGGAAGGCTATAGGCTACTTGATCCCGGGATATTTCCACGGGATCGAGACTTACGCGGGTGAAACCTCGGGACGCAGCTAGTTATCTATTACTATTATAAAGCGGAAGAGTTTGTTTGTTTGTTTTTTTGTTTGTTGAACGCGCTAATCTCAGGAACCACTGGTCCGATTTGAAAAATTCTTTCGGGGTTGGATAGTCCATTTCTTGTGGAAGGCTATAGGCTACTTTTGATCCCGATATTCACGAGGAGGTGCGTTCTTAATTTTGACTTTGCCGTGGCGTAGCGGCTATTGCGCTGCAACGGCTTCACTACTTGTATTATTGCATGTTGGAGTCCCGCTGGTTAGTAAAATTTAAAAGTTAGCAATTTACTGCGCGAATTTCAAATTGCTAGTCGTTGTCGTGCACGTAGGGTTCCGTACCATTTAAATATTTATTTTATAGCGGCAACAGAGATACACATTTGTAAAAAATGCATCAGTCTAGCTGTCGCACGGTTTATGAGTTAAAGCCCGGTTATAGACAGACGGACAGTGGAGTTTTTCGAAGCATTCCATTTTTGGGTAATTTGATTTTTTAATGCTCAAAGCGATGCGAAGACAAAATATTAATTGATAAGAATATGAATTCTAATATTTTTAAGAATAAATACATCTTCAAAAATTCACTACGCTACGGGAACTACCTACTTTCCAATGATTCCAGTGGCCCACGCGAGCTTCGCCACGAGTCAATTTTTGAAGATGTATTTTTCCTTAAAAATATTTCTAGTTACATCAAAGTTTGTAATCTACATTCCCCTCTCTCATCTTGAAGCTGATTGCTTTATCTAGGTACTGTTTACAATGGAAGGAAGATTTATTGCGGGTAGAAAACTATACTTTCAATTTGTACCTACTCTCGACTCTTAGGGCCCTATCTCATCAGGACAGCAGGGTGACCAACAAAATGTATGCAGCTATATCATCTGCACGGATGCAGGTGATCACCCTACATATAGCTTATCTATATATCAAGTTCCTTCTCCGAATTGTTTGAAGTGTGGAATTGTAGACGCTACTAACAGTATGATGGGAATGATGAAAGAATGTGTTCGAAATGAGGATCAGGGATTTGCAATGTTAGGATCAGCGATTTGCAATGTTAGGATCAGCGATTTTCAATGTTAGGATCAGCGATTTTCAATGTCAGGATCAGCAATTTGCAATGTTAGGATCAGCTATTTGCAATGTTAGGATCAGCGATTTTCAATGTTAGGATCAGCGATTTTCAATGTCAGGATCAGCGATTTGCAATATTAGGATCAGCGATTTGCAATGTTAGGATCAGCGATTTTCAATGTCAGGATCAGCGATTTGTAATGTTAGGATCAGCGATTCGCAATGTTAGGATCAGCGATTTTAATGTCAGGATCAGCGATTTGCAATGTCAGAATCAGCGATTTCCAATGTTAGGATCAGCGATTTGCAATGTTTGCAATGCTAGATTTAGTTTTGTGGTCGGAGGTTTGGTGGGCGCTCTGGCTTGCCCTCTGTTTGAGGAAGCTTTGGCTACCTTTGGCGCTTAACCAACTTGTGTTTCTGGGGTTGCGTAGACGCTGAGGTTCGGTGATAGCCTAACATCACCGTCCTTTTGGTAAAGCTCTTTAAATAATAAATTTAAAAAAAAGTAGTTAATAACTCAGTCTCATAGCCACTATGTAGTGCTACACGGTGACAGAAATGCGATCGAGTGTAGGTATCTATCTACCACTGTAGGCAATAGATTTGGTTTAGCCACCACAGCCTATATAATACCCGTAGACATTTTTAGGCCTTATTTGATTAGGTACCATAATGTTCAATGAATCAGAAATTATCGGATTATCAATCGCAATACGTAGATAAGAAGACCTAAAATGTATACGTAGGTACTTAGTTAGGCTACAAAAGTACAGTGCCCATAGTAAGAGTTTATGTTGAAGGGATAGTCTACCTACTCTTTTTTCCATACAAACTTTACAAACGTAGCCGACTGTTTCCTCCCTGGATAAATAAAAGACATTAGAGAAAATATGTTTATGCCATAGACTTACCTCTTACTATAGACCACGTTTGCATAAACGCAAAGATGACCTTCAGATTGCGTCCGCTACCGACGCACGCTTTTCAATTTTGCATACAATTCTGGAGTTACACAATCGTAACAGAAACGTTTGCTGCTCGAAAAAATATGCACTTGGTGTATAGATTAACCTTTGGTTTACACTCCAAGGAATTTAAAACTAATTATTATTAATAACCGTCTGCAGCTTTATCCATACGTATTAAATTCAAAGTCCTGACTAATATAACAACGCAGGGCCCAAACCGCTGGTCCTAGAAACATGAAATTGGGAGAGCGTGTTCTTTGTGGCGTGTAGGTATCCACTAAGAAAGGGTTTTGGGACATCCCGCAGGATCAGGAAATACGCGGGTGAAACTCTGCTAGTTGATAATAATATGCGCAGCCCCAGAAATGGCATCCATGTTAAAATTTTCCAAATGGCGAATTCCAAATATGTTTTTTACAAACCTATCAAATACTAACGGTGGTTGACGATTGTATACAAAGTCACTCTGTCTGTATAGATGGAATCAATTTGAATATTGAAAAGGCATTAATCTAAGGGCCGAGGTGTGCAGCGTCGGATCGCTAGGTATTTTATCGCAATTCCAATTATACCTACCTTATGAAATAGTTGTCTCGGGCGGTGTCGATTCCGCGGGCCCGCAATATCGCACGACCACGCCATGCTATCGCCGATTGGAATTTTTGCCAGGCTATGACTGTGGTAGGAGGAGAAGCGGGTAGATTAGAGATAGGTAATGATCGGTGAGAATGCTTACTTAAAATGTACCTAGGTACTGACTTAATCTATTCTTACTGCCGAAAGCGCAATGTGGAGAGCAGTTTTCCACTTAAGACAGTCCATAACGATTGTGAACCAAAACAGGCAAAAAAGCAATTCTACTAAAAAGCCTAATTTCCTATTATAAAACTAAAAGTTTGTGAGTAAGTATGTGTGTGAGTGTATGTGTGTGTGTCTGTTACTCAATCTCGTAAAAACCACTGAACTCGGTATGCAGATAGCTGGAGACCTGGAATAACACATAGACTACTTTTTATCCCAATATTCCCGCGGTATCGGGACTTACGCGGGTGAAACCGTGGTACGCAGCTACTGATAAAAACATAATCTGACGGATGTGTACGTAAGACTTTTAAAACTCTCGTTGCAATATTTTCAATGTAAATTCTATTATACTACTGAATTCTATAAAGAAATCACGGTAGATGGCCTCACCACCAAAAAGGCAACTGAGGGATCTGGGGCAGATTAGCAAATCTGGAGTTCTAGAGTGATGGCGGGTCAACTAGTCCCAAGAAAGATTGATTCATCTTGAACTAGCTGCGTCCAGCGGTTTAGTAAGTCCCGATCCCGTGGGAATATCGGGATCAAAAGTAGCCCATGTTACTTAAGTTAAATGGTGAATGAATTTATGAAATCGGTCCAGTAGTTTTTGAGTTTATTCATAACAAACATACAGACACACAAAAATACAAATCTTTCCTCTTTATAATATTAGTATAGAGTATAGATATAGATTTAAATGGAAATATTTTAAAGAAACAATACTTCTGCAAAAACACAACGCACGATAGACGCAGGGCTGAATTTGAACCCGCATCTTACTCAAACCGGGAGCACGACTTGAACCAATTAGCCATGCCTAAGTTGTAATAGATGAAGCAAAAATACAGCGTATGAGTCACCGACACCGGTAGACTAATTGGTTCAAGTAAGATGCTGGTTCGAATCCAGCCCTGCGTCTATCATGCGTTGTGTTTTTGCAAAAGTATTGTTTCTTTAAAATATTTCTATGAAGCCCAGCAGGCCTATTATGTACATAGTGAATTTAACTGTTGTGAGTGGTTTCATTCACTTCAGTGAAATTCACTCTCCTCAGTGACTTTTGTAAAAACGCGATTACGTAACTACAATTCAATTCGTTTTTCAAAAGTTAATTTGGAAATTTTAGACAGTTCAAACTGGCTGTAGTGTTGTTCTATCGTTTATAATGATTTTCAAAAGTCATTGACCCTCAAATTCACTCAATAGGGAATCGCGATTTGAGAGTATCGATACAAAAACAAATGTCAAAAGTTATGAAAGTGACGTCATAGTGACTATGAATTTAGCCCAGTGAAGTTCATAGCTTAGGTAATACGAAAGTAGGTGTTTGACGTTTCAAAGTTGCTAAATCAAGCGTAAACCACTCACAATAGTTAAATTCACTATGTACATAATCAGGCCTCTGTGCAGGCTTAAGCACTTAAAATAGAATATTAGATTTAAATGGATTCACAAACGCTTCCGCCGTCGCTTCTCCTACACCAGCAGGCTAACCCCAAGCAGCTCACGCGCTTCATCATTGTGCCGAGAATGGGAGCTATAACGCTGGGTTTAAATTCATACAGCGAGCGTCTTCAGAACAACTCATTTATTACATTTTTATTCTATCGGGAGGTATTCTATTGAAAAATATTTTCTCTAATTAAAAGCGTATGATTGTTAAACCATTTTATATTGAACTGGAGGGCGGTGGAGCCTTACTAGCTTTTTGTTTCCTTTGTTTAAGTATACGTGTGCTGTCTGCGTGCCTTTCTTATGTGTTGTGCAATAAAAATCTAGGTATTTATCTAATTCGCCTCGCCTTAAAATAGCGACTGCGCATGGTGAATTAACAATTATGTCTTCTCCCTGTTTTCTTTACCGAATAAGGCTTGGTTAGAACGCCATGGGAGAATTTTTGATGACGCATTTCTACTTACTTGGAAAATATAATTTGTATTTGTACTATAGGTACAAAAAAAACTGCGCACTCCAGTCGAGCATTCGCCCGACGCACCACTGAGGTTGGCAAATCACCATGATTATTATGAATACTTAGATGAATATGAATACATCACCTGGGTGAAATAACTGAAGGCTGAAGTGTTGACTATACTTACTTATATCTAATCTAGCTGCTGCACCCGGGATGCATCAAGAAGCGGTCGTCTTTAATTTAAATAGGCTAGGTGGTTAACTAACTTGCCCCGAGCTCTAGCCGAGTTAACACTAGATCGAGGGGAGATTAGGTAATCCTACAATTTCTAGATTGTAAATTATACTCGGACTTAGTTAATGTAATGTGTGGTTAAAGCTGTTTTTAAATGATTCCTTTAGATTTTCACAGCGTTTCGTAATGTTTTGGTAGTAACATAAACTTACACTTTACCTAAAACCACAGCTAAAACTCGACACACCTACAGCACACATATAGTTTCTTTATAAGTGTAGGCTGTTCCAAATTGGCCATATCGGTCTCAGACCGAAAAAGAAAAAAAACGGGGCAAGTGCGACACTCGCGCACAAAGGGTTCCGTACCACTATCACAATTGGATACGGAACCCTAAAATGGTTTACAACAACCATTTTTTAAATTTTATAGGAAAATATGAAATATTTATCTTCGATTCTACTCCCATCAAACGACCGAATCACTCAATAAAAAAAAAAAAACCTTGGCACAAAGAAATTCTGAAACTTATAAGAAACTCTTTGGTAAGTAAGGCAGACTGGTATATTTGACAGATAGGGCAGCCATTTTGAATTCCATGACCAACTCGATTTGTCCTGACCAATCAGAAGCGACCTCACATTGAACTAAACTCCTTGTTATTTTTGAAACACGTTTGTTGTATGGGAGCCCCTTTTAAATAATTGTTTTATTTTGTTTTTAGTATTTGTTGTTGTAGCGGCAACCGAAATACATCTTCTGTGAAAATTTCAACCTTCTAGCTATTACGGTTCATGAGATACAGCCTGGTGACAGACGGACGGACGGACGGACGGACGGACGGACAGACAGACAGACAGACAGACAGACAGACAGACAGACAGACAGACAGACAGACAGCGAAGTCTCAGTAATAGGGTCCCGTTTTTACCTTAAGGTACGGAACCCTAAAAATGGGCAATTGTTATTATGACAATGTCAAGTCAAACAATGTTTTGATTTTTCGTTTTACATTATTTTTATAACAAATCTGTACAAAAATTAGGTGCTTACTTTTTCGCATACACTCACCTCATAGCAGGTCTTTCTTAAAATTACCAGTAATATATCTAATCACCAACTATGGGGGAAGGAAAATGCACCTTCGGCACGAGAGCGCCCATCGACATCCACATGCTCAACGAGATTATTTATAGAGAAGTTAAACACTTCAGGAACTACAAGATTTATAGACCCAACTTTGGATGTTAGTGTATTATTTTAAGCTTTCAATCGTTACTAGCTGCATCCCGCGGTTTCACCCGCGTAAGCCCCGATCCCGTAGGAATATCGGGATCAATAGTAGCCGATGTTACTCAGGGTGAATGTAGCTTTCTAATGGTAAAAAGGTTTTTGAAATCGGTCCAATAGTTTTTGAGTTTATTCATAACAAATATACACACACACACACACACAAAAACAAAGCTTTCCTCTTTATAATATTAGTGTAGAAGTGTGGATGACTAAGTTTCACAGCTTTGTGCATCAAGTCCTTAGGCAGGTAGGTAAAAGGTAGTAAGACTACCTTTTAAAGTAGTATTTTTTAAGTAGACAAGTTGTAAGTACTACTTACTTAGAGCTACTTACATCTTGTGGATATCTACACAACGAAAAATTCAATTTTGTAGCAATTCCCGTGACTGGTAAGTTCTACGCCGCCCATGACCAGCTGAAGGCGGAATCAGCGGAACAAACCAAGAAAGTGGACGACTACCATAACAACGTGACCCAAAGCCGTGCCTTGGGACCTCACAGCAAATACCCCCAGGCTGCCACAGAGAACCAAGTGTTAGTTTTTTAGGGTTCCATTCAAGAGAACCCTCGTAAAATCACTCGCTTGTCCGTCTGTCTGTTCGTCTGTTATCTTATCACTGATTTTCTCAGTAGGTAACTAGGAGACTGGAGACTATAAGAATGCTGGCTTATTATCTATAGTCGCTGGTTATAGGTCAGCACAATAAAAATAGGTATTGTAGATTGCTAAAACATGTAAATACAAAAACTTACTTCGAACATCGAGCAACGTAGCATGCTCAAGGAAAAGTAAGAGGACAGTAGAACAAGATCCGACCCATCTTCCTTAGCGACTACTCCGACAATCGGACTCGTCTATCTTCCGATACGTTATCGGAACATAGACGAGTTCGATCGGCTGGCGATTGGGTGGCAAATTATTTCAAAATATAAACCTAGAAATCAAAATCAACCAAAAATCATCAAGTTTTAACATAGCTTTAAAAGTTCTTATTTTTAAAAGTCGTCTTAGATTAGACCAAAAGTTACTCATCTTACAAAAACTTAGTTCAACAACATCGCACGCACCTAACTAAGGGTAGGTAACCAGTGGGACCAAACCAAGGGTAACCAGTTTTAATAACCCACCTTCAAATCTATTTCATTTAGCTACGGCTGGTACAACAAACCCTTGGTGCCCATGAACCGGAACGACCGAAGATTCTACATGCCGAAGAGAGAGAGTAATCATACCAAAGTGGAGATCATTATCTTGATGTCTAACCCCAAGAATAGGAAATAAATTTACACCCCTAATACTCAAGTTTCATTTGGTACTGTAGTTTAATTTGGCACGTAATGTACCCCCTTAATTATAAACGATGATTAAGTTTATGTAAAGTTTATCACTGTCTGTTAACTTTGAAACTTTATGTCACAGTAAAAGACGAACGATACATAAACTTATACTGTATTTCAGAATCTTAGATCAAAAATATAAACAAAGAAATATCAATACCTATCAAAGGAGTAATTTTAAAAAGTAAAAAAAGAGCTGTCACTTTCAAATAAATGTATATGATTTTTTAAGCTATTGCATAGCTTTGATTTTGTTTACATTTTTGATTTAAAATAGAAGATTGAAATAGAGTAGAGTCAGCGTTTATAAGTAAAGGTGTACATTGCCATGATAGCATGAATTATAAGCATAAATCATCTAGAAAAAAAGTTTAATTAACTACATTAAATAACAAAATACATAATGTAGTGTAAGAGTCAGTCCTCGTCCTTATTTTCCTTAGTGGCGTACTGGTTCCAACCCCTGCGAGTTTTGTTTTTATAATCGCTTTTCTCTAATGGCCTCAAATGCGCTGCCGCGACCCTGTCCCTGCAATAATAGAGGATTGTTCAAGTAGGAACTTAGCTATAATTGGAATTTAAAACTAGTTGTGCCTCGCGGTTGTATCTGCGTAAAGCACAGGACACACTATCTATCTTACTTATTTAGCAATAAGGTCGCCCGAATGTGCAATGTTCTATTTATGAGCTTTTTGTATTCCTTTACGCTCAGGCTACATTATCGCGATAACGCGGAGATTTGCGTGACCTCTCTGACCAAAGCATTCATCGTATCGCGAATCATGATCGCGAATACAAAACGGGCTTTGACAAGCCACGTGTACCTACATTTTCCTACAAATTATTGTGACCATGACGTCACTATTCATATAAATAAGAGACCGGTTCCGAAGAACAAAATTTTATGAAAGATGGGCAACTGTTAAGGTGTGTCCAGATAAAGCGCGGCTGCCGTGCGCGGCTAGCGCACGGCGTGTTTGGAAGACTGCCACCCAAACATTCGTTGGTTTATTCTTAACTAAAATGTGTCCTGCATAAGCCGCGTGTTGCTGCCGCGCACTTGCCGCGCTATATCTGGACACACCTTAAGATGAGAGGAGCCAACTATTAGGTAAACTGTGCTATAACTTATAATTTTCGAAAAGAAGACTTAATTTCCAAAACTCGTAGAAAAAAAGTTGTTTGTCTAGAACAACCCCTTTTCGATTTAAAATCGAAAACGATATGTGTTGTCAGTCACACATCCCCATCAAGACCCTTGTAAATTGCACAAATTCCCGCCCCCGGAACGCTCCTGATTCCCGGTTGGTATTGTGGATTAAAACCACAAGGAAACAAACCCTAATACCAACGTAAACGTATATTTTATTTCCTTTTCTTCTCCAATCATCTAATTCGACGCAAGAAAACCTGACCTTTCTTTTGATGTAAAACAATTCTAAAGTTGTTTTTATTTGTTTACTTGTTTTCATTCCAACTTTCAAAGTCTTATGATGAAGGTCAACAACTTTGTTTTTAATTAAGTACAAAACAAATAAAATAATTTATTTAAATATTTTATAATAAGTAAGGAAAGCGATACGTAAGCGATAAGCGAGATATATCCCACTACACAAATTGCGTGGTTCATTATCCCGGTCCTACGCTCAAAAGTAGTAGTACAGATCCTACGTTTCTACCACAATCGCAATCGTATCTACCACAATCGAGAGCTGAACCGATTTCAAAAATTCTTTCACCATTAGAAAGCTACATTCACCCTGAGTAACATAGGCTACTTTTGATCCCGATATTCCCACGGGATCGGGACTTACGCGGGTGAAATTGCGAGACGCTAACTTACGCAAACTCTTCGTAGGACTTCGCTGTATGTATTGCATCGCATTTTACATCGTTCACCCTCTTCCGACCTCTGTCTTCGTCTACACAATCTCTCAATTGCCTTTCCATTGCGGCAACTTCGTCTTGGCTTAGGGGTTTGGTCATTTTTTAACAAAAAGCGGAAAATTCGATAAAAATAATACAACTTTTCACCATCTAAGAGCGTCAAAACTGCGTCTATTTTGTCAATAAAGAAGTGGTCCGTTTCCATAGAAACGGCATTTGTGCAGAACTAACAAAGAGTTTGCATATTACCAGGTGTTTTTTTTAGGGTTCCGTACCCAATGGGTAAAAACGGGACACAGTCTGTCCGTCTGTCTGCGCCTGTCTTTCACTAGGCTGTATCTCATGAACCACGTGCATGAACCATGATAGCTAGACGGTTGTAATGGTTCAAATTTCCACAGATGATGTATTTCCGTTGCCGCTATAACAACAAAAACTAAAATCAAAATAAAAGAAATATTTAAAGGGGGCTCCCATACAACAAACGTGAAATTTGACATAAAACGCAACGATACCGCTATGTATTTTTACTACTAGCGCCATCAAGTGATGGGATGGGAGTGATAGATTTAGCGTTCCCTTTGCGTTCACGTATTGGTTGTTCTAGTGTTCATTTTATATAAATAAATAAGATTAAATTAAACCAAAACAAATCATATAATACTAAAAACATTTATCAAAATTTTAAATTCATACAGAAAGATGGTAAACTGATGGAATTGAAAATGTAAGTAACATGATTATGCCACAGTAACATAGTAAATTATTATTCTAATTATTGATAAAATAATAACGGAAACAGCTACAGTTGCCACCCTCTGACGTCTTGTTGTTATAATCGATTGTGGACGGTCTGCTGCGACTGCGACCGAGTCCCTGCACCGTGCGAGTTGGACTCGCGCATGAAGGGTTCCGTTACACTATCACAATTGGGTACGGAACCCTTAACATTGGACCAACCAATCTCTGGTTGTTCCAGTGTTCATTCAAAACGCGCGGAGCGCTGCGTGACTTCGCTGCGAGAAAGCGCTGCGCACTTTCTCACCATGTGCCTTAGATGAAAACAAAATTAGCCATGTGCACACTCGCAAAACGCTCTAGTGTGATATATGTGAAAATGCTTAGCTAAAAAACTAAATGGTATTTAGCAGTAAAGTCAAATACTTACAAGAGTTTATGTGAGTAAAAAGTAGTATACCTTTGTAGTATATCCGTTGTCTAGTATCAATAGTAAACCTAGTGCCTAGTGCTTAGTTTGGGGCTATATTGCACTGTGTATATCGTCGTGCAATATATTTTTAATGTTTTTTATTTATATGCCTGCTGCCCTAGAAAACAGAGATATGACCACGTTAAATGTGTAAGTACGTTTGTTATGGTAACCCACTGAATTTCAAAGAATGCTCCGACATCTTAGACCTCATCAACGCTATCAGTGTGATGTTGGTATCAATTTCCAAAAGTTGTAGAACTTAAGTTGTTCACCTGGACCTCTAGAACAACCCCCTTTCGGCTTAATACCCCTTCTTCAGAACACCCGGTATCTAGTATCATAATAATTCCACTGCCAAAACCCGGTGTCCCAATAATGCGGCAGGTTAACTAATAAATAAAGTCCCACCTCAATCGCTTTTCCATGGCGGCCAAATCTTTCTGCATAACATTCGTCGACTGCCTCTCCACTCTTTCCAAATCTTTCTGGATAGATTTTGCAAAATGCCTTTCCATGGCGACCAATTATTTTAGGTGATTTTTCATTTTCTGTAAAAAATAATATGGTAATAAGCTTAGCAATAATATAAATAGGTACCTAATACACACATATTACGGGAAACGAAGCTCGCCGCTCTATTCTTCTCGGGACCACAGCCGGTGTAACCCGTTTGCCGAAACGTCAAGGTATTTAACAAAAAAAACGGCCAAGTGCGAGTCGGACTCGCGCACGAAGGGTTCCGTACCATTATCTATCCAACAGATTTTGTTTTGAAAGGTAAATTGCGGTTTACGATTTATCACGTTTTAAAAAAAACTACTTACTAGATCTCGTTCAAACCAATTTTCGTTGGTAGTTTGCAAAGTAATGTACATCATAATTTTTTTTGTTTTATCATTCTCTTATTTTAGAAGTTACAGGGGGCACACATTTTACCACTTTGGAAGTGTCTCTAAAGTATTCACTTTAGAAAAAAATGATATTAGAAACCTCAATATAATTTTTGAAGACTATCGATAGATACCCCACATGTATAGCTTTGACGAAAAAAAAATTATTGAGTGTCAGTTTTAAGTACCTATAGGAAACCCCAAAAATTTATTGTTTTTTTTCTATTTTTGTGTGAAAATCTTAATGCGGTTCACCGAATACATCTACTTACCAAGTTTCAACAGTGCTCTTATAGTTTCGGAGAAAAGTGGCTGTGACATAGGGACGGACGGACAGACGGACAGACAGACATGACGAATCTAGAAGGGTTCCGTTTTTTGCCATTTGGTTACGGAACCCTAAAAATGGTTATCGATAACGCAATCTAGACCCGTGTCTAATAATAATGATGGACGGAAATCGTGTACGTGCAATTAGAACTTTTTCTAATTGGAATTAGAAACAAATTTCTTGTTGAGTGATTTACTATAGGGGTTCTGTTTGAGACGCCCGCCTTGATGAACGTGAGGTCCTGATTTTTATTTTCGTGAAACCTAGTTATATTGCGTGTAAATTGTTTAATTTTGGTGGCATAATAATCATTTTATTTTCGTGAAAGATAACGAGTGTAGTGAAAATAAAATAACAGTCCCGAACACGGAATTATCGCGTTCTAAACAGATGCTCACATGGAGTTGCAATAAAAATCGCTCCCATTTTTGTTGTACTTATGTACCGCGTACCAATGTCTTTTTCTTTAAGAAAAAGGTATGTGCGCTAATAACATCGCTCTTACGGTGAAGGAAAAACATCGTGAGGAAACCAACATGTGCTAGGACTCACCACGGTCCGAAGACATGGGATATTCAGTGTTTTCTATGTATCATATTATGTAAAAAGTATAATATGTAGTATATCCGTTGTCTAGTACCCATAGTACAAGCCTAGTGCTTAGTTTGGGGCTAGATTGCGTTGTGTGTAACGTCGTGCAAATTTACTTGCCTACAATGCGGTAAAATTCTCATTATACTATACACGTGATATTGGCCCAAATGCTGGCAGGAAAGCCATATGTAAAGAAGAACTACTCTAATAAACACTAAATACTGGTACCTAATTCTAATAACACACATAGAACTTATCATTAAAACCATATTTTGACGTAGTAATCGACGAAGGGCTTTTTACCCGGCTGCAAGGCAAGCAAGGGTTAATAATTTAACACAATAATTCACTTACTTATAAACGATGATAAACGACGTTATGTAATGTTTGTCTCTGTCTATCAACTCTGAAACGTCATATGACAGTGAAAGACAAACGATACATAGGTTATGCAGCTATTAATCATCGTTTATAATTAGTAAGGGGATACATTTTTCAGTTGTATTTTACTCACTAACCTTAACGTAGTGGTTATAATATTTCCACTAACCTACACGACGGTGGTTATCCCACTGAACTCTAATCTTATAAAATACAAGGGATTATTGTCATAATTCTCGCTAAGCTGTCCCCACTAGTGGGGATACAAGTACGCAATTGTATAAAGGTCAGTGGGTTATCCAGTATGTACCTAATATCTATATATTATAAAATACAATGTCCTGACTGATCGATTTATCAACGCAGAGGCCAAACTGCTGGTCCTAGAGACATGCAACAATGGGGAACAAATGTCTTGCTATGGCGCCTCTGCCCGGCCGCGTCATATTGGGAAGACCCAAGAAAGACTGGCTTGACGTCGTAACAGCATATTTGCGTGTAAATGGCCTCACTACACGGAATGCCCGAAGATCGTACGAAGTTGAGACGTAAAAGTAGGAAAGCGGACCCCGGGCTCTCGAGAGGGATGCTACCGGGAACATCGGATGATGATGATGCACCAAAGCAGTGCACCCATTGAGTGCACCTTTATCCTACCTCATACCTATTTTTTTGTCTCCCAAATGACATTTTCAGCCAGTTCGTCATAACGAGCAAGAAAATTCTATAAAGAAGGTTCGGTTTGTTTTTTTTCTTCATCTGGTTAACCGAGTGAAAAGCAGTTCGCTGTTGTTTACCAGTTACCTACACTTTGCACAGCCTAATCGGTTCTCTAACTTGATGTTTGCTAAATACTTCGCGTAAACAATTTTAAAGTATGAATCGACTAATTTGGTTGGAACGCTAGAACAAAATAAAAAAAATATTATCATTGCATAAATTGATAAAAAATGCTATTTTCTGTTTGTTTTATTTTTGCCACGATTAGACTCCGTAACTACTGGAACGATTTCAAAACTCTTTCACCAATAGAAAGCTATACATTATCAAGGAGTATACCTAATATGGGCTACTTTTGATCACCATATTCCTACGGGATCGGGACATCTGCGGGTGAAACCGTGGGACGCAGCTAGTATTAACTAGGTTTCTTACACACTATTACCCTAGTGGTTTGAGGGCGATAAGCGAAGGATGGATGCACGCAGTATGGCCGGCGCCCGCGCCTCTCTACGGACGAGTGTCGCTCACCAGTTTTTAATACAAAATAATATTGAATCCAATCTTGCCCATACCGAAGTTCGTGCGAGGTGGAGACGTAAAATTAAGATAACGGACCCGGGCTCCCGGAGGGATGCAACCAGGAACATCTCTCGGATGGTAATAAGAATTGATCCCAGTTGGTATTGTTTAAAGATGCACATGTATGAAACATGGAAAACCTGGCAGATGTGAAATATCGTATCGCTACGTATAGTAGGTACATATTACGGGCACCTTAAGGCCAGTGACCTCAAACTCTAAAAAACAGCTGATTTTCATGCAAACTCTAAACTCAAAATTTTCGAAAACTACTTCGTATTTCCAAAAGTTGTTCGCCTAGACGTCTAGAACAACTCCCTTTCTACTTAATACCCCCTTCTCGGAACACCGTGTATAGCGTAGCGAGGCGTCACCACGGCCTGTATCGCCACAATCACTTTTAGTTTTACCCTCACCTATAGATGTTTTACATCAAAACTACTACGCGGGCGGTGGATGTTTGACTTTAAATAGGTAGGTACGTCGTCGACGAGTTCGAAAAGTGTTCCATATGAAGTAGTAGAGTTACTTACAGTTAAACAAACGTGACCACAGAACCGAGTGCGGGATTCAAGCCGTTCTTTGTTAAACTTTATAACTTTAATGCTATATTAAAATTAACCGACATGCATTTAGGTGAGTTTGCGTTGTGAACTTTGTACTCTATGTGCGGCGTACCTAGTACCTACCCAATAGTTATTATTTTCTTAGTTCTTATTAGTTATAATTTTTCGGTTTTAATCGCGTAGTGTTTATTACTGAGTTTAATTTATATCCGACATCGCGCAAACAGTAGAAAATCAACGTAATATGTTACAACAGCTAGCAAGCAGTGTTAGCAACCCTTGGGAGATACCTAGAACCCAGCCTTTTTTTTTTTTAACGAGGAGAAATGCGTCCTTATGCACTATCCCACCGCTCCGGGGGGAGCGGCGGGGATGTGTGGGGCTCCCTGTTGGCCTAGGATGGTGGGCGGCAACAGGTTTACCCACTAAAACTCCACGGTGTCCTTCTCTTCACCTTATTTCAGGGGAAGGTAGGCACTTTTTGCACATACTACTACAATCCCCTGGGGACCTAGAACCTAGCCTGGCGTCAGCGTGCCTTATGGGTAGGTAGGTAGGTACAATCCGTAAAGCGGACGCTAGTCCTCGGTTCGATACGTAGGATGGTGCAGTCACTAATAATTGTTGTTGTATTTGTTGTAAGTCAGAGGCTTCTTGGAAGTCAAGAGCCCGTGTTACCCGATCTCTAGGTAATCTAGGTTTAGCTGACTACTCTGTGGGGAACGTGGTGGGTGGTGATCACCCAGGTGATTTGCCAGCAGGTGATTTGAGGACACAAAAATGTGAAATTTAATCACCCAGGTGATCATAGGAGAATAAACCAACTAGATTGGATCCGCAGTTTTCTTGGCCACGTTGCATTCGTAATACTTACGGGGTCTCATGTTGTAGCAGTTCATAGCCAAGCATTTTTTTTTGTTTTAGAACTTAGTCTGCTGTCCCTACACCTAGCTTCAGGGTTCGGTTACGTAGCCTACGAGATCTTTCAGGGTTTCGACCTACCGACCACTTCCCATGTGAAGGAACATACAACAATCACTACTACGGTAAGCTGTTACCTACCTAATACCAAAACTTTATCTCATTTTTCGATTTTAATCGCGTTGTGGTAACTACTGGAAAATAAAAACAATCCTGAAGAAGAGAACTGTTACCTACTGTAAAAGTCTCGAAACGTTGGGCATTCTATACTACTTATATTATTAAAGAGGAAAGATTTGTATTTTTGTGTGTGTGTCCGTCTGTATGTTTGTTATGAATAAACTCAAACACTACTGGACTGATTTTAAAAATTCTTTCACCATTAGAAAGCTACATTCACCCTGGATGACATAGGTTACTTTTGATCCCGATATTCCCACGGGATCAGAACTTACGCGGGTGAAACGCAGCTTTGTTAATACAGCTGTTAGTCTTAGTGGCATAGAGCTACGTGCCAGATCGCTTGATACTAATCAGCGGCCTTATTCCGCACAAAAAACCGTGTAGACGACGCGTTAAAAAGTCACGTGACCTGCCATGTGGCAACCTGCAGGCTTTTTATTTTGTGGGACGGCATTGGCTTCTAGAATACCGAGTTGACTTCACAGGTTATAACTTAGTTTTAGAAAAGTTGATTGGAGTCTGTCTACATCGGATCTATGTAGTTTTTTCATACGGAATAAGGCCGCAGGCCGGTGACTGGCGACAATACCGCAGCGAAACCTTCCTCCATTTAGTACCTACCTACTTAGAAATCAAACCAGCACATGACGTCGTCCCTAATAACTATTGTTGCCTTCTCGTTTCAGAATACCCCAGCCTATCCACCAATCAAATCCTCTTTCCCTCCAGTACTACCTATTAAAAGCGTGAAACTGAAATGTCCCGAGGAAGAGAATCCTTCTAACATCGGGCCTTACGAGGTCCCCTCGCAAAGGGACCTCGTGCTACTCATCAGGAACACTTTGATGAATGCCTTTAATTCCTATCATATGAAGGCGCTGTATTTTCTAAAGGATATTACAGAGGTAAGATAAATTTACGGAGGAGAAATACATTTACAAAGAGACAACACATGGGCGACTCTGAGCGAGATTTGAACCAGGCATCCCAATCTCGGATCTCAATATTTTCCCAATCGCGGAGAAATTACTTGAAATCCAATTAATTTAACAATTTAAAAAAAAAACCTAAATAAATTATTACCTACACACATCGACAGTTTATTTATAAATGTGCTGTAGGTACCTATGCTCTATCTCTAGCTCTATGGTGTCGTTGTGTATTTGAAGCTTAAAGCTCAAAATACACGAGCGACACTGACACTGCACCTTTACCTATAAAGCTCACACCTACAGCACACATTATAAAGAAATACCTACGCGCGTGTTTGCTGTAGGTGTGGGCTCTATAGATTGCAGTGTCAGTGTCGCCAGTGTATTTTGAGCTTTATGATTTTGTAAATGTATACTTAGGTACACCCATCGATTCAAACATTTGCTTACCCTTAGCTATTAATTACCTAATTGAACGACACTAAGCTAATTAATACCTAAATAATAATAACAATAATATCTAACACTCTTACCTCAGGCAACGAAAGCTACAATAGGCATAGAACACGATTGCCACGGCGCTGGTACCGACAAAAACTTATACAGAACCTGCGTACGTAGGATTAGCGACAAATGTGAACTTATTACTAAGACCCTAGTCATGGCACTCGAGAGGCAAAGGCAAAATGTCGCTAATTTCACTGAGGTAAGTCCCGCCGGTAGGTATATTGATTGATTGATTAATTAATAAAATCCTTTATTGTTGTACCTACGCACCACAAAAATTACAAAAAAATAACATTATTAACATCTTAAAAACTAGGTGGAACAAAGGGCGGCCTTATCGATTAAAGTGATTTCTATATTCTGTAGGTATCTGTGCGGTAAAACACGCGTAACGTGTCGAAATAATGCATATGCAAACACTTCAGGGGTGTTTGTCAGCACTGGTGTATGTAACACGCCTAGTGTGTTGGCGCTGTAGAGGCCCGTACTAGCGTTTCTATTTTTTATTCAATGTAGCAATAATACTGAAGAAACACACATCCTGCGTTTTCACCGCATGTAAGGCTTTACGTTATTTCGGGTCGAGCCACCAAAGTGTTAAGCCATATCGTATAAGTAGACCAAATGAAGAAATTGGCTTGGTTGTGTTGCCTCATCATAATTATTATTTATAACACATTTGCTCGTAAAGGGCCTCTTATTTCACCAATTTCAATATCGTAATGTATGTCATTACGTACTTGTGCGTAATCGTAAAGTAAAACGCACGAGTTTCTTTCTAATAAGGTAACACGTACGGTTTATCATGCTCCGTCTAAAACCAACGGTACTTTTTTAAATCTTAAGAAAAAAAAAGCAAAGAAAGCAAATCAAAAAGTTTTTATGTCAGAAAAGTGGTCAATATTTTATGAATAAAATTAACTTTGGGAGATAAAATATAAAAAATAAACATTTAATTCTTTAATTTAATTCATTTTGACAGTAAATTACATCTGTAACAGAAACAAAAAAATATTAATTTACTTTATTAGTAATACTGGCTGTTTTTGTACCGTTGCCTTAAAAAAAAAAGCACTGATGCCCTAACAAGTGATTAAAGATTTATTCGTTTAAGAAAGTCCGAGTTTTATTTATTTCCTCGCAAATGTGTTATAAAACGTCGTATGACATACGTGCGCTTTGATAATTACAGCCTCTGCTTTCTTGTAGCCCTCGCCTACGGCTCGGGCTAGCAATATCGCCTCGGCTGTAATTTTCAACTTACCGCACTTATATCATAATGTACTATTATAACACATTTGCTCGTAAAGGGCCTCTTATTTCACCAATTTCAATATCGTAATGTATGTCATTACGTACTTGTGCGTAATCGTAAAGTAAAACGCACGAGTTTCTTTCTAATAAGGTAACACGTACGGTTTATCATGCTCCGTCTAAAACCAACGGTACTTTTTTAAATCTTAAGAAAAAAAAAGCAAAGAAAGCAAATCAAAAAGTTTTTATGTCAGAAAAGTGGTCAATATTTTATGAATAAAATTAACTTTGGGAGATAAAATATAAAAAATAAACATTTAATTCTTTAATTTAATTCATTTTGACAGTAAATTACATCTGTAACAGAAACAAAAAAATATTAATTTACTTTATTAGTAATACTGGCTGTTTTTGTACCGTTGCCTTAAAAAAAAAAGCACTGATGCCCGCGCATCGCTAATTTGTGAACAAATAAAAATTATTCCGCGCGCTTTTTCTTTTCGCTGTATTGTTTTTATTTGAAAATGTTTTATTTATTTCCTCGCAAATGTGTTATAAAACGTCGTATGACATACGTGCGCTTTGATAATTACAGCCTCTGCTTTCTTGTAGCCCTCGCCTACGGCTCGGGCTAGCAATATCGCCTCGGCTGTAATTTTCAACTTACCGCACTTATATCATAATGTACTATAAGATCCTATCGAAATGGCAAAGCAGGCAAGAGCCTGAGAGTATAAAAAAAACTCTTCCATTTCTTTTTGCTGGGAACTCGCTCCAATTGCACTATTTCTTGGTGGAAACACAACTTATTACAAACTTATTTTAATGTAAAAAAATCCGCTCCGCTTTTGTGCTTATAGTCCAAGATCCCAGAAGTGGCAGACATCACGTATTTTCTGACGACCGAAATGTGGTCGATTGAGTAATGTTAGTATGTACTAAGAACGCATGCCTACTTGCTAGCCTGCTGCGACGGCCAATTCTGAGGGATCTCACTGTATAATAAGATGTTTGTCAACAATATTTTTCCCCATTAGGAGACAATTTGTAACATAGAACTAATGAAAGCCGACCCAGTCCAGCTGATAAAGGTGATAGCCATGGAGGAGGCATCATTAGAGTTCGCTCTGCCTGGCTTCCTCAGGTTATTGAGCTCGTGTGGTGGCTACTGTAAAGTGTGAGTAGGTATTCATTTCGTAAATTAAAAAAGCTACGCAATATAATTATGTCACATCTATAATCCTACAAATAAGTATTAGGTATATTATATAAAAGTTTTTGTGTAAGAAAGTATGTACCTATACCTTCTGTCGCTACTATGAAACTAGAAATTATAAAATTTATAAATAACGAACCAAAACATTATCTAGTTTACAAGTTTGTATAATTTGAAAAATGACAGGTTTATGTACAATGTTAAGTTCAATTCTAAGTAATATCTAAAGTAAGTAAACGAGTAGGTATGTTTGTTACTTATTCCGCCACAACTAACACATTTTTATCCCGAAATTCCTGCGGTACTGACTGTGCAAGGCGCTGCCGCGCCTTCCACGGTCAGTACTTTAATGGTCCACCGCTTAAGTGTGAATTTTTGCACAGTGGGAGGATATGGATATGGACCGTCGTCGTCTGAATTTAGCTTGCTTGAGGGAGGACTCACATTTTACATGCGACTTCTATGAAAAATCGACTTCTGCGCATCCGCCATTTTTTTTCAACTAATTTGCCGGCCACTATATGAATATTTGTTCCTCTGTGGCGCTCGAGAGGCCAAGCGGATTGACCGATTTTGACGATTCATATTATTAATTTTGTTTTAGATCGGAACATAAACAAACATTCTATCGAAAACCAACGCGACACATGACCGACCAGCAACTAGTCGTAAAACATATATTAACGAAGAAAAATTACATACAACTCTTACAAAACCCATAAAAAAAGTATTAAAAATACTCTACAGTAGCGTTATATATATCACAAAGGTCCCGTGACGAGGCAAAGGCATGCTTCGAATTCCTCACATTTTTTCTAAATGAACGCATCCGAAGTTATCCGATCGATTGAGCTTAAACAACGCGCGTGTTTTCTACTAGATGGCAGCACATTGTTTGAACTTTTGACGTGAACTTAATTGTAACTTAGAATAACTTAACCAAAATAAGTAAATTATAATGTGATACGCATAGTGATAACCGTGAGAATGTATCAGAAATTACAATACAATGTGTAAGAATTCGACGCGTTTGATTTTAAACTGTGCAAAATGTACCTTGCTTAGAATTGTTTAAGTTAGAAAACCCGCATTTACAAGGTAAGTTATGTTGTTTATCACTCTAAATTCCTCTTTACTTAGGTAAGTACTAATTTCTTTAAGATTATAAGAGCTTTTTACCGGAGTTTGCGTTAAGATTAACCAAAATCCGTATTGACACATCAGTTTGGAAAGATTCAAGCTACTTTCTCTGTGTGGGAACGGAAATCAACTTGCACCACTTTTCAATTAAAGTAGGCTCTATAAATTGTTTATAAATTAACTATACTAGAAAATTTCTAAGTGAATAACAAAGTCCCAGACAAATTTAGTTGATAGGGTCATAATTATATCTAAAAGTCATACATAATTCGTAGTAAGGTACTACTTCTTAATTACAAGCTTTATTGAAAGCTTTTTACAAGGAAAAAACTGCAACTAGACGTCAAAAATACAATTTGTTTAATAAACAATAGCTTTTTGGTTGTTTTTCAATAATCATTATTCTGTATTGGAACAACAGATAACTTTGAACTTGTTATTATTTAAACAGCTGTTCGAGTTATACCTATGCTGTGTTCTAAGTTAGCTTATAAGGACAAACTGACTTTCAACTTAGAATGAACTTAGATTACTAAATTAAATCTTTTACCATAATCTGCTTGATGGTAAAACTCTGCTGTACCACAGTTTCCCTAGTATTTATGAGCCTCGGCGCTTGTGTTTTACAATGATAAAAACTTGAAAAGTGCTACATTAAAAAAAACTACAGCAGCATTTATAACCTGCTCCTTTTTTAAGTTGGTTTTAAGTAAACAAATTTAATCAGATACAATAAATTTATTGATTTTAAAATACATTTGAGATATCTTATTACTAAACAAAATCAGCCTTGATTCTAGTCTTTTCGAAACAATTATTATTTTTTACTCTTTTTCTTTTCTTTGTGAGACTTTTTTGATTTTTTGGACTTCTTCTTCTTGTGTTTTTTTTTCTTCTCCACTACTTTGTCACTGTCCTCTGAATCGCTTGACGATGATGACGATGAGCTTGATGATCTGATGAATAGAAATATCGAATGTAGTAGGTGCATAGAAAGATAAATAGTTCCCTATTCTATTAACATTAATTTTGGGCAGTTTCAGTTTTTGCATCCCAGCGATTTAGTCCTTTGAGAAGCTTGATGAGCTATCTTGTATATCCACCCATCTTGTATACAGTATAGTTGTATGAGAAAAGCAACGCCTGGCGTGGTTGTTCCTTGAATGGGTTACTAGTAATGTGTGGCTGAAATATTTTCTCATGCTTCTCATAGGGCACACTTAGCCATTGGTCCCAGTTGTTATCTATGATAGCGGTAATTAGGTCAAGTGTAAGGCTATACATAGCAACCTGTTTTGATTTTTTTTTACTGAAACATATAGCTCAGCGATAGCCTTAGCAACCTGACAACTTGTTACACTAGGTGGGCCACTCCATTTATGTACACTCCCATAACACAGCTCTGGTCGAAATAGCTCAGGCTACAGTGTCATTATTGTGTTTTGTTCTATTGAGTTTCTTTGTGATTATTAAGTTTTCTGTGGTTTTAGAGTTCCGTACCTAAAGGTAAAATCAGGACCCTATTACTGAGACTCCGCTGACTGTCTGTCCATCTGTCACCAGGCTGTTTTTATGAACCGTGATAGCTAGACAGTTTTTATTACAGAATAGTCAATAGTCACACAGGAATGCGCTATGGTATGTCAATGCAACGCATCGCGCTAATGAGGCCACAGCCTTAGCTAGGTTAGGTAAATGGAGCAATTTTATTGTTCTGAACAAATACATCCATAGCAATGCATCTTCTCACTTCTCCAGTGGAAATGTAGTTCTTTACGTATTAATTAAGAAAGGTAAACTAGGTAATAAATGTTTAACTACCTAGATCTCTTCCGTTTCTTACTCTTCTTCTTTTCTTTAGCTTTCTTCAGTTTCTCTTCAAGTTTTTGTCTGAGCTCTGCTTCACGTAAGCTCTGGAGAGGGGTTGCGTACTCAGCTTCACTGTCACTGCTAGTACTACTTACATCTAGTACTATTTCCTTGTCTGGATCTACCTAAAACAAAAATCTAGGTTAATTTTGTCTTGAAGTGGAATTTAACTTGTTAGCAACGACGATGTGTACTCCGTAACTTTAATAAAGTTTGAAACTAGTTGATAGCACTAAGAAATAGAATATTTAATAAAATAAAGCTGAAATATTGGCAGTAATTCCCTAATAAATATCTCATACCTTTATAAAGTTTCTACATTGAAATGTGAGGTGTCCGGCGTAACCACACTTCTTGCACGCGGATCGCGAAGATTCTTTGGTGATTTTACTCACTAAATCGTAGTTATCCATTGCTTTTTATATTTCTTTTGGTTTAGATTTACCAGAAAAACAATTTGTGTTATTTTCCAAGAATGTTTGCTTTGCTTTGCTTGTACAACATGGCAGCAAACGTCATCAGAAAAGTAAAAATGTCAGTGTCAAATTAAATACGTTCCGTTACACATAGATAAAATGATTTAAAAAAAGAAATATTTAGTATTTATTTTCATTATTAATTTTTATTTTATTTATTCACAGTGGCTCAATCAGAAAGGGATTTATTAGCATAAAATTAATAAAAGAAATGTTCCACGATGGCAGAGTTCCTACCACTATGCGATGTGCTGTTCAACGTAATATCTCTAGCCGGGTACTTTTGCGACGTTGTCTTCGACGTCGTTATGGGGTATGCTTTACTGGAGCGAGGATATAAGGGGACTTTTGCCGCTGCTATTTCTATTGTCGTCACTTCACTGCTAATATCTCAGGTAATTTTAATGCTCATGTCCAATTTAAGCTTCCGTTAAACGGAACGGTTTTATGTTTTTTTTTTACTTATGGTATCGCACGGTATGCGGCCAGCTTTAAGTCACAGATGAAATAACCAACAGATATAGCATGTCTTCAATATCCCGTCGAACGGACTCCACCAAATTTGGAAGTAGGGCCGGGTAGCGGGGGGCGTAACTACAGCGGTCATAGTGATGGTAATATATAATAACTAAATATCGATACCGATATATTTTATCGATGTTTTGTGTTATAAAATTATTGAAAAAAGAAAAATGATTTTGTTTTACGAGCAGTCAAATAAATAATTAAAAACTGAACCGACTTATATAAATTATCTCTGGGCCCAACTTGGCCTCACTCAACTGTCTTCAAGTAATCCGCGAATAAATATACGCAAGAAATTCATTCCCTTTCTTTTTTATGTCACTTAATAGTACATTATGATATAAGTGCGGTAAGTTGAAAATTACAGCCGAGGCGATATTGCTAGCCCGAGCCGTAGGTGAGGGCTATAAGAAAGCAGAGGCTGTAATTATCAAAGCGCACGTATGTCATACGACGTTTTATAACACATTTGCGAGGAAATAAATAAAACTCGGACTTTCTTAAACGAATAAATCTTTAATCACTTGTTAAAGCAGTTAGAAAAATTTGAACAATTTGTGAAATTGATTATTACGTTGCCAGTTGGCATTTTTAATGTTGTCAAGTTATTATTATTTGTTACAATTTCACCAGAAATTAATATTTTTTTGTTTCTGTTACAGATGTAATTTACTGTCAAAATGAATTAAATTAAAGAATTAAATGTTTATTTTTTATATTTTATCTCCCAAAGTTAATTTTATTCATAAAATATTGACCACTTTTCTGACATAAAAACTTTTTGATTTGCTTTCTTTGCTTTTTTTTCTTAAGATTTAAAAAAGTACCGTTGGTTTTAGACGGAGCATGATAAACCGTACGTGTTACCATAATAGAAAGAAACTCGTGCGTTTTACTTTACGATTACGCACAAGTACGTAGTGACATACATTACGATATTGAAATTGGTGAAATAAGAGGCCCTTTACGAGCAAATGTGTTATAAAATACTTTTTTGTGCAAACTACACATAAAACAACTACTAAATAGTCCAAACAAAGCCTAAACATTTGGTTTGGATAGGTGAGCCGGTTCTTTAGTTATAATTTACAATTACAACGAAAAGTGGCATTGATTTTTATTATTTTTAGTTAAAATTTTACACAGATAAACAGGTTATTGCCATCACTGTTTTCATCATCATTTAATATTAGCATAAATATCTAAATGAAACGATTAATAATGATGATTCGATTTGAGTCCATTATTGAAATACCCTTAGCAGTCAGAACTAACTTTTAGACCCCATCACAAATCTTGCCAATAATGTCCCAACTGCTTAAGTTATTTTAATGGTTTTGTCAAACTTACTTTTTAGGGTTCCGTACCCAAAGGGTAAAAACGGGACCCTATTACTGAGACTTCGCTGTCTGTCCGTCCGTCTGTCCGTCTGTCCGTCTGTCCGTCTGTCACCAGGCTGTATCTCATGAACCGTAATAGCTAGACGGTTGAAATTTTCACAGAAGATGTATTTCGGTTGCCGCTACAACAACAAATACTAAAAACAAATTAAAACAAATATTTAAGAGAGGCTCCCATACAACAAACGTGTTTCAAAAACATCGAATCGAGTAGGTCATGAAATTCAAAATGGCTGCCCTATCTGTCAAATATACCAGTCTGCCTTCGCTTACCAAAGAGTTTCTTAATTATAAGTTTCAGATTGTCTTTGTGCCAAAGTTTTTTTTTTTCATTTTTTTTAGTGGTGTGGTCTAGTAGTGGTGTAGTGGTAAGAATCGAAGCTAAATATGTCACATTTTCCTATCAAATTTTAAAATTGGTAAACGATTTTAGGGTTCGGTACCCAATTGTGATAGTGGTACGGAACCCTTCGTGCGCGAGTTTCGCACTTGCCCGGTTTTTACTTTTACGCACCTGAATAGGAAAATTGTTTGAGTTTTTACGGGCAGTCAAATAAATAATTAACCACTGAAGCGCCTTATATAATTTATTTATGGCCCCAACTTGGCCTCACTCAAGCTGGGCCCATAAGCAAAATACGCAAGTAATCGAAACACTTTCTCTTTTAAGTCGGTTAAAATAGTTTTTAAATTCACAACAAGTATGAAAAATAAAATTAATGTAAAATATAAAACATGTCAGTTCTACATTTTATCGAATCGATATTTTTCAATTAATTTCCAGTCACTACTTACACGTGTTTCATAATTTCAATGTCTTTAAGAAAATAACACAATTATTTTTCCATTCAGTGAGGGCGTTAGTATCGACATTTCAACCAAATTTGTTCCTGAGCAATTAGTTTCTCTGTCTACCACAAGATAAAAATAAGATTGTTTTGATACCAACGATTACCAACTTATTTGTACAGTTGAGTTAAGGCGCTAGTGTCTATACAAAAACCGAACTTCCGTACTGCAATTAAGTAATTTTTGTTTTGATACACGCAAAAAAATCTTGGTTTATTGCAAAAAGACTTCAACGCGTGCCCTTTTTTTCGTGAGGAACATTTTCTACCAAGATATCTTGTGTAGTTGGGATAGTCAAAATGAAAATTAAAATCACTTACCGGTGGAAAGTTATTCCATCTTTCTGGTAGCTTGAAGTATTTTTGTTCTTCCCACACCATTTAATTGAGCAGGTCATAGTTTCTATGCCAATTACGGTGAAAAAAATGCATAAAACAAATAAAAAGCTGTGAGCCCCCGACTGCACCACTCCTTGGCTTACACTGAAGTTGTAATCGATACGGCCCTTTGATATAGTCATGAGTTGGAGTACGAGTTGTGGACAAGAGAGATCTAATTTACGGTGTCTATATCTCTAAGTCAGTGCTTTAAGTATACGCTTTTGCAGGTGTTATCAATCCGCTGGTATTTTCACGTGTGGTTTGATGGCGAAGAACGTAAAGGCCGACCTCCTTGGCTGCCTATAGTCTTGCACTGCTTGCAACTCGGCGTGTTGTGGCGGTATGCCAGACTTTTGATGCCGTTGGAGTTGAGACGAGTGAAGCATCAAGTTAGGGACCTGTGTAAGTATAATCGGCTATATTAAGTAGCTAATTACTGTTAAGTGGTTTAAAACCAGTACCTTTGAATTAAATAAAATAAATAAATAAATAATTTGTTTATTTAGACTCACAATTACAAAAAAAGTTCACAATATTGAAAGGTAGATATAACCAAGTTATTTTAAGAGTTTGATGTAATTGCGAGAAACTGGTGTCTAAAATAGGCATAAGAGCCTGTGCTATAGATCACCAGGTTCCCACCTCTGAACTAGGAAATAACTTACTTCGTAAAGGAAAGGGAACATAACAATTAACTGTTTACTTAACACTAGATACCTATGATGCGCAGATCATAAAAATAACAAAAGAAACTAAACTATTAAGCTAGCAAACTATTTAAATCAAATTTTCAATATGTTATACTTACATTATTAAAAATGTTTAGTATTTAATCAAAATTATTATAGAAGTGCAAAGAAGAAATCAAACTATTTAGTAAGCAACGACGGAAATAAAATAAAAGTGGGTACATCAAAAACAAATCACTCAGGCGCATTGCGGGCGAACTCGATTCGACGGAACTAGATTGGTCAACAAACATCAAAGTATGGTGTATGGTCCAAGCAACAAGCACATGTCGGAAGTTAAACCAGACAAAAAAAAATATACCAAATATCATATTAAATTAAATTAAAATTAAGTTAAATAAAAAATAAAAAAAATAAAAAAAGAAGACAATTTTATGTACCTACCTGAAGCATACTACCCAATTTGTATAAATTATTAGATTTAAGCGAAAAGCACTTATATGTGATATGTAATAGTACATTATGATATAAGTGCGGTAAGTTGAAAATTACAGCCGAGGCGATATTGCTAGCCCGAGCCGTAGGCGAGGGCTACAAGAAAGCAGAGGCTGTAATTATCAAAGCGCACGTATGTCATACGACGTTTTATAACACATTTGCGAGGAAATCAAATAAAAACAATACAGCGAAAAGAAAAAGCGCGCGGAATAATTTTTATTTGTTCACAAATTAGCGATGCGCGGGCATCAGTGCTTTTTTTTTTTAAGGCAACGGTACAAAAACAGCCAGTATTACTAATAAAGTAAATTAATATTTTTTTGTTTCTGTTACAGATGTAAATTACTGTCAAAATGAATTAAATTAAAGAATTAAATGTTTATTTTTTATATTTTATCTCCCAAAGTTAATTTTATTCATAAAATATTGACCACTTTTCTGACATAAAAACTTTTTGATTTGCTTTCTTTGCTTTTTTTTTTCTTAAGATTTAAAAAAGTACCGTTGGTTTTAGACGGAGCATGATAAACCGTACGTGTTACCTTATTAGAAAGAAACTCGTGCGTTTTACTTTACGATTACGCACAAGTACGTAATGACATACATTACGATATTGAAATTGGTGAAATAAGAGGCCCTTTACGAGCAAATGTGTTATAAAATATGTTTATTATCCAACCACGCACCATACCCTTATTTTAACGAAATTAATTACTTATTATCCAGAAATCAGTACATAATCTCATTTGCCTAACCGTATATCATACTGAAAATTATATCAAACATTATTAAATGAGTATTTACTTACAAAATAAGGTATAATGTAGCTATTGGTTCCAGAGTAAGGACTCTGTAAAATCATAATTCAGATTAATAAGCCAACTTTGGAGTGTTTTTTTACAGACAGCTTTAGATTTGTCATAAATGTTGAGAATCCTGTTAGATTTATTATATAAATAACAACTTTGATAGCCAAAAAATTGATGAGCGAAAATAGTATTGCAAGGTACTTGAAGTTTACAAACTATATCCTTTCGACGTTTATTCTCAATGGATTTTGGGTCGTATTTATTAATCGAGTGTTGCTTAAGAACTATATTTAGGATAAAAAGTTGTCTTACTGTAAGAACTTCACATTTTTTGTACAGGTCTTCGGTTGGAAAAAGAAAAGGAAGTGAGTGACAGACTTTGAGTATAGCTCTTTGTGCACGTTCAATCTTTAGGAAATGTGTTTTAAAAATTCCCCCCCAATTGAATACACAGACTGTTAATTGAAATCTAAAACTTTCTGAAACCTACTAATATTCAGTTCATAACAATGCAAGGAACTAAACGAGTATGTTTGTTACTCCCTAACGCAAAAACTACTGAATCGATTGCGATGAAATTTGATACCTATGCAAATAGCTGGAGATCTGGATTAACACATAGGTTTTTTGTTTTAATTCACGGGTAAGGCTAAATACTTATAATAGTTTCTTTCTCCCCTCCAGGTATGTTACGTCTGGTGCACGCGTTCTGCGAAGCGGCCCCCATGCTGCTGCTGCAACTCCACATCCTGTTCAAGGACAGCGTCCGGGAGACCAGCACCGAGGTTGGAGTCACGCCGGAACCCAGCATCGACGAACCTGCTGGTAAACTCTAAACGATATTTTAAACTTACATTCCAATCAAAATAGGTTCGGGATATTTTAATGAGGCCAAATGAAGAAAAATAACCGGTTCGAGTTGTACTCGCGCACGAAGGGTTCCGTACCACTATCAGAATTGGTACGGAACCCTAAAATTAACACTGGACCAACCAATCCGTAAACACAACGCGAACGTTTAGTCTATCACTCGATCACTACATCTAGTGATCTAGTGACGCCATCGCGTTAGTGGTAAAAATACATCGCGGTATCGTTGCATTTTTATGTCAAAAATCAGGTTTGTTGTATGGGAGCCCTCCTTAAATATTTGTTGTATTTCGTAGCGACTACAGAAATAAGTAGGTACATCATCTGTAAAAATTTCAACCGTCTAGCTATTACTGTTCATGAGATACCTACAGCCTGGTGGGTGACAGACGCACAGACACACTGCGAACGACTCAGTAATAGGGTCCCGTCTTTACCCTTTGGGTACGGAACCCTAAAAAAAGAAGTATAGAGGAAATATGACGATCGACGCAAGACCGGACTCGAACCCGCATCTCTCAGTTCAAGCGACACTGAGGGTTCGTCCACCCAAGTCGGTAACTCTCGACGTGAAATTTGCAAATGAACTTTATTGTTCTTGTAATGTTGTAGATGTCTTTTTCCTCACCCTATAAATTATATTTCAGCCAACAAAGCGTTCGCAGAGCTGAACGTTATCTCAGCATCTCTCTCGTTATTCTCCGTGTGTTGGGCGCTCGCGAGCTTCAGCAAGAACGTCCGACTTCAGAACGTGCACCGGCTCGTCTTGACCTGGCTCGGGGTTATATTCCAGGTGAGTAATTTACTTGGACAGACTATTAATCATTTTAACCATATATTCCAAACAAAACAACAAATAAGACTTAAAACTACATAGGTTAATTGCAATTAGGTTACAACAGCCAAATCGTTAAAAGCTATCTTTTCCATGTAACCTTTGACTAATATTTACAATTAATATTTTCTTTTACAGTTTCTGTGGAGATTGGGCACGATATCCGCTCGCATTTGCGCGCTCACCGTCTACGGACTAGTCTATGAATATTGGGTCTTTCTAGTCATAGGTAACGTATTTTTATTACAATTAGGTATCTTTACTTTAGTAACTTTAAATTATAATTAAATCTATATATTTTTCTTAGAAGAAATAATTTATGTATTATGGCATCCGATAAGTAACGGTCCAACCCTCTGGTTTGGATTACCACTAGTTGCGGGCTCGAATCCCGACAAGTATAGGTACCTACGAATTTTCTTAAAAACAATAGGTACCTAATCCTGGATTACCACCTGTGCCTTAAATTTATCCTTGTGGACAACAGTTGTGACCATATTTTATCCAAATACCTAAATTACATTCGTACATTTATTCATTCATTTTATGACAACCTGATGTGACCATATTTTATCCAAATACCTACCTAAATTACATTCGTACATTTATTCATTCATTTTATGACAACCTGATGTGACCATATTTTATCCAAATAAATGACATTCATTTTATGACATCTGGTGTGACTGCCTTTTTTGTCTAATTCAATGATATTCATTCATTATTTTATGACAACTATTTTTAATCATAAATAAATATGGCACGACGTAACAACCAGGTATCTTCTTCAGAATTGACTGAGATGTGATTTGACATTATAATGTTTTAAAGAATTACAGAAATTCCATCTAATTTTAAAAGTATCGAAACGTTCCTTTGTACCTACTCAAACTTAGCTTGCAAAAACTAAAGTTTATTATTAATTTTGCCTAAATCACCTTAACAACGAAAACAGAAGAAAAATCAATGGCATATCATGTTGTTTAGTAGTAGGTATACTTATACCTATCTCAATGGACAAACATGACAACTTTCAAAGTTAACAGAAAGAAATAAATACACGGTGGAGCTTTAGATAATCCATCGAAGATAACATCATTAAACACCCTAGCTAAATTAATACACTCTCGTAAAGTTTATTCCAATATTTTTCGAAGCGGCGACAGAATTTATCCAACAATTTTAAAACTAATAAACTTTAAAAACCTGGTTATCTATATTTTTAACCGACAACTTGCCTGTGGCGCAGTTGGGTACAAATTAGATTCCCTCTATTCGATAACAATACTTCCGAGATAATATTTCTAACGGAGGTAGTGAGTGAGAGTGAGGATATTGGAAAATGTAACTATATAAAATGCAATTCCGCGGAAACTCTAATGCGATCGAGCTAGCATCAAATTGACCGATATCGCCGGACTTGTGTGGGAGAACCTTTATTTTTTGCTTCTTTGCTTCTACTTATTAGGTTTTTAGGGTTCCGTACCCAAAGGGTAAAAACACGACTCTTTTATTTAGAATTTAGACTTCTCTGTCTGTCTGTCACCTGTCACCACAATGTATCACATAAACCGTGATAGCTGGCAAATAGTAAATAAATAATATACGTTTGTCTGAATAAATCAATTTTCTTTCTTTTCTTTCTAAATATTGCACGACGTTACACACAGCCCAATCTAGTGAAATAAGGTAGCAACAGTTGTCATAAAATGAATGTATGATTGAATGAGTGTCATTTATTTACACGAAATATGGTCACAACACAGAACACGGCCGGCGCGTCTCGGGCGAAGGTCCGACTGCAATGCAGAAGGCTGCGGGTTCGATTCCCACCCACAAGTATTTATGCTTAAAATAAATATTTGTGTCTGGTCTGGGTGTTTTCTATGTAAGTATCATATGTGTGTGTTTACAATACATGTGTATATCTGTTGTCTAAGACCCATAGTACAAGCCTAGTGTTATAGTTTGGGGCTAGATTGCGCTGTGTGCAACGTCGTGCAATATTTATTTATTTATTAAATGAAATTCGTTCATGTAGTCGAAATTCGAGCACTCTTTTTATAATATAGGAGAATATTTGGCCATGTCAGTTTTACTTACTTTGAGTAAAATTGGATTTTGGTTTTGGATTTAGTATAAGTATAAATAAATAATAAATGACTTGTACTAAATTTAGATAAATTGTACAATCAATTGATATAATTTTGACCTATTTTTACTTAAATGTAGTTATTAATTTATAATACACTAGCAGATTCCCGCGGTTTCACCCGCGTAAGTCCCGATCCCGTGGAAATATCGGGATCAAAAGTTGCCTATGTTACTCAGGGTGAATTTAGCTTTCTAATGGTGAAATCGGAATTTTTGAAATCGGTCCAGTAGTTTCGGAGATTACCCCCAATATACATACATACATACATGTTACCAACGTTACCTCTTTATAATATTAGTATAGAAAGGTAGGTATTGTTTATTGTATTTTGACTTGTAACTTGGAGCTACAGATCTGTATCTGTATTCCTTCGTTCTCTGCCCCCAGGTCTCCACTGGGTGTCGATGTTCCTGTGGCTGATCTCGCCCCGCAACGTGTTCCACGGCGAGCACATCAGTCGGCCGCGCAAGGCATACCTCTCCGCGCTCATAGCGTTCGTCTACGTCTTCGCTTACGTCAACCTGCAGGAGCTCAATCATAGGCAGAAAATGGTGAGTTACCCTATACCTTGCCTACCCTATTCTACCCTACTCGCACTTGGTTCGTGTTTTGTCTTTAGGTAATTTAATTATACTTACTTAGGTACTCTATATCAGAAACTTAGATCAAAATAGTAAACAAAGAACAGGCATTTTCTAAGGAAAAAGTAAATAGGGCTGTCACTTTCAAATAAATGTATGGAATTTTTATTTATATTTTTGATCTAAGTTTCTGAAATAGAGTATACCTAAGTAAGTATATTTACTTATGGACAAAACACGAACCAAGTGCGCGTCGGCCTCGCGCACGAAAGGTCCCGTACCTACCATTATTGCAAAAAAAAAACACGTTTGCTGTGTAAGAACACCACTTAGGTTTCTACTTTTTTTTTTATTTTGTTTTTGTTTTTTTGTAGTTATAGCGGCAATAGAAATATTGTGACAATTTCAACTGTCTAGCTAGCACGGTTTATAAACCGTGCTAGCTAGACAGTTGAAATGATAAAATATAAAAGAGACACATAAATGAGACACATTCATGAGGTCCTGGTGACAGACAGACGGACAGTGGAGTCTTAGTAAAAGGGTCCCATTTATATTTGGGTACGGAGCCCTGAAAACTAGATCAGAACTGTGAAATAGGTATGTTTGTTGCTTAACCGATTGCAATAAAACTTGGTATGCAGATAGCTGGAGATCTGAAATAATACCTATAGTATTAAATAATTGTAATCTCAACCTCTTATATTAAAAGCAGTCGTAAGCTTAAACCAAAGGTACTTTATGTCAGGTTAAAACCATTTGGAAGGCTTTACAATAAAACCACTGATGTAGGTAATCTTGATGAAATGTGGTCGAAAGACATTGAAGATGGATTTCCCCACAGCGCTGTCACACCGCAAAATGTTCTCTAAGTGAAAATCTGCTTCTTTATTATAGCCTTTTTGTAACTTTTTTACTTATTTAATTTTAAAAATAATCTTCGGAAATATTTTGCCTGAGATTATGATTAAGTATTTGATAAGATTAACAATTATGGTAAGATAATTTATGATAATTTTACAAGAAACTATACCACTTACTACCTTAAGTGGTATACTTTTTTTGTAAAAATTCACCAAAAAAAACTACCACTTAAGAACGTGGCGACTGTTACCATTTCCATACAAACTTAATACCAAAATAAATTATGAAAAATTTAGTTTTCTACATTCAAATAAAACGGAGAAACGGATTTCATTTCAAATGAATATTTTGGAAAAACTTGCGGTGGGGACCCTTCAAAAGTAAAATCTTAATTCGAATTTATTTTTCGAATTCATAATTTATTTTGGTATTAAGTTTGTACGGAATTGGTAACAGTCGCCACGTTCTTAACTTTTAGCGAAACTGCAAAATTAGCCACCACTTCTTTGAGAAAAATCTAACGATGCTATGACGACGTTTTACGTAATATTTAGCAATTTCTGATTTTAATAAAATGTTAAATAGATTTAAAATTGTTTTTTTTTGTTTATCCAGGTAATATTTTACTGCGTGATGTGCGTGGAGAACTCTCTGTTGGTCTGTCTGTGGTGGATGTCGGGCCGCGCGCGGCGGCCGGCCGCGCTGTCGCTCGCCACAGCCGCGGCATTCCTCGCCGGCCTTGTGGCTATGTGCGCGTATTATAGGTAAGCAGTCAGTTTTTACCCCCGACTGGGGGTATTATAAGTGCAGGGTTTAATATACTTAAGTAGGTATAATAAAAAAAATCGTTTATTTCTTTTTCACAAAGGTAACTCTAAATTACAATAAGTATCACCATAGATGAAAGAAAATTCACAAAATAATAGTTTATTTTTGTTTTTTTACAATTTACTAACGGTAGGTATCTAGTATCTACACATTGGGGAGATCATCCCAAAGTGGGCACCCAACGAAACGGTTTGCATTTGTAGTGTGCGTTCTATCCATCCTTCTATAACTACTCCTGAGAATTTAATGATTGATTGTTTATCTGTAGGTATCTATATCAATAAAAGGCTTTGTCCTGACTAACTGACTTATCAACGCACAGCCTAAACCGCTGATAGTAGAGAACTGAAATTTAGAGAGTGTTTTCTTTATATAATGTAGGCATACGGGACACAGCTATACTAAATAAATTTATGTTGATTCTTAAACACGGGAAATCCTTCCTTAATTTTAACATTTTTCGTTTCCTTTTGTTTATCAGATATTTCCATGTTCGAAGACTTGGCTACATGCTGCGACAGAATCAACAAGGAACAAATAGTACGAATACATCCTCACAAAACAAGAATGGTAAAACAACTGCGATACGTAGGTAAATGGAAATGTTTAGGTATTTTTAACTTGTTAATATTTTACCGTATTTTATTGTTTGCAGGTAAATCGTCAAACCAGACTGATAACGCGGCGATACCTGGAGTATTTAACTGTCGATTTTCGAATCCTGTTAACAGGTAAATTACTTATTTATACAATACTATTACTATTTTCTATAATATTATAAAGAGGTAACGTTGGTAACATGTATGTATGCGTTATCGGTACTTACTCGGGACTCTGTTATGCAATATATTGAGTTAGATGTTACCTTTTAAAACTTTATATTAACTGAGAACTTACGTTAAATTTAATGTTTACAGTGCTGCAAACGGGCGCAAAAAGAAGAAGCCAACAACATTTGTACCTCCCCCCGCCGCGCCCGCGACTGCTTTCTGGAGACGCCCTCTGCCGGCTGCACACAATCATCATGTAAGATTTTCAGATAAAAAACTTCATTTTATGCATAAAGTATTATAACCGTTGTCTCACAAGCTTACCATAGAGATAATATAGCATTGTATTGTAGCTTGAGTTGTGCAAATAAATCTATCTATCTAGATCGCGCTGTGTGATGTTCACAAAATTTATTATATTTATTTACCACAGGGTGGCTCATCAGAAAACGAAGGGTCTAGCGTCGGTTCCAGAGTCAACATCCAACAAAAACTTCAAGAGAAAAAACAGAAACAACTCGCTGAACTCCGAGTTATAGAAGAAGAAATCAAACAGGGGAAACTTGCTAAAACCAATCCCGTAGCTGCTGAAGAAATCTACAGCAGTTTACAACGTCAGCCTATACCGAGGGCGAAGACCCACGCGGAACCGCCGGCGTGGCCTAGTATAGAAATGTCACATTCCTACCAAAACTACCCTCTTCTGCCACACAATTGTAATATTTACCCGACATACACAGAAATATCGGCACACAAACCAGATTATTTCCCTCAAGAAAATAGTGAAGATAATATAAATAATATTAAAATAAGACGTTACGACAACACTCGAACGTTTTACGAAAATCCAGCAAACGTAAGAAATGATGTCACAAGAACGCCAATACGTTCACCGAACTATTTAGAAAGACCCAACTATGATTCAAACACTTGTGCCAGCCCCAGAAACATAATGCATTCTCCAGGAACTTACATATCAGAGACAAACGAAAAGAATAGACTACAAAGCGTGTACGAAGGCCAAATAGGGGAGTACTCTGGGTACTGTGACTCGAATCAATATAATAAATACGAAGAAAAGGATGACTTTAATCCAATAAACATACCTTTAGATAGTATTAGGAGTAATTACAGGGAGACTTGTGGGCAGTTCGGCCCGAATTGTGAGAGGTTCCCCTATGTGGGCAAGAAAATGGAGCTTATGAGGAAAATGCAGAGGTGCCGGACGCCGGAGATATTGTTGGCGCCGCATTATCTGGAGGGGTGCTGTCATTGGGGTGCTCCTTACACGTAAGTTTTTATTTATAAAAACTTATGTGACAACAATATGCCATCATGGAACTGATCTGATGATGGAACAGGCATAAATCAACAGGACCTCATCATCATTAATTAAGATTCCTTCCTTGCTGTGTTTGGGTTTGTTATAGTTTGGTCTCGCGGTTTTACACCCTCGTAATTCTCGATCCCTTTGGTATTTCGAAAAACCCTTACTTATCTGATGCCTCCATCCTATAAAGAACGCACTCTGCTCTTTTGAAAAATGCTTTAAAAACGTTAGTACCTACCCGGCGGGATCCGAACCCGCGTCTATTGATTTTTTTTATTAAAAAAACCAATCCGGGAATCCTTGAGATATGCTTAAAATTCTGCTGTCTGTTTATGAAGACATTGAAATAATATGAAATAAAAGAGAATGTGTGTGTTGTAGAAATAGAAAGAAAGAAGAAGGCGGTGGAGGCAGCACCGGGGAGGAATCGAACCCCGACGTGGCGGCGCGGGACACGCCCAGACCACCCAGTGACATTGATAGCCAGGTAACCTACGAATCCAGGAAATTAAACACATTTTTCGGTTTTAATCGCGTGCTGTTTATTACTTTTAGCATTGTTTCAACGCTCACCGTTTCGAGATCTTTACAGGTATCTTCAGGATTGCCTAACAAGCAAAAGTGTCCTGTATGCGCCCTTTATAAGACGCTTATTTCACTCTAATACTTGTTTTGGCAAAAGTCTCGCTCATGTATTAGTCAAGATAATATGGTCTCAAGATCGCCCAGTCTCATTATTTGGTCTCATTTATGTACATAAAAGTTCATTATACTATTTAAATACTTTGGTCTTACAATAACATTTACGAACACTCATTCCACTTGAGAAAATCTGTTCTGATAATTCCATTTCCTAATCTCATTTAATTTCATAATCGACTTCTGAAATGCTATTTTAAAACGTCAGACTAATATCAGTATAATATCAAAAATATTTAAAAAATTATACATTATCGTTTTGACTTATATCCCGGAAGCTATTGATCCTAGGATACTAGTTTCTTTGCAGAAGTGATAGACCTCATCGAGATCTTCATTTCGGATGACAGCTGTCAAAATATAAAATGCTTAAATCTCGGAAACTGTTAATCGTAGGATACTAGTTTCTTTACAGAAGTGATAAGGCTCTTCAAGATCTTTATTTCAAATGACAACTGTCAAAAATAAAATGCATATATCTCGGAAAACTATATCTTCTAATATATAAAATTTCCATGTCACAATGTTAGTTTTATGAAATATATGCGTATTCAGTAGGTCTGAGAATAGGCTACTATCTATTTTTCAAAACAAAAAAAAAGACAAAACAAAAAAAAAAGTCAAAACAACGTTTGCCGGGTCAGCTAGTAATCTATTAACTTACTTGATGTTCGTTACAGATATCTCTGCCCCGTTCGTACACGTTACCGCGCGAGTTCCGCTACTGGCGACGACGGCCGCGGCTCCGGGACGCACACGTGCCCAGCAACAACAGTAGCGATGGTAAGCGATACGATAACTTCTGTATGACGAATACTCTGACGATTACTTAGATGGTGGGTGTCTAATGATCTTCATCTTCCTGTCGATGACACAAAAATGCCATAGGAATGTGGTTAAACCCGTCCAGTATATTGCAAGGTCTTTGGCGCTTTCATTGACTGACATCAGATCAGCTAACGTACAACTATTAGGGCTGGAGGGGGGCATACAAGGAGGTGCTGCATTGTTCGGGAGCTCCAAGGATCAAATCATACCCCATCCTCGTAGGTTTCTCTTGCAGCAACCAACTCCAGTACGTAGTCTATGTTGCGACTAAGGATACAAAGCTGTTATATTGACTTGTTCCAGGTGACGTAGACAGCTGCGACGACAACGAAAGCGATCGTCGCTCGAACTGCTCAGCCTCGTCGCAGCTACAGTCGCGGGAATACGGCGAGTTCTACCCTCGTCCTGACATGCTACCGCTCGAACTGGACCATAGACGCAGCAGACCTAGGAAGCTGGGTGGTACTAAGCCGGAGACCAAGCTATAGTGGTTCTCAAACTGCTTAGCCTCATCTCAGTGGGACTTGGTTAGGAGTTAAAAAATAAATAGGTAGACAGAAAAAGCGACTTTCTTATTCGTTACTATTCGAATGGGATTTTTCCCGTTGTACCCGGTTTTAACGTTGGAAGGTGGGTTACGTACCTTGTGGTAACATTGGGAGGTGGGGAACGTACCTTCCTAATAATTTTAAAATTAATTTCCGATGCCATTTATGGCGTCTAAATTGGTGATCTATAAATCGCTATCAATTATTTAAATTGTATGAAATTTTGTATTCCGTCCTAAATTCGGATCTCTGTAACATTTCTCTTGTAACACTAATGTAGATATTAATTATTGTTAAGTTAATCTGTGCCTTACCGTGTATATTTACTGTATAGTACTGTATACTTATTATAAATACCTACTACTTAACTATTAATAAAAAATATACTTTGTTTTAAGAAACATTGTCATATTATTTTAATTTGTTAATATAACTACCTACTGTAAATGAGAGGGAGTAGCAAAACTTAACCTTTCCCCGCGCGGTGGCAGAGGGTTTGTGTCAGGGAGGCGACCCGCCGTATAAAATATTGACAAATCTATTGTGCAGAGTTGCCGACCCCAAATAATTTGGGGTTTAGCAGACCCTTAGAGTAGGTATACCTTAATGAGATATATTTATGATTGATTGCCTAGCTAGCACATATCGGTATACCTACCATAATTTTAGTTGCGAATATAAAAGGTTTTTTTTTATTTGCATGGAAACTGGATAACGGAGTTGAGTTACGAACCGAAAAGGATGTTTTCCTAATCGTACCCAGTGGGAACGTTATTGGCAGCGGATGCGACAGGATATTATACTTATATATAATCTTTAACAATGCAGAAAATAATTCGTTTCTTTACATTATCCATACCTACTTACACACATAATAGTCTAATTAGCTAAAACGTTGTTCTTATTTGATTGGTTAATGGTTAGATCAGCCATTCTCAAAGTGTGTTCCGCAGAGCCTATGCCAGCGTTCCGCATAAGCCTACGATAAAAAAATGTTAAAATTATAAATAAAATAATATAAATTTCTATTAATTTTTGTATGTAGCTCAAGGCTATTTTGTTTAGAAAATTTATTTTCAAGGAAAAATAATATAATTTGATTTATAATTACAAAATGTATTGGGATAGTTTTTGCGATTTGCAAAGTCACTCTCTAAGGCAGGGGTTCTGAAAGTGGGGTGCAGGGACCTTTACAGGAGGGCGCGGGCCACCTGTGTATTTAAGTATAAACCTGCGATCGATGAGAGAATGCATTCCAGACTGCTCGATACGACTTGGATACGACCAATGAAATTATCTGAAATTGACGCCTGTCAAGAACATAATATTGTTTCCTCAATGAGCTGTTAAGAACCTAATCGGCCTCTAGACTGGCCCCGCGGCCACTTCACGGGCGCTATCAAATACCATTTGTATGACTTTGCAAAACTTAAATGAGCAAAAAAATATGTTATTTTATTAATAAATACTATTTATTCTGACCTGATAATCTGGACGGGAGAATGGGGGGCGCAGTATTTTTTCAAGGTCGATGCGCCCCCTGCGCGTCTCAATTAAGTTACCCCCGCTGCTCTAAGGGTTGTTTCGCGAAAAATATTTGGCTTTCCAAAAAGGTTCTCTAGTCAAAAAAGTTTGACAGCCGCTGGGTTAGATTATACTGTTCCGCTATAGTAAAACGTATTGACGCAAAAATATCCGTTAAATTGGGACTATGTATTAGTAATGGTTGATAAAATTCTAATATAAGTAAGTATTTATTACCTACTTATGTTATGCTAAATGAATTTGCTTTAATTTGATAAAGCCATTCATTGCTAAGATGACAGTGTCACATAGATTAATTATAATTATGGTGACTGTCTTTGTGTGTATTTTGGCAGTTATTATCCAAATTTCTTGGTAAGCTAAATACATAGTTTATGGATAGGTATTGAATTATATAGTTTATCCCGAAATGTTTACCTACTCTGAGTGTGACTGCAGTGAAACTGAACTTGGAAAGTAAATTATAAACCTAGCTGCATGACACGGTTTCAGCCGCGTAAGTCCCGAGGGGATATCGGGATCAAAAGAAGCCTTCTCTATATCCTTCTCCAAGGTTCCATCTATCTCTATAGGTAGGTACCAAATTTCATCAAAATCGGTTCAGCGGTTTAGGCGTGAAAGCGTAACAGAGTTACTTTCGCATCTATCTTCTTCTTCTTCTTATATCTTATACAGGGTGTCCGGAGACCAGTGGATATCCCTGCACGGGCGGCTTGCGGGGAAGAGTTGGCTGCCCAGAATACGTTTTTTTTTTCTATCTCAAACGGTTCGAGCTGTACGTCACTTTTTAGTAAAACTTGAAAAATGCCTACTTTTTTGCACATTTCGGGGCATCACGTCCACAAATTAAGCGATAGCATTGTTTTTTTTTTCGCCATGTGTTCACTAATATTGAAGTTGGTAAATCACGTTAAAAAATTTTTTATTACTATAGGCAGTAACTTACAGGATGTCCCCAAAGATAAATTTATTTTTATAAACTTTACTTTCTGCAAAGTTTGAGCATCTGTGGTGTAAAAAAAATGTATGAAACCTGTCTGACCGACTATTGTGAAAAATTGCCTATTTCATAAGGATTCTAAAACTGTATTATACTAATAACTTTTTGTCATAAGTTACTAAGCTAGTTCTATGAATGCACCGAAGGTACTATCTTACATGAAAAAGTTAAAACAAGTATTGTACAAAAAATGACACTTATTAAGATTTAATATGTCATAATGTGTCGCCTACCTATCCGGTGATTGAGATGGGGAACGTTGAAATAAGATTCTAAGACCGGTTAGATAGTGACATAATAATTTATTGAGAAATAAACCTAATATAATCTAATACAGTTAGATAGATAAACTAAATAGTTAGTTTATAATAATAAGTAGCTAAGCTAGGTTTATTTAGTTTAAGTTTAGTTTATAAGATGTAATTTAGTTAAGTTATTTAGTGTCTAGTTTTAAGAACAGATGTTATAATGAATTGCGGGGCTTGATGAGCCTTACATATGAGGTCGAATTTAAATTACATTGAGTAGGAAAGCAAAAGAGTTAATTTAGAAAATAAGACATGAGACTTGTTCCCGAGTTAAGCTGGGGTCATGTTTTTAGAAAAGGTTCGATGCCAAAGATTGATGCATGACGTTAGCTCTCTCTCTCTACAGATTCTGGTACGTACAGTAAATTAACTAAGAAAGGGGACTCATCTTAAGTGGTGACGTTTCCGATGGTGGTATGGGTAGAATATATTAATAGATAATGAATGCCGTCAGTCACTGTTCAGGACGGTGGCCTATGCCAAGCTCCAACTTCCATCGCTCCCATAGTTCGGCTGGAGATCTGTAGGTAGTCTAGTTACGAGTGCCTTTGATAGGTCAAGACTTCTCAGCTCGAACGTAGTTCCCTGGAAATACACCAGTCGAGAAAATGAGTAAGGTTTCGGTGGGCCTTACTGTGTGAAACGCCAAAACACTAGAGATGAGTTTACAAAGTTCACTAAATGATTGTCCTTGGGGGTTCACACAGTTCGCAGCGGAAGGCTATAAATTTTAGGTTAGTTTATTATATAATAAGCTCATTGTTAAATTAAAATAACCAGTTGACAACACTAAATTTGCCCGTGCCCGGCACTGAAAATATATATACTCAATTGATTATGCTTTAGTTTAATTATTTAAATTATTGTAATTAGGCACATTGCACAGTCAGTACTGCCAGATACTGTATTTGCTAGAACTAGGCACTGAATTCATCCTACAATCCATTAATTAGAGTCACGGCGTAGCACGTGGTCGCAACCTTTGCCACCAAAAATCAATGTAATTGTTTAACAAATCAAATCAATAAGCACAAAACGATTGTACTATCGATCAAATAGTTTGGTTTAAGACAGTACTATAAGTCTAGTTCTTAAAATCTTAAGGACACGAGGCGAGAAATTCCGGGCTTGAGTACGTAGTCGGCTCGCTGTCCATCTTTCTTGTTCCTTTTTTTATTGAAAACGCAAAGAAAACAACATTAGATTATCTTAGAATTTAGCGCTTACCAATACAGGGGAGTTGGGTCGGTAAATTATACGTATTAGACAATTTTTGTATTACAACGAATATACGTCCGTTCCGTCTCTCGTCTACGATGAAAAGAAGAAGGTGCAGCACACGAACAATCCTACGCAGAGCTATTACGGGGTTCTCACAGTTCGCCCGAGGACAAAAGTGCAGTCCTTGCACTTTCTAGAAAATACCTTTCTCTAGTAAACAAGGTTCAAACGGGTAAGGCAACGACATCTATCGCGCCCGAGTGGCGTTTCCAAAACGATTCGATCTCAGTCACAGCTGTACTAAATTTAAGAACCTAAATAAGCTATCGCGCCATCGACCATCCACAGATGTCGCTATTTGTATTATTAAACTTGATTGTAATTATCATATGTTAGTTTTTCTTATACCTATTTATCTAAGATTAAGGATAAGTCTTCAGACTTATGTCACACTACGTGACAAATGTTACAGCAAATGCTCAAATTGTCCTCCTCTTGCCCTTATACAGACCCTTAACCTTTTTATAAACGATCTCTTAAGGACACGATTATATATTTTTTTCTCCTTTTTGTTGTGCCGCTTCGTGGACGCGTAGGCGCAGGTCTTCAATTGTGGTTATGTTTTTTTTGTATACTTGTTCTTTTAAACACCCCCAGTAAAAAAAATCAAGTGGATTCAGATCAGGCGAACGTGGAGGCCACAATATTGGACCTAATCGGCCAATCCATCTTCTTGGATAACTTTCATTTAAATAGTTTCTCACTCGCATGGCATAATGTGCGATGAGTCAACGTGCAAAAGAGATGGCTACCTAAACTTGTACAATTTGCACAGCTGGCAGCTAACCAACATAAGATTAGCCAGGGAAGACCGATCACAGTACCAATTTAATATACTGGTATATTAAATGGCCAAATTATTGGCCCTTTCGAATTGCAAGGCAACCTAAACGGGGCCAACTATTTCCACTTTCTCCAAAACGAACTCCCGAGACTACTCAAAGAGGTGCCATTGACGATCCGGCGAAGAATGTGGCTTCAAAATGACGGCTGTCCTGCACATTATGCCGTGCGAGTGAGAAACTATTTAAATGAAAGTTATCCAAGAAGATGGATTGGCCGATTAGTTCCAATATTGTGGCCTCCACGTTCGCCTGATCTGAATCCACTTGATTTTTTTTACTGGGGGTGTTTAAAAGAACAAGTATACAAAAAAAACATAACCACAATTGAAGACCTGTGTCTACGCGTCCACGAAGCGGCACAACAAATAGGAGATAAAAAATTATAATCGTGTCCTTAAGAGATCGTTTATAAAAAGGTTAAGGGTCTGTATAATGATCCTGATGATAAATTCTTAATACTAGGTGATTTTAACCTAAGTCACATAAAGTGGCAAGTTAATTCTGCTTATCAGTATTTAGTGCCATCTAAATTTAAAACAAATGATGAGATATCCTTAGTAAATTCATTAACGCTTAATAACCTTAATCAATATAATCATTTTATTAATATACACGGTAGATTATTAGACTATGTCTTATGCAATGACTCGGTCGAGGTTAGTGAGTGCACAGCCCCACTTGTTAAGATTGACCTACACCATAAAGCTATAACTATTACTACAGACTTTGCTTGTACTGAGGTGTTGACACCGGAACCTCGTATAAAATACTTTTATAATCGTGCCAATTTCAGCGAGTTAAATCTCGATTTAAGCAATGTAGACTGGTCTTCCTTGGATAGCCTTCCCCTTAACGAAGCAGTTGGATATTTCTATGATACCCTATACGGGTTGCGGGACAGGTTTGTACCATCTAAGTTTATAGGTTCTTCATCTTACCCGCCATGGTACTCTAATGCTTTAAAAAAAGTATTAAAGGAAAAATTTAAGTTTCATCGGAAGTACAGAAACTATAAAAATTTATCAGATAGACTCTCCTTTGAATATCTAAGAGATAGGGCTTGCAAACTGGAGAGTGAATGTTTTAGTAGCTATATTACCACTACTGAAAATTCTATCAGTAAAAACCCTAAGTGTTTCTGGGCTTATGTGAAGAGTAGGAATAAATCAAACGGGCTGCCATGTAGTATGAATTTTAGAGGTGTCTCACTTAATTCAGGCAAGGATATATGTAACAGCTTTTCTAATTATTTTCTTTCCAACTTCTCTGTTCCTTCAACAAGCTCGAGTAGCCATAATATAGTAAGCGACGATGTTAATATGCAGGACGGTGGTATTAGTTCTATAGAGGTGTTGAGCGGTGTTGTAAGGAGGAAGTTGCTTGGGTTGGATGTCGATAAATCCGCAGGGCCAGATGCTATTCCACCAATTTATCTTACTAAGTGTGCAGACCAACTGTCTGCGCCGCTCTCCACTTTGTTTTCGAGATCACTTAAGGAAGGGGTAGTCCCGGATTTGTGGAGATCGGCGTTTATTACACCGATTTTCAAAAAAGGGTCTCGATCAGATATACAAAACTACAGGCCTGTTTCTAAATTATGTATACCTTCAAAGATTCTGGAAGTTATTGTGAAAGAGCAATTATACCCTAGTATTAGCCATCTTATACCTCAGTCTCAGCATGGATTTATGAAAGGTCGTTCTACCACTTCTAATCTTATTATGTTACATGAAAGTCTTACTGACAATATGGACAGAGGCCAGCAAACTGACGTCATTTATACAGATTATAGCAAAGCGTTTGATAGAATAGATCATATTATTCTCTTACGAAAACTGAGTAATCTGGGTATCCGGGGTGACTTACACAGGTGGTTTGCATCATATATTAGCAATAGAACCCAAGCTGTGGTAGTAAGTAATTATGTATCTAGTTGGGTTCTGGTGCCAAGTGGTGTTCCTCAAGGTTCGGTCCTTGGCCCAATCCTCTTTCTTATCTTCATTGCTGATATAGATGCCTGCTTCGAGAATTCCAAAGTTTTAGTTTTTGCAGATGACATGAAAATTTTTAAAAGCATTTCTTGTTTCACTGATGCGAGACTTCTTCAGGAGGATTTAGGCCGTCTTGATAGATACTGTGAGGTTAACAAGTTGGATTTAAATCCCATGAAATGTAATTGTCTAACCTTCACACGAAAAAAAGAAAAAAATATCATTTTATTTAACTATCATCTTAAGGGACTAAATCTTCCTAAGAATAAATCGGTGCGTGACCTTGGTGTTCTACTTGATACCCAGCTTACATTTGATAACCATATCACCGATATTGTTAATAGGGCTTATAGAGCGTTGGGATTCATAATGAGAGTATCTAAAGAATTTAAACAAATTAAAACTATTAAGTTATTGTATTGCACCTATGTTAGAAGTAAACTCGAATATGCTTCTCAAGTTTGGAACCCTGCATATAAAAAATACATACACAAAATTGAAAGAATTCAGGAAAAATTTATTAAATTCTTAAACTACAAAACTAAATCACATTGTTCTGACTACTTAGCTTCCTGTAAAAAGCATCATATTCTCCCACTTTGTGACCGACGTAATATCGCCGACTTCATTTACTTGTCTAAATTGTTATCTGGCTTGATAGACTGTCCTGAGCTTTTAAGTAAGTTAAGGATTTTTGTTCCTCCCAAATTTCAATACCGCAGAAATATTCCTACTTTTAGGTTAAGCAGAGGTTCTACCAACTATAGGAGGAATTCCTATTTGAGACGAGCTTGCGATGGATATAACAAGGTTACTGTTCATGATTCTAGTGTCTTTGATATGTTTGGTGATAGCATAGTGAGTGCGAGACGTAAGTTATCTAATACATTTTTCAAAAATTAAGGTTGCAGGTATAACTTATACTACTACTATACTTGTGTTGTTCAAGTGTATAATTCGTTCTTACCCTTTTCCATGGGTTGTACCCACTTTAGTTTTACTTTAGTTTTATGTAAGTTTTTCATTCTATTGCCTGTACAGGTGTACACACAGTATTTAGTTCCTAGCATAAGTCTATTAGTGAAAACATGTAATTGGCCTTTTGTAACTATAGTTATCTAGATTATGTTTTTTGTGCTGTTTGTTTTCCGAAAAAAATAAAATAAAATAAAAATAAAAATAAGGGCAAGAGGAGGACAATTTGAGCATTTGCTGTAACATTATGACATATTAAATCTTAGTAAGTGTCATTTTTTGTACAATACTTGTTTCAACTTTTTCATGAAAGATAGTACCTTCGGTGCATTCATAGCACTAGCTCAGTAACTTATGACAAAAAGTTATTAGTATAATACTGTTTTAGAATCCTTATGAAATAGGCAATTTTTTACAATAGTCGGTCAGACAGGTTTCATACATTTTTTTTACACCACAGATGCTCAAACTTGGCAGAAAGTAAAGTTTATAAAAATAAATCAATCCTTGGGGACATCCTGTAAGTTACTGCCTATAGTAATAAAAAAATATTTCAACGTGATTTACAAACATCAATATTAGTGAACACATGGCGAAAAAAAAACAATGCTATCGCTTAATCTGTGGACGTGATGCCCCGAAATGTGCAAAAACGTAGGCATTTTTCAATTTTTACTAAAAAGTGACGTACAGCTCGAACCGTTTGAGATAGAAAAAAAAACGTATTCTGGGCAGCCAACCCTTCCCCGCAAGCCGCCCGTGCAGGGATATCCACTGGTCTCCGGACACCCTGTATATAAAAATGAAACGTTTTCCGTTGTCACGACATCACGCGTGAACGGCTGGACCGATTTCGATAATTCTTTTTTTGTTGTGTTTGCTAATGTCAGGAGAAGGTTCTTATGAAAGAAAAAATGCTAAACCGATTTTGATGAATTTTATTTTTTTATACTAAACGACAGGACAACGTCTGTCGGGTCAGCTAGTTTATAATATTAAAGTAAGTGTAAAAGATATACTTACCTAGATTTAATTAGCTATACCTACCTTGTTAGATTACTTTTACGAGCGTTAGGCTTAGACGTTTAATGGATGCTTAAACTATAACTAAGTAAAGATTTTCTTTTTGAAATATTTACTTAGTGATAGTTTCAGTAACTGTTAAACGTCTCTTAGTGCGGCGCGGCGGTTAGATTGTCAGTGACGATGAAGTCGTCGATGTAACATGTCCAAAAGGCTAAAAATAAATACCGATGTAGGTAGATTACTTATTTACTTCTAACATTTTGATAAGCAGCAACCCAGTACCTGTACTCAAATACGACGTGATAGTGGTAGGGCTGGGTCCGGCTGGTACTGCAGCAGCTACCACTCTAGCCAAGGCAGGCAAGAAGGTGGTGGCTCTCGAGGCCCAGGGCAGGATCGGAGGGAGAGTCAAGACTATCGACTGGGGCAACGGGACGGTTGAGGAAGGGGCTGAATGGTAGGTATAATACATTTTAGCAGGCACCATGTGGTTAGTAATCAGACTTATCAGATAATTATGTTGAGATTTAACAAAGAATTATTCAGTTAGTAATAAATATTTATGAAACATCAAATCGACATATTTTATCCTTGCTACCTCTGTTATCTACCACAAACGAGAGTTTCGTATAGGACATTTTTAGGCGTCTCTTCAAAATGAAGCTACTCACGGAAAATTAGCTTGATAGTAATCAATGAGGAGGAACACTAACTTTTTATCCCGGCAGAGGGCGTTATTCAGATGATCTTAGGTTTGAATTAAGAACTGTCAAACAGGTGTTAAGATTTAATATGTCATAATGTTACAGCAAGTGACATTTTTTGTACAATACTTGTTTCAACTTTTTCATGTAAAATAGTACCTTCGGTGCATTCATAGCACTAGCTTAGTAACTTATGACAAAAAGTTATTAGTATAATACTGTTTTAGAATCCTTATGAAATAGGCATTTTTTTACAATAGTCGGTCAGACAGGTTTCATACATTTTTTTACACCACAGATGCTCAAACTTAGGAGAAAGTAAAGTTTATAAAAATAAATCTATGTTTGGGGACATCCTGTAAGTTACTGCCTATAGTAATAAAAAAAATTTCAACGTGATTTACAAACATCAATATTAGTGAACACATGGCGAAAAAAAAAACAATGCTATCGCTTAATCTGTGGACGTGATGCCCCGAAATGTGCAAAAAGTAGGCATTTTTCAATTTTTACTAAAAAGTGACGTACAGCTCGAACCGTTTGAGATAGAAAAAAAAAACCTATTCTGGGCAGCAAACTCTTTCCCGCAAGCCGCCCGTGCAGGGATATCCACTGGTCTCCGGACACCCTGTATATAGAGTTCAGTGGGTTGTGTTAATTTGTATCAGGATCCACGGCATCACAAACAGCACCACCTACCGTCTAGCCCGAGAGAACAATGTCATCATGCTAACACAACAGTACACCTTGACGGTGTTTCGCTCTGATGGAACCCAATACGATCCTAAAGTCGTGGAGGATCTTTTAGAGTTCGCGCTTGCATGGCAAGATGACCCGCCGGAGAAACCTGAACCGTTAGGGATATATATTACTAGAAGGCAAGTACTGAGTTCCTACCGACTGCGCCAGGTAGAGCTCAAAATACACGATGACACTTACACTTTACCTAAGACAGACCACACCTACAGCACACATTACTTAATATACGTGTTGTAGGCTGTTTTGTGTAAGTATATGTTTTGGAGGAGCATGTTTAGGAGAAATAACCTAGTATTCGCCAAAGGTAAGCTATGGGTCCATATTGGCTCACATAAAATTCTAAGTCATATTCTTTGTCTTACTATAGATTTGTGTTCTTAATAATCACTCTTCATAATTTTACTTTTTATACTTTTTTTATTCAGACATTTTTATTACTACCATCGGAGCTCATAACAGTTAGTGATCATATTTTTTTTATTCATACTGTTACTACCAAGAACTGTTTAAAATCATAATTTTATTTTTCAGTTTTTTTTTCTTCATAACATTCATGATCATATTGCTGTAATTCATAATGTGTTACTAAGATTATTTATATTAATAAAGGCAACTGTAACAAAACTTCTTTTATGAACTACCCCATTGTCAAACTCTAACGGAAATTTTCGATTGTTTTTGACTTGTGTTCTGTCGATCTTCATAAAAACACTTATGATTAAGATACATCACGCTTTTTTATGTATAGTATTAGGCGCTTTGGCGACCGCTGCCGCGGCACGCTCGCGCTGCGTGTAATCATGTTCTAACATAAACCTAACCTATCCGAGTCGGTGTGCTCCGTGTATTTTTTTCCAAGTTCGAGTACAACGTGCGTTAAGATAACAATAGTAGGCGAAACAAATGTATGAATTTAGACATTATAATTTTCAATAATTATGGATAAAAAACTTATGATCAAGAAATTTATTAAAACAAAAGTAAAAACGAAATTCATAATAGTGATATTATGAATTTCAATGGTTATGTATTTTAAATTTTATGTATTAAAAAAATTATGAAGAATGATCATTATGATTTAAAATGGTATGTGAAACATTTTCAGACCTCCGATGTTAGGAGTTAAAAATGTATGTAAGACGATCCGCCCCCGTAAGCTATTTATACATAGAGTTTAGAGTAGGTACCTAGTATTCGTCAAGACTCAAAAGACAAAAAGCCGACAGACTACTATCGCACGAGGGTCACGCGAGCACCTAGGGCAATCGTACAAGTTAATATAAACCTAAAATTTTCCCAGAACTCAAAAATACGTAGCTGAAAAATATCCAGCTGTACCGAACGACACGGATTTCCTAAACGAGTTCTACCATTTCGTGGACCTGGTGATCCAGGTGGATGAGTCCAGCAACAGCTGGAATGACGTCACCACGTCTTCTCGGCTAACAGAACTTAAGGGTCGCCAAGATATCAGCTGGCATAAGTATGGATACAAGACATTATTTCAAATTCTATTGGTGAGTTGGTAAGTGAAAGTATCGAGATAAAACGTGACCCATGTTACTCCTAAAGATGCAATTTAGGTACCTATTGTAAATTTCAACAAAATCGGTCAAGTTGTTTCGGAGATTAATTACCCCCAACATACATACATGTTACCAAAGTTACCTCCCTGTAATAATTGTATTGTTAAACTATTAAATAGCCTTGTGTTTTGTAGAATCGTTTCAACAACGGTCCTGGGATCCCGAATCTAGACATAAAACTGAGCACCGAGGTGACTAATATCGAGTGGTCTCCGGATACCCCCCGGGACGTGGTGGTTACCACGGCTGGTGGGCACACTTACATCGCACCCCATGTCATTGTTACTCCTTCTCTTGGAGTACTTAAAGCAAAGTATGTAACATCGGCATCACTCACTTTACCTAATATTTACCTACGAGTAAAACCGCGGAACGCTGCTATCTATACTTCGATTCTATACTACTATTATAAAGAGGAAATATTTCTATTTATGTGTGTGTGTGCGTCTGTATGTTTGTTATAAATAAACTCAAAAGCTAATGGAACGATTTCAAAAATTCTTTCACCAATAGAAAGCAACATTCACCCTGAGTAACATAGGCTGGATGCTTGATGAAGTCAAGTCCCAGATGCTCGCCTCAGCAATCGGCGACAAATGTGCTAATGCTGAAGGCGAATCGGTACAGGAACACTGGGACAGGATTCAAGTACCTATCTATCGCTGATTGGGCGCGGTCGGTCCTCGGTATGTCTAAGGGAGGACGCAAGTGTTGGAATAATACGAAAATACTCATCTTTTAGTGTAGCTATTTATAATAAGATTCATTCTATCATACATACATTCAATCTAGCATTCACTATTTCATAACCGTTAATATTTGAAATGTCTTTCACTTGAATAAAAGCATTCGAACGGAATAGACGTTACCTATTTTTATTTCTCTGTCACTGCGCCCTACCTACCTACCTTTAGGTTATGGGCCCAGAGACCATAAATCAAAAAGACTGTAAAGTAATAACCAGTGCTAAAAAACAATACCTATAATAACCAGTGCTAAATAAATTACTTCGAAAAAGAAAAATGGAGGTTCGTAATAAAAGAAACATTCTACAATTCAACGGTGAACGGTACAGCACGTGGAAGTTCCGAATCAGATCGCTGTTAGAAGAATTACAAGTGTTGTGTGTAATCGACGACAAAATTCCAACCGATCGCAATGAAGAATGGAAAAGAAAAGAATTGATAGCAAAAAGTACGATTGTTGAATTTTTGGGTGATGCTTTTTTGAGTTTTGCTAAAGGCTCTGCTACGGCAAAATCAATCTTGGAGGATCTCGATCAAATTTATGAACGAAGAAGCTTGGCTACCCAGCTAGCATTACGTAAGCAATTATTGAACCTAAAATTACAACCAGATGTGACTTTATTGCAACATTTCACTAGTTTTGATAATATCATCACCGAATTGATTTCTGCTGGAGCTAAAATCGATGAAATGGATAAAATCTCGCATTTGTTAATAACTTTGCCATCTTCATACGACGGTGTAATAACAGCCTTGGAGACGCTGGGAGAAGATCACCTGAACCTAGCATTCGTTAAAACTCGGTTGTTGGATCACGAGGTTAAATTGAAGGCAGAAATAACGACGGAAACCAAAGTATTGCATACAAATACTAGAAATTTTTCAACGAACAAAAATGGCGGATCAGACTATAAGAAGAAAAAATTCTACCCTCAAAATACATACAGAAGAAACTCGTCATATAAGATTTCAAAAATATATTGCGAACATTGCGGCCGAAGAAATCATCTGAAGAAAGACTGTCGGTTCTTTAAAAAGTTGCACCTACGCGATGATGGCGGTTCGAGCAGTGGTGGCGTTAATCGTAATCCCAGTGTGAATACGATTCAACAAGAGGATCCGAAGGACGGTTTCGCTTTCATGTTAACAAATTGTAAGTTTACAAAAAATGCGAATAATGTTATTAATCAACTTTATTTTCTTTTAGATTCCGGTGCAACGGATCATATTGTCAATTCCCGTGACTATTTTCTTCTTATAACGAACTACCTACTCCGTTAAAGATCGGCGTTGCTAAAAATGGGACATCGATATTGGCATACGGCAAAGGTAGCATCAACGTCACTACTAATCTCGGAGTTAGAGGTACAATCGACAACGTGTTGTTTTCTCCTGAAGTATCTCACAACTTATTGTCAGTAAGTCGAATGCAGCAAGCAGGTATGATTGTGATTTTTGATAATAAAGGTGTTCATATTTACCTACACAATCACTGCATTATGCAGGCTACCTGCAGCAATAATTTGTGTAAAATTGATTTTAAAATAAATTTACCCTCAATTAATTTGAATTTATCTCATACTTCTAAATCTTTTGATTTATGGCATAAACGCTTAGGGCACGTAAGTAAACAGAAATTTCAGATTCTTAAAAATCTAGTTGAAGATAATTCTTTGATAAGTGACGTTGATCCTACTGATGATATATGTGAACCATGTATAATGGGTAAACAATCGCGGCTTCCGTTTGCTAAATCAAAAGAAAAATCTTTTAAAAATAGACCTCTTTTTATAATTCATTCGGATGTCTGTGGTCCGATAAATCCGACTACCGTCGATGATAAAAATTATTTTGTTACGTTTATAGACGATTTTACCCACTATACCGTCACGTATTTGATGAAAAGTAAATCAGAGGTATTGATATATTTTATTGATTTTGCTAACAAATGTGAAACATTTTTCAATGCTAAAATTGTAAACTTATATTGCGATAACGGCAGAGAGTATCTTTCTAATGAATTCAAGGAATTGTGTGTTTGTAAGGGGATAACATATCATTTAACGGTTCCGTACACACCACAACAAAATGGTGTATCAGAGCGCATGAACCGTACATTGACCGAAATGGCACGATCCATGGTCGCAAGTGCGAAGGTAGACAAAAGTCTTTGGGGTGAAGCCGTTTTAACGGCTACTTATTTAGTCAACAAACTACCCACTAAAGCGCTTCGAAATAAAACACCATACGAAATGTGGCACGGTACGAAACCTAAAATAAATAATTTAAAAGTATTTGGCTCAACTGCTTATGTACATGATAAAATTCGGAAAACAAAATTTGATGAGAAATCATTTAAATCCATATTAGTCGGTTACGGCGCAAATGGTTATAAATTATATAATGTTGATAACAATCAATTTTTCTATGCTAGAGATGTCATATTTGACGAATTGAATTTTGTAAATTCAAGACCGAATAAAAGTAGAGATCCAATACAAATCCCCGCCAAAATTAGTAAGCTTGACATAGATTCGGCAAAGCTAATAGGCAACAAACAAACAATTCCAAGCATTCCAATCACTGACGACTCAATTGACGATATCCAATCAACGTCAACAAACGTCAGGCCTTCAACACTTGACGAACCAATTGGCGATACCCAATCAACGTCAATAAACGTTAGACGGAGTAAGAGAATCAGTAAACTACCCCCCATTAATTATAAAGAAGTGACCGAGCCTGACATGTATTTATCTCTTTTGAATACAAATTCATCTTTGATACCTTTATGCTATAATGATATTTTTAATAGAAATGATACAGACAAATGGGTTAAAGCTATTCAAAGTGAAATTGATTCACTTAATACAAATGAAACATGGACAGTTGTAACTAAGCCTAATAATGTAAATATAGTCAGCAGTAAGTGGGTATTCACGATTAAAAACGATGAAAAAGGTGAACCGATGCGATACAAGGCACGTTTAGTGGCGCGCGGTTTCACTCAACAATATCTCCAGGATTACGACGAAACGTTCGCACCAGTTGCACGAATTACTACTTTTAGATTTATTTTAGCGTTTGCAATTCAATTTGATTTAAAGGTTCATCATATGGATGTAAAAACAGCCTTTTTAAATGGAATTCTTAAAGAGGATATTTACATGGAAATACCTGAGGGTATTCCTGCTAAACCTAATGAAGTGTGTAAATTAAACAAAACTTTATATGGACTAAAGCAATCCTCGCGATGTTGGTATGAACGTTTCGATCGAGCTCTTAAGAGTATGGGGTTTCGTAGTTCCGAAGTTGATCCATGTCTTTATTGTCTCGATAAAAAATCAATTCATAATAATGTTTATATTGTTTTGTACGTAGATGATTTACTTATTTGTACATATAATGAACGTGCTTTAGAATTTTATAAAAGTTGTCTAATGAAATCCTTTGCCATGACTGATTTAAGTGACATAAAATTATTTTTGGGTATAAAAATTGTAAGAACAAAAGACACAATAACATTAGATCAATCAATTTATTTACAAAATATATTACATACTTTTTCGATGAATAATTGCAATACCTCAAAATCACCATTGCCTTCGAAATTAAATTATTCTAATCTTAATTCTGACGAATATTATGATGCACCTTGTCGTAACTTAATAGGTTGCTTAATGTACGCCATGCTTTGTACGCGACCAGATATTTGTGCGGCAATAAGCATTTTGAGTCGTTTTCAAAGTAAGAATAATGAGGAGTTATGGAAATGTTTAAAGCATTTAATGAGGTATGTCAAAGGAACATTAGATTTAAAATTAACGTTCAAAAGGTGTGATTATAAACATCTGATTGTTGGGTATGCTGATTCAGATTGGGCTGGCGATGAGTTAGACAGAAAAAGCACTACCGGGTACTTATTCAAAGTGTTCGATAAATGTCTTATTTCATGGAATACTCGTAAACAAAACTCTGTAGCCGCCTCTTCGACAGAAGCCGAGTATATGGCCCTGTTCGAAGCTGTGCGAGAAGCAGTATGGTTAAAATCGCTGTTAAATAGTATTTTAATCCCAATCACAAAACCAATTATAATATTTGAAGATAACAATGGTTGTATCAGCATAGCCAATAATCCAACGAATCATAAGAAATCAAAACATATAGATATTAAGTACCATTTCATAAGAGAACAAATTACTAACAAAGTAATAAAGCTTGAATATATCTCCACAGGAGACCAACAAGCTGATATCTTCACGAAAGTGGTGCCATCTATAAAATTTAGTGAATTAAGAGCTAAATTACTTTTATGCTGATTATTGATTTATATACATTAATTAATACATTATTAAATGTAAATGTATCCTATTTTCGAGGGGGAGTGTTGGAATAATACGAAAATACTCATCTTTTAGTGTAGCTATTTATAATAAGATTCATTCTATCATACATACATTCAATCTAGCATTCACTATTTCATAACCGTTAATATTTGAAATGTCTTTCACTTGAATAAAAGCATTCGAACGGAATAGACGTTACCTATTTTTATTTCTCTGTCACTGCGCCCTACCTACCTACCTTTAGCAAGTGTGACAAGGAAACTTGGTGGTGGAACGACACAGTCCAGAGGGAGACTAGGGTGAAGAAAGCCCTCTTTAAAAAGTGGCAAGCGTCCAACTCTCCTGAAGATCGCGACGCGTACAGGTCTGCCAAACGTGCCACAAAGAGAGCAGTAGCCAGAGCCAGACGGGACCACTTACAGCCATTGTACGATAAGTTGGAAACGTCTGAGGGGCAGAAGCTTATTTATAAGTTGGCACGTTCTAGGATCAAAGCGGCACAGGATATATCCAAGTGCCGCTGTGTAAAAGATCCTAATGGTAACCTGCTATGCGAGGACCTCGCGGTGAAGGAGAGGTGGCGCTCTTATTTCCACAAGCTGCTCAATAAGCAGTATAAAGAGGTGCAGCCACCGGAACTCCCTCCGAATCTAGGACTTGTGCCACTGATAACGCCTGAGGAGGTGCGCAAGGCTCTTCGCTGCATGAAGAATCGGAAAGCTGTCGGCGCCGATGGAGTCCCCATTGAAGTATGGAAAGCTATGGGTTCTCGTGGTGTGGGCATCTTAACCAACCTTTTTAACCGCATACTCGAGACCGGCAGAATCCCCGCCCAATGGAGACTGAGTGTTATCACTCCAGTGTTCAAGGGCAAGGGATCTGTGCAGGAGTGTGGAAGTTATCGTGGTATAAAGGTCATGTCCCACACCATGAAGCTCTACGAGCGTATAGTTGACTCTCGGATCCGGCAGGAGTGCACTGTCTCGGAGGGCCAGTATGGTTTCCGCCCCGGTCGTGGTACCATGGACCCTGTTTTCGCCCTAAGGATCGTTATGGAGAAATACAGAACGAAGAATAAGCCTCTGCATTTTCTGTTCCTGGACTTGCAGAAGGCCTTCAACTGTGTTCCTCGCGTGATGATCTGGTGGGCGCTGCGGCTCAAAGGGGTGCCTGAAACTTATATTGAATCCATCAGGGACATGTACCGAAATTCCGATTCAGTGGTGCGAACTGCTGTTGGTGACACTAAATCTTTCCCCATTACAGTCGGAGTCCACCAAGGATCCGTCCTAAGTCCGTTTCTGTTTAGCGTAATACTGGACGCACTGTCCGTAATCATCCGAGACGCCCACGAGCAGCCCCCGTGGATGCTCATGTATGCTGATGATATTGCGCTAGCGGACTCGGATAAGGAACGGCTTGGAAGGCGTGTAAATGCGTGGAAAGAGTCACTTGAGAACGGCGGTTTGCAACTCAACGTAGCGAAGACCGAATACTTGGCTAACAATACCACAGATCCCACACCTGTCTGCGTAGACGGTCACATGGTCGAGCGGACAGACCAGTTTAAGTACTTGGGATCTGTACTTCACGAGTCCGGCGACATCGATTGTGACGTCAAGTCCCGCATTTCGGCAGCTTGGGCCAAGTGGCGAGAGGTAACTGGTGTCATCTGTGACCCGAAAATGCCGGTTAAACTGAAGGGACAGGTCTATAAAACGATCATTAGACCTGTCCTTTTGTATGGTAGTGAGGCGTGGCCATTTCTTGAGCGACATAAGCAGGAGCTGCGTGTCACGGAGATGAAGATGCTGCGCTGGATGTGTGGAGTGACGCGAAAAGAAACTCCCGCATCAGGGGCAGCCTTCATGTCCGAGACATTGCAGACAAACTGCAAGAATGCCGCTTACGGTGGTACGGCCACGTTCTACGGAAACCGGCTAATTACGTGGGAAACAAATGTCTTGCTATGGCGCCCCCGCCCGGCCGCGGCAGATTGGGAAGACCCAAGAAGTGCTGGCTTGACGTTATGAGATCGGATATGCGTGCAAATGGCCTCACTACACGGGATGCCGAAGATCGTGCGAAGTGGAGACGTAAAAGTAGGAAAGCGGACCCCGGGCTCTCGAGAGAGATGCAACCGGGAACAACGCTCGGATGATGATGATGACCCTGAGTAACATAGGCTACTTTTGATCCCCATATTCCCACGGGATAGGGAATTACGCGGGTGAAACCGCGGGACGCAGCTAGTATATATTATATATTTTATAATCACAGATACAAAACGCTTTTCACACCGAAACTACCGAACGACAAAATTGAAGCGATTCATGACATTTCGTTCGGAATTTGTGATAAAGTTATCCTAAGATTCGGAAAGGACTGGTGGGGTGGAAAACAAGGGCGGCTGATTTTCATCTGGAAGGGGGATGACAGGTATATTTTTCCCGAGTCTTATTCCCGAATTATTATTTTTTAATTCTCTTAGTAGCAGATACCGCGACTTTCATTCCGAGGGTCGTGGTTTCGTATCCTGGCCGACCGCGCATCAATGTCTTTTTCTTTAAGGAAAATTTAAGTGCGCTATTAACATCGCTTTTACGGTGGCGGAAAACATCGTGAGGAAACCTATGGCTTAAAGTTTAAAGTAACGCAAAAAGGCACAGTTATGGGACTAGTTTCGGAAACACAAAGTAAAAGTAAAAAAAAGTAGGTCCAGCCATCTTTGCCGGCTTATTAGGTACTTAATAGATTTATCTTATTAATTTAGAAATAAACTGAGTAAAGAAGACTGGTGGCTGTACGGAACTGATGGCATATACCCCTCGATGTCTGCTAATGACAGCGTTACTACATGGTTCTGTGGCGAAAGGGCTAAGAAGGTCAGTTAGAAGCACTGTTATGTAAATAGTAGAGTATATAGAAACCGTGTATGTATTAGGAAGCGCCTGCAGAATTGGTAAAATATTAACAGACATAATACTGTACTTATACATTTCAACAGGGGATACATGGTTTCCGTTCCGTACCCAAAGGGTAGGGTTCGGAAACCAAAGGGTAGGGTAGGGTAAAAACGGGACCCTACTATTTCTGAGACTTAGCTGTCTGTCTGTCACCAGGCTGTATCTCAATTATTAGTAGGTACCCAATAGGTACTAATTAAATAAGCGTAGTTTGGTGTAAATGTATTGCATGGTCCGGCCAAGCTAACGATCACGTGTCCCTGACTCATGGCTCCACGAACAACTATGAATTTAGTTTCCTTTTTAATTTTAGGTAGAAGCAACATCCAACGACGTTCTTCAAAATAAAATAATGACATTAATCAAAAGATTCGTAGGCAAAGAGTACAACGTACCGGAACCCTTGGAAATCACGAAGTAAGTCCCTTCAAGTGAAGTTGAAAGACAGTCTGTCGGCCTAGCTAGTCATACGATACCAAAATATATACGTCAGTGGACAATTGCGAACCCATCGATTAACAATTTCACCATTATGCTAGTGACAATCCAATATGTCCGCCGTTCCAAGATGGCGGATTTTCTTTTACTACATTTTCTTTTCAACTCCCTTAGATCAACATGGTACTCGAACCCTTTCGTCCGCGGCGCGTATTCGTTCGACAGTTTATCACCACCTACACATCACGACTCCCGCGCACATTTGGCCAGTCCTCTGACAGACGCAGACGGAGTCGCACGTGTGTTCGCAGGAGAGGCCACCGACTCGATACATTTCTCTACAGTGCACGGCGCTCTCGATACTGGCTTCAGGGAGGCGAAAAGACTGCTTCGTCAAAATGAATAAATTATACTGATACGTCATGCTGCTTTTTCCTCGTTTATCTAAGTTAAATCCCTCCCTTCTTCTTGCGTTGATTCCCCAATGCTGAAGGTTGTGTCGCAACAGGGAATTAAAAATTCTCCAGTATGATGAGCGCCACCTGTTTCAGACTTTCAGCAACATGAACCGCTTCGGCAAAGTCTGCTGGTTTAAAAAGGTTGCAGGGTGACACCTTAGTTTAAATCCACCCTTAGATTAAAGAACCGGGGTCAGGTTTCAATTCTATGGGTGTAGGTATATGGCAGTCTTAAGCTCAAAATACACGATGACACTTACATTGTCATTTTACCTTATCACTTTCCCGAGCTCAAAAAGGCACGTTAAGCAGTTAGTCCCATTTTTTATGTCTGATAGCAGACGTTAGTTCAAGTTAGAGGGTTTAGGGCTGCTGGTAGGTCTGGCCTACTTTAAGTGGTGGTGTAAAGTGTAAGTGTCATCGTGTATTTTGAGCCGCTTCGACTCTACACTGCTATGATTAATATCCTGTACCTACATTAAATAGTATTTAAAATAAAACAATTAATTTCAAACTTTTATTATTTTATTATCTATTATCCAATTGTAAAAGGGGAACCAGTCACTCGCCATCACTCCGTGTCACTACTTCACTACAAATCTCGGCCATTTACACATTTAGAAAGTAACATAAAACCGAAATAGGTTCAAAATTCACAAATACACATTTAATGTAGAGTAAACCTATCTTATTCAAATGGGACGGGGCGAGTCGGGAGGCAAACGAATATACGATCATCTTATCTGATTAAAATTTGTTTAACGACAAGTTTACAATACGCGCATTCTAATTTGACTGATCTGAAGTTGTAGATCAAAGCGTCGCTCGGCATGTGAGAAAATGCTCGACCAATGAGCGCAGTTTCCGCGTTCGCTATCACTGCAACTTCAGGCTTTACAGTTAATTCTACACGTGTTGTAGTGTAAGTCAATGAATATCGAAGCTCGATCATTTACATTAAAAACAGCGTTCGCCTTCAATATCCATTGCGCGTCACGACACGCCCCGGCCCTGCTTAATCTAAACTTTCTAAATCCACCCAGCGATGACTGCGGCCACGTTACATACATATTATAATAAAAATAGAAAAAATATATCAAATGCTACCAAGCACCCTATAAAAAGAAACCGGTGTGAACTAGCAAACGAACATGTAGTGATAGATATTGCACTGAGCCAGGGGTCGGCAACGCGCGGCCCTCGACCGCGGCTTACACAAAGTCGCGGGCCCAAAAGTTTTACAAACAGAGGACGGTAAAAGAAGTCGGGGGTACTGTTCTAAACAGTAGTGTCACTTGGGCACAATACTGCTCTCCATTATATAGAACCGAACACTAGCGTTCGGGGACACGATCTTGTCAATAACTGATGGATAGTTACTCCTAGGAGTGGCCCGACGGTACAGCGGACCCCTCCATTTATGCCTAAATGTTGGCCATAGTTAGGGACGCTATTACATATATTGTTAATTTAGTTTCGACATTGGATCTTTCTGTAAACAATAGTTTCGAAACCGAAAGTTCTACTAAAGGAGGACAGTAAACGAAAGAAAGGAACCCACCCAGTATTAAAATTTTGAAATAGTGAGGCCCACCCCTTTTTTTGTCACATGTGGCCCTTGGCTGGTAAAACGTTGCCGACCCCTGGGCTAAGCTATGAGGACAAGGGACAAGCAAATGCAGTACGACGATCTGAACACATATACTTGCTTAATACTAAATGTGAACTGTTCATTTACAACGTGGGATTTTGAATAACTTTGTTGAGAATCTTAGATTACCTAGATGGTGTGTATTCTAACGACGATCGAATTTTGATGAACCTTTTTAGTTAAACCACTAGAAAGTGGAGAGTAATACCGTTGGTTCTATTGAAAGTTTAGTTCAAATGTTATGATATTCAAGCAGATGCGCAAATTATTCTGATTACTTAGATTTATGTAGCCAAAGTTTAGATATGAAATGAATACACGCGTTGATGGCCCGACTGACGTTGCAGCGAATATCTAGTAAAATACAGAATGGGTATACGGGAATGAATTTGTATGAAAAATAATTATCATTTACTTTTTGGGTCTTGTCTTGCCATGGCGGAGGCGCCATAGCAAAACCTTTGTTACCTACGTAACTAGCTGGTTTTCGCAAGATGTGACCCGTACAAGCGTAAGGAACATTGCTGCAATATCTCGAACGTAAAAGTTGCCCGGATGTGGGATGTTACTGAAAAATACGCTGGCGGAACATATGGTATGTGCTCTTAGACACATTCGCTCCAATTTCAGGTCGGTCCAACAAACTTAATTTGCGCGTATTACACGCGCTTAATTTCACAAATTTAGACACAAGTTACACAAATATCCCCCTATGCAAATTATGTGTAATATATACACATCTTAAAGTACATTTATTTCTTACACGAATAGTTTAATCTTTTTTGAAATAGTTTTTTTTCGAAATGCGAAAATATACCTTTTACAGACTACATCCTTACCTCCTTTTAAAAAATAAAAACTTACAATCCGAAATATCTTAGAACTGATAAGTATTATTTAACAAATATTATTTTAAAAATTTCTAATGCAAACAGAAAAAAGAAACCTGCCAAAATTTATACAAAATATTATTATTTAGTTTTAATTAACAAATTTCCACATTTTAATAAATAAATAACATGGGAGTGTGATCATTGGGCAAGGTATTTGATTGACTTGCGAAGGTTAACTACTAAAGCGATCCTGTCACGGTCAAAACTGTTTCAAGCCTCAAGCGTAAATCAGCAAAAGAGTAAATAATTGAAACTCTTTGACTGCTGAAAACACAACGTGTGTGTTTTTGTACCATGTTCGCCAGTGCGATAGGCACAAAACAGGTGTGTTTTTTTACCTACCGCACACGCGGCCATTTGTTGTTTCGGGTCCAGCAGCCAAAATTCGTCCGCTGCAATTGACTATGGGGTCTTTCTTAGTTACCTACTGGCATCAGTAAGTAAAATAGCCATTGTTATCCACATAATAATTAACTTTCGACCAATGCTTGAGGTTTAAACTTGATCGTGTCTTAGGAGTTGAAAAAATATACGGTCAAATTAAGAACCTCCTTTTTATGAAGTCGGTTAAAAATATAATAGAAATCGGGCAAAGAAACTGATAACAAAACAAACACATCAAAAACTAAAGAGTTTCTTACTCGCACTATGTTACTTGTGTTTATACTTAGACTAAGGGAATTATTACTACAACATAAAATACAGATCACCGTGATACTCTATAAAGAAGTTAGATAAAAGACGACGGATGAGTCAAAGAATTGTGCCTTTTACGGCCAGTTTGTTCATCAACAGTAACACTTGTATTTATAGCCAATTCTAAGTAATAACTTGTCTAAGGTTCCATTAAACCAAACTGGAATAAGCCGATTCTACGCATAAATCGACTTTAAAGACTCTCGAGCTGTTCAATGAAATAAAATTATTTAAGCGGAGAATTGCTTATTCTAGTTCAGTCGAATAAAAACTAAGTAATGTGTCTGTCACATTTTAGCAGACATTGAAAACCATTGACAAGAGCGAGATAAATGCATCACTTAGCCACAGTAATTACTCGACTTGTCTATAAATACAGGGGTAAAAGTCAAAGTAAAAATATTATTAGACTTACGGGTCTAGATCGATGCTTTGTGACATCACCTTTACCAGTTACTTTACTTCAACTTACAATGAAGAACGTTCGGGCTGACTTAAATTGGGTTAAGTTTCAAAAGTCAGTGCCCCAGTCAGTATACACCAAGCAGACACTGACTCGGTTGACATTCTATGGCACTGACTTCGGTCACAGACCCAATTCAAATCAGCTCTTCGGCAATTCTGAATAATTTCAATTCGAAAGTTACAAATGGATGCCTTAAATTAATTGTAATTTTAAATCATAATACATAACGTTCTTGACAAATTAGATAGAATCAGATTCATATAAAAATAAAATAAAATTGTACTTAAACCTTGAAGTGAGTTTTGCGTCCGTCGTTCTGTAGCTAACTTCAGATCGGTCGTTATGACCGGCGTGAAGAGCGCGTTGTTTCACGGCGATTGTTGTACGCTAAATAGTTTTCATGAAAATGGTGTAGCTTACTTGACTATGTATTGTTTTGCGGCCGAGTGAACACCGCTCACGATGATATCAGCTGAAAATTACACAAAAATGATATAGATTTTACTTCTGCGATGTTGTATTGAAATAAAAGACATTTTTCGGTTTTCATCGCGTGGTGTTTATTACTTAAGCAAACGTTGAGCGTTGAAACAATACTAAAGTAATAAACATTACGCGATTAAAACCGAGAAATGTCTTTAATTTCACAAATGCTATCCTAGAAATATTTTACACGAAAAAATACATCATCAAAAATCCGCCCATGACAGGATTCGAACCTGTGCCCCTCGCTTGCCGGGCGAGCGCGCTACCACTGCGCCACACGGGAACCCTACCCGCATAAATGACTTGAGCAATAAAAACATTAGAAAAATTAAAAATTAAATAGTTGACTTTACGCTGTCATGATATTAAATTAAAACATTTTTCGGGTTTAATCGCGTTATCTTTTATGTTAAAGCATTTTTCAACGCCCGTCGGTCGTTGAAAAGATCTCGAAACGTCGCGTCGGGCGTTAAAAAATGCTTAATATAATAATTAAAGAATTATATTGAATTTCTTATATTCATTTTTAGTACTCTAGGCATAGCGTTTATACTACTAATATTATAAATGTAAAAGATTGTGTGTATATGTTTGTATTCATTGCTCTTTCACGCAATAACCACTAAAACGATTACGATAAAATTAGGTGTGTGAATAGCTGGAGACTTGGAATAACACGTAGGCTACTTTCTATCCCGATATTGCAATGGCATCGGGACTTACGCGGGTAAAACCGCGAAGCGATGCTAGTAAAATATACAAATCGCAAAGAAAAACAAAAAGTAACTTAAAATAAGATTGCAAAGAAAAAGATCATGCAAAAAAAAATAGTTAAAGCAAAATAATATCTACCTTGTACAAGAAAGCGGGTGATAACTGTTCCTTATTTCATTGTATTTTTCAGCAATTATAAATGTTTTTTAATTAATTAATTCCATAATATATTATTATTGTAATAATATAACTATGCATGTCCTTTTATTATAAACTATAGGTATACTATGTCGACATCTACACTCCGCCCTTATCGCCTAAACTTAAATACACTGAAACAAATGGAAAATAAAACAACTATTAAAAAAACCACTTCATGCAATGCAAAGCAAAACAATACTAATAATATTTTTTCCCGTTACTTATAAACGATGACTAAGTTTGTGAGATGTTTGTCTCTGTCTGTCAGCTTTGAAACTACATGTCACAGTAAAAGACAAACGATACATAGTTTATGCAGTTGTTTATAAGTAAGGGAGTTGATTTTTAACTAACTGTTTACTTTACAAATATTATTAAATAACGAGGTATTTTAGTATTTGCCCTCTGGTCTCGTGAACCATTTGCAATTACTGGCGAAATATCGAGCTCCGTATAAACCAAATTTAAACTTAACATGGGAAATACCCCGTTTTTAATAATATTAATAAAATAATTCTAAAAAATGAGATAAATTAATTTACGAATATTTGTTGGATTGCGGGAATCGATCCCACAATAGTGGGCGGTTGTCCGATATTAATGTTTTCCACGCGTTAAGGGCGCTGTCTCACAGCGCGCGAGTAAGGAGCGGTCAGCAGAACTAGAATATAGAAACTTGTTGGGAACCAGTGATGAGCGAGTAATAGCTGTCTCCGGGAAAATGACGGCCATAAAACGAAATATTTATAGTCGGCATAAATACTTGTTCCAGGGGCGAATTGAACATGCAAACTTTTGCGTTGCAGCCGGGAGTTTGCTCGACCCGCCACTGAGGCCGTCAATTATTAAAGAACCCTTTGAATATAAAACACGAAAGAGTATATTTACGGGCGCGGGCAGCGCGATGTGAAGACAGCGATGAAATAGAAATATGTGCGTGTCTTTTGCTTACACGGAATAAAAAAACTTTTGGTACATTTCTTAAGCAACCGACTCGCTCACGCTCACTCGCTGCCTGTGGGACACCCACACCTTACAAGTGAAAAAGAGTATTTACCAAAATCTTAAAAAATTTAAATGCAGTTTTGATTTGAACTTACTTACTACTTTTTTTGAAAGAATGCTTTTAAAATTTTAGTACCCGGTGGGACTTGAAACGATGTTTAGATAAACTTACTGTCTCAATTATTTAGATTTTAGAGGGACTGACCTCCATGGTACAAGTCGCTGGACAGGTCATAGCGCACTGAATTTTGTGCCTATTTGATCTGCGCCATGTTGCGTTGTTGTCGCGCGTTTATTTTTGAAAGCGATGGTGACCTAATAGAACTAATAGTTCCGTGGACGGTCATCAAGATGTCATTTTGTATGGTATAGCAATTCCAGCGTACTTGCATAGTTTCATTTCAGTGTTTAGAGGAGCTAGAATGGTATCAATGTGTGTGTACACTGTACATGTATACTGACCGACTTGACTGTAGCCTTGATGAAGTCCTTCTTGTGAGCGAGATCGAACTCGGGGTAGTGGCTGTACACCTGCTTGCACACCGTCTTCATCGTGATCTGCTCGAGGTTCGCACCCTCCAGGATCTGCTTCACGTACTTCTTTATTTCCTCGTCCTGGGGGAAATCATGAAACACTATTTATTCCTGGATGACAGTGAAAATCTAGAGAAATTGTAGAAATCTATTGGATACTAGCAGCTCCAGTAGCAGTGGGAATATCGGGATCAAAAATAGCCTATAGCCTTCCTCAATAAATGGACTATTGAACACCGAAATATTTTTTCAAATCGGACCAGTGGTTCCTGAGATTAGCGCGTTCAAACAAACAAACTCTTACGCTTTATAATATTAGTATAGATGTGGATACACACACTGAATGTGCTTTCTGTACCCTTACCATAAGTGAGTATGTAAATACGTGCACTGTAATGTTTACAGTTTGACGTTGTGCATAGCGCGCCCGTTCTGCTTGTTCCCTGCCACACAGGCTTAAAACGAAGACTAAGTTTTTGAAACGTTTGTCTTTTACTGTCACATTCAGTTTTAAAGTTAACAGAAAGTGACAATCATTACATTAACTTGTTTATAAACATTGTTTATTATATAAGTAAGGGGGCAAGTCTACTACTACGGGTTACACAATTTTAGATTTATATGTGGGAGATAATTCAAAATAATATTGTTGTTTAACTGTAACATCCGGTACAAACCAGACATTTTTAAAAAATCATTGTATTGACTCCAAAACAAGTGACCAATCAACGAGCAGTGGGAGTGACCACTTTTGGCGGGAATGTTTTGGCGGGGCGGCTGTTATATAATCAGCCGCATGTCTTATCGATAGATCAGAAGCTGTTCGTAGAGGAACACGGTACTGTACCTAGTAAGGAGTACTCTGAACTATCCTTAAAATATCCAGGTATGTAATGTGATTTATTGTAATGATGATTATTACTGTGTTATTGCTTTGTTAATTTGATATTATATTGTGATTATGCCAATAATACTTTTAGACTATAACGATATTGTCATTTTATAACAGTCGAATAAAAACGTTATTGATCCCTATAAATGTTTTTCTGTTTTAAATACTATCGCCTCTCACATATACGATCTAGACGCGTAGTTCTATTAAAAATTTGCAGCCTAACATAAAGGCGAAAACTGTATCATAAGAAAACCTTGCTTTTTAAGGTATTTTCTCCGCTATTCAGTTTCCAGTTTCACTCTAAAACACCAAATAACGAGTAGGTAGATTCAACAAAGTAGTCAAAAAGGTAAGTTAAACAATTTCTTACAGTGGGTGGTCGCTTGGACTTCTTGTCAGCCGGTCCGTCAGATTCCTCTTCGCTCCCCTCCTCCTCCTCTTCACTCCCCTCCTCCTCATCCTCCTCGCTTCCCTCTCCAGACTCCTCGTCTGAAGAGGCCTTCTTCCCTTTCTTAGCTGGTCGACCTTTGTTAGCTACTGCCTTCTTTTTAGCTGTACAAGGTAATAAAAGATGTAAGTATATGGAAATTCTACTAATATTTTAAAGCTGAAAGTTTGTGAGTATGTGGGTGTGTGTTTGTTACTCAATCACGTAGAAACCCCTGAACCGATTACTATGAAACTTGGTATGTAGGTAGCTGGAGACCTTTTTTTCCCGATATTTCAGCGAGATCGGGACTTACGCGTGTATAACAGCGGTGCGAAGCTAGTTCTTAAAGCATATTATAATACTAAGGTAAACTAAATGGAAATTGAAGTTAAATGAATAAATATTGCACAACGTTACACACAGCGCAATATAGACCTAAACTAAGCACTTGGCTATATACTTGTTGTACTAGGGGTATTAGACAACGGATATCCTACTAATATTATAAACAAACAAGACGCTAGTCTTTCTTCAGTTTCACTAGATGACGTTAGTGGTCAAAATACATCGCGGTATCGTTGCGTTTTTCTGTCCCTGAATCACGTTTGTTGTATGGGAGCCTCTTAAATATTCGTTTTATTTTGTTTTTAGCTACCGAAATACATCTTCTGAGAAATGTTCAACCGTCTAGCTATGTGATAGACGGACAGACAGCGAAGTCTCAGTAACAGTCCCATTTACCCTTGGGTACGGAACCTTAAAAAGTACCTAGTAAGTATATAGTATAAACTGACCTGGTGGTGTAGGCGCTTTCCGCTTGGCCGGGGCAGCCTTCGCGTTAGTCTTGGAGACGGCGGCGGCGCCCTTGCGGCCCTTGGCCACCACGGCCGGCGGCCGGCCGCGACCCACCTTCGCTTTAGGCTCCTGTAGACAATGCAATGGTCACTTAGTACGTTGCGTCGCCGCAGCGTCATGTCACTACTACAGAATACTCGATGATAGAAAGGAATTCTTAGGCGATAAGGCCGCCCATTGTGCCACACTGTTTAAGTTTTTTGTGTGATATTTGTTTTATTAAAGTTTCGGTACAACAAAGCATTTATCAGGGAGACGCTGCGGCGACGCAACGCAATAATGCCCGATTTGACATCGAATCGATTTTTTGAAACTCTCTTTCTTAGCGGTACTAGGCATGCCTTTTAAGTTCTGTCGTTTGTATATTTGCCGCCAATTTTAAAATTAGAACTTTTCAAAATTCAAATTTGTTAGAATTTCGAATATCAAAACAATTGAAAGCATTAGGATTAATGCAATTGTTTAGTCACAGCGTTGGTTTGAATCTGTCAGGTCACGTACGAAAATGAATCTTACTAAGGAAAATGTTCGTGCGATAATTTTCTATAACTTTCGAAGAGGCCTCACGCGACTTCAGTGTTTCGAAGAGTTAACATCTGTATTCCTTGATGAAGTCCCATGTCTGCGGACCATCGAACGCTGGTATTTGGAATTTGAGCGTGGACATACCACACTTAGTGACAAATCTCGTGAAGGACGTCCAAAATCCGCCTTCACTGAAGATAACATCGTTGCTGTGAGACAACTAATCGTCGAAGATCTTCATGTGACATATCGAGAGATAGAGGCGTTATTAGGCATCTTAGGGACAACCATTCAAAAGATATTGCATGAGGCGCTTGGTGTGAGAAAACTAGTTTGCCGTTGAATCCCGCATTTGCTTTCCGACGATCATAAGGCGGCCTGCGTCAGATGGTGTAAGAAAACTCTTCAGAGGTTCAACCGAGGAGAGTCAAATCACGTCTACGACTTCATCAGTGGTGACGAATCTTGGATCTATGCCTACGATCCTGATTCCAAACAACAATCTACAGTCTGGGTTTTCCAAAACGAGTCAAAGCCGACTAAAGTTGTTCGCTCTCGAAGCACTTCAAAGAAGATGGTGGCTACGGATGGGAAAACCGGTCATGTTGCGACGATTGCACTTGAAGATCGTAGAATGGTTAATGCGGAGTGGTATACCACAGTTCGTTTACCACAAGTCATCGCCGAACTTCGGAAATCTAGCCCAAAGCGACGCATCATCCTGCACCATGACAACGCAAACTCACACACCGCTCGTCAAACGATTGAGTATTTGAAGCAGGAAAACGTAGAAATTCTTGACCATCCTCCATACAGTCCTGACCTGAGCCCTAACGATTTCTTTACATTTCCTAAAATTAAGAAAACTCTTCGTGGTCAAAGGTTCCAGTGCAGTGAAGAAGCGGTCGACGCTTTCAAGTCAGCCATTTTGAACACCCCCACTTTGGAGTGGAATAAATGTTATAATAACTGGTTCGAGCGAATGGAAAAGTGTATTAAACTTCGTGGTGAATACTTTGAAAAGCAATAAAAGGTACTATAAGGTTATATAGTTTTTTTTTTCTTCAAACGACAGAACTTAAAAGGCATGCCTCGTATACCTACACAATACACATGTCAAATAAGCCACTGTCCAATAAAAAAATATTGCATGACGTTACACACAGCCCAATCTAGCCCCAAACTAAATACTAGGCTTGTACTATGGATACTAGACAACGGGTATACCTACTACATAAAACACCCAGACCAAAAACAAATATTTACTTTTAAGCATAAATACTTGCATCCGGCGGGAATCGAATACACAACCTTTGGATCCGCATGGAGAAAGAACAATATCGATCAGTGATTGCTAATAAACACTTGATGACTTTCAACATATGTGAAAACAAAACTATTCGTCAAATCTGGAATTTTGACTGTAATCGTTGTAAATATGGTGCTACACTTCGATCATATATAAACTATAGATATACGGTACCATACAAAATCGAAATCAAAAATCGGCACTACTTCAACGCTTACTTATACGGACATAGTACAGTTTAATGTAAACCTTAATCACTGGGTAATAAGGTTGTAAAACACTTATGCACGACTAACAGCGAAACAAGGCATATCGGCTGAATACATGTATGCCTTGTTTTGACGGCTCCATTTCTAGAGCGGCGAACGTGCATCTATAGTTTATTTATGATCGAAGGTGCTACATGATGGCATTTTTATTTTGCGTCGGTGGTGCGGTCAGTCGGTAAACAAGGGGGGTACTTATCATACAGCCCTCGTTGAATGCGAGACTTACGTCGGAGTCCTCCGCCTCGCTCGCAGAGCCCTCTTCACTGTTCTCACTCTCCGACTTCTCGCTCTCGTCCTCGCTCTCCGACTTGGCGCGGCGGCCGCGCGGCTTCGGCGCCTGCTAACATGGACACACTTTGTTAGGGAACATTCGACTTGCGAATATATGGCTTGTGGAGCCTGCATGGAAGTAGAGGAAATGGCTGGAAATGGCTGTTCTTTTGAAATGTCTATTAGACTAGCAACTATTGGTGATGTAAAAAGCCTCATACAATAAAAAAAACCTGGCAAGTGCGAGCCGGACTCGCGCTCGAAGGGTTAAATATTTGCTTTATTGTGTTTTTAAGTTGTTGTTTCCTGTGAAAATTTGAACTGTCTAGCTTTAATGGTTGATGAGATACAGCCGGGTGACAGACGGACAGACAGCAAAGTCTCAGTAATAGGGTCCTATGTTACTCAGGGTGAATGTAACTTTCTAATGGTGAAAGAATTTTTGAAATCGGTCCAGTCGTTTCGGAGATTACCCCCAATATACATACATACATACATGTTACCAACGTTACCTCTTTATTAATATTAGTATTAGTATTAGTATTAGTATTAGTATTAGTATAGATGTTATAGCATCCCCAACTATGATCAACATTTAGGTATAAATGGAGGGGTCCGCTGTACCGTCAGGACTCAGGAGCAACCCTCCGGACCGACGCCGACCGCGCAACTAAAGTATACCTTTACCTTCCCCTTCTTCCCCTTGGGCTTGCGGCCGCGCTTGCCCGCGGCGGCGGCCTTGGCGGAGGAGCGGCGGCGGCCGGTGGAGCCGGCGGCACTCTTGCGCTTGCGGCCCGGGACCGGAGCACCCTCGCCGGCCTCGGGGTCGAAGTCAGAGTCCGCCTCCTCGGACCCGCTCGGGTTGAATGAACCCTGGGTATTACAAAATTAAACTCATTTGTAGGGCTTCGTAGTCGACAACAAACCAACAATGCCTTACTAATAAACGTGGAGTAACTATCACACCTTTTAAACTTACACGATTTCCATCCATCATCCATATTATTAGACACGGGTCTAGATCGCGTTATAGATAATCAATGTTTTTAATTACCTCGACGTTTCGGCAAACGGG